>JANAVB010015397.1:7157041-7492041 GCA_029216955.1 Iris pallida | reverse complement strand
CGGGTCGTGACAGCTGTGCCGAAAGGAAAGTCAGAGATGTACTACAGCAGAACCAAAAGAGGTCTCAGATATTCTTCACCTCAAGTATTATCCCCAGCAGCCTCTGAATCCGATAGCAAGGAGTGCTCTAATTCTTCTGATTCCAGATCATGGGATTCTGACACCAGCATCGGTCAAGTTCATCGATTGACTGTATCTACTAACATGGTCTCCGTCGAACTTCCAGAAGGCTATGACGAAGATGTTGAAGAAAATCCCGAAACAGATCCTTGGGCTCAACGAATTGATACCCAATGGGAACTCCGATTCGAACAAAGGGAACCTCCTACCGAAGATCAATTGGTTCAAATTGATGTAGGAGAGAGCGGGTCACCTTGTCCAATATTCATCAGCAAGAACCTCCCAGAGGCAGATAAGCAAGAATTAATTCTTCTTATTCAAGAGTACATTGACGTCTTTGCCTGGAGCTTTGAAGACATGCCAGGTCTAGATCCCAAAGTTGCTACTCACAAATTGAATATCTTGCCTAATACAAAACCGGTCAAACAACAACAACGGCGCTTTAAGCCAGAAATAATGGACACAATCGACGATGAAGTCAAGAAGCTTATCACTTGTGGCTTTATTCGAGAAGAGCAGCATCCTGATTGGGTAGCCAATGTCGTCCCAGTTCTAAAGAAAATCGGAAAAGTTCGAGTCCGCATCGACTTTCAGGATCTTAATAAAGCATGTCCAAAAGATGAATTTCCTCTCCCCATTACGGACGTTATGATCGACAATACCTTTGGGTTCGAAAGAATATCTTTCATGGACGGATTCTCCGGATACAATCAGATTCGGATGAATCCTGAAGATGAAAAACATACTTCTTTCCGCACTCCTCGCGGAGTCTACTGCTATACTGTAATGCTATTTGGTCACAAGAACGCTGGTGCAACATACCAACGAGCCATGAGTACCATCTTTCGAGATTATCTGCGCAAGACTGTCGAATGCTACATCGACGATATCGCTGTCAAAAGTCGTCTAAAGGAAGATCACATCCAAGACTTGAGAACTATCTTCAACCTCATACACCAACATCAACTCAAATTGAATCCCACCAAGTCATTCTTGGGTGTCTCTAGTGGCAAATTTCTCGGCTTCGTCATTACCTCTAAGGATATACACGTAGATACCGAGAAGATCAAAGCCATTCAAGAGATGCGTCCTCCACGCAACCTAAAAGAGCTATGAGGATTCCAAGGTCGATTTGCGTACATCAGGAGATTCATTTCGAATCTATCTGGACGTTGCAGACCATTTACTCAGCTAATGAAGAAGGGTGTATCTTTCGTTTGGACTGAAGAATATCAACGAGCATTTGATGACATAAAGCGGTATCTCATGAATCCACCAGTCTTGGTGCCACCAATCTCTAGCATACCATTCTTAATGTATGTCCGTGCTATGGACCATTTGTTGGGTGCTTTACTTGCCCAAAAGAACAAAGAAGGCCACGAACAAGCTATCTATTATCTCTGTCGTACTATGATTGGTGCTGAACACCGTTATAGTCCGGTCGAAAAGGAATGCCTAGCTCTTATATTTGCTGTTCAAAAGACTCGACATTACATCATTGGCCAAACTATTCATGTCATATCCCGAGTTAATCCTCTTTGGGTACTGATGAAGAAGCCTAGCACACTCAATTCTCGGCTGGCTATATGGGCCATTCTGCTAGCCCAATATGACATGGTATATGTTCCTCAAAAGTCTGTCAAAGGTAAAGCACTGGCGGATTTCTTAACAGCTCATCCCGTTCCAGGGACATCCAAACTCTATGATAAAATATTCCAGACGATACTTTGGAATCTAATACAATCTCCAAAGAATTTCCTACTTGGCGTCTATTCTTTGACGGTGCATCCAGGATTGGACCCAATGGTGCCCTTATCGCAGGAGTTGGAGTTGTCCTTGTGTCCCCAGACGGGTCAGCTATTCAAAGAGCATACTCTTTAGATAAGCCTTGCTCCAATAATGTGGCAGAATACAATGCTCTACTCATTAGTCTTCAGCTAGCTAAACAACTAGACATCGAGTATCTTGAAGTCTATGGTGACTCTAAGTTGGTTGTTAACCAGTTTAGAGGAACTTATGAAGTTCGCCATCAAGATCTAGTGCCTTATTTTGAAGCGGCAATCAACATGGCTACATCATTCAAAGCCTTCTTCATCGAATATGTACGCCGAGCTTGCAATACTGAGGCAGATGCTTTGGCTAATCTTGCAACAGTCTTAGCCATTCCTATCAAAAGACAGCAGGTGGTGGTTATCTCTAATCGGGAATTGTTCTGCGTCGAAAACAATCGTAATATTGAGTTCAGTAATCTCACTGAAGTCAATGTTATCAGTGAAGATTGGAGAGCTCCTTTTATCGACTTCGTAGTCCATGACATACTCCCTGAAGATCCCAAGGAGGCTACGAGTATTCGTCGGCGGTCTCTGCGATTCTACTACAATCAGACCACCAAAACTCTCTACCGGCGAACTTATGACGGCCTACTCTTGTGCTGTCTTGCCGGTAATGAAGCAAAGCAAGTATTACGTGAAGCTCACGACGGTGTCTACGGAGCACACCAACCCGGTCCTAAACTGCAGGATCGCATCCGACGCATGGGTTACTACTGGCCCTCTATAGTATCTGATGCCATCGAATATGCAAGGAAGTGTCGAGCTTGTCAAATCCACGCAGATTTCATTCATCAACCATCATAATTCCTTCATCCGACTATTGCTTCCTGGCCTTTTGAAGCTTGGGGCATGGACATCATAGGTCCCATCAATCCTTCTTCTTCTAGGGGACATCGGTTCATACTGGCAAAAACCGACTACTTCTCCAAATGGGCCGAAGCTATACCATTGGCTGAAGTCAAGACCAGCAGTGTCATCAACTTCATCAAACACCATATCATCTATAGATTTGGTGTACCTCGACGAATCATCCACGATAACGGACCTCAGTTCATCAGCCAAAAGTTTACAAGGTTCTGTGACGATCATCGGATTGATAATGTCACTTCGACAGCCTACAATCCTGCTGCTAATGGCTTAGCTGAAGCTTTTAACAAAACTATCATCAAGCTCCTCAAGAAGTTTGTGTCTACTAACAAACGAAACTGGAGTAAAAAGCTTGGAGAATGTCTTTGGGCCTACCGTACTACGGTCCGCAACCCTACAAGATGTACACCCTTCTCTTTGGTGTACGGCTGTGAAGCAGTTCTACCCCTGGAACTTCAAATTCCGTCTTTAAGGATTGCTATCGCCAACGAACTCACGACAGAGAACAACGATCTTCTCCGACTTCAAGAATTGGAGGCGCTCGATGAAAAGCGGTTAATGGCTCAACAGCATATTGAGTTATACCAAGCCCGCATCTCAAAGACTTTCAACCGCAAAGTTAAAGTCAGAGCCTTTCAGAAAGGAGAGCTCGTTCTAACCGTCAGACGTCCTATGACTATGACTCACTCGAGCAAGGGCAAATTCGATACAAAGTGGGAAGGGCCATATATCGTGAGCAAAGTCTTCTCAAATGGAGCCTATCAACTCACAGAGCTAGACGGTCGAGTTGCAATGATGCCTATCAATGGCAAGTTCCTCAAAAAGTATTATGTATAAATGTAACAGACATTGCTTGTAATCATCAGACAAGTTCATAAATAAAATTCAATTTTATTTCATCATGAATGATAGTACATAATATCAAGGCAGGTCACTATTATCCTTCTCAAAATAGGGACACGGGCTACTGCCGTCCTTATTGAAGACATGATCAGCAAAAGAGCCGAGAACACTCTTGCTAGAACCCACCAGGAACTTGCAAGTAGCCATCCTCATGGCGTCTTCTTCTTCAGTCTTCCCTGGTTCAAGAAGGAAGTCCAAGATGTCCTTTGGCGGTTTGGGGGCAGACAAACTTTCGCCCGCTGCTATCTGCTTTGGTTGAGCCGGTTCGACTGGATGTTCCTCAGTACCCGCTTCCACCTTCGGGGCGATCTCAGCCTTCTTAGATGCATTTCCAGATGACATCTTTATGTTGAAAAGTGAAAGTGGCCATCTTATATGATTTTCTATTCTAGTTATAGACAGAAATTCGTACATTCCACATCTGTCGGTTCGTCCGTTCATTACGTTCATCATTCGACGGTTCGTCCGTTCATTACATCCATCCAACGGTTCGTCCGTTCATTACATCCATCCGACGGTTCATCCGTTCATTATGTTCATCATCTGACGGTTTACCCGTTCATCACATTTATCTGACGGTTGACCCGTTCATCACATTCATCTGACGGTCCACCCGTTCATTTAATTCGTTTGACGGTCCATCCGTTCATTTTGACGATTCATTTCGTTCATTCATTTCGACGAATCATCCATTTCGTTCATATCAGCAACTTGTCATCTTTGATTAAGTTGTCTATTGAAATAATGATATTCAATAAATTATATTTGCCATGTCCACATTATCTCTAAGCAGATATAATTGAATATGATTATTTTCCAAAATCAAGAAATATATTATGTCCTGCACCTCTGAATATATTTTCTATCGCTATTATTTATATCTGAATAAGATATGCAATAAATAATAGAGCCACCAAGAAAATGTCTTTTATTGATCAAAAATTTAAAGACATTACAACATGACATATCACAAAAAGATTGAAAATACAAAAATCTTTCTCATTCTGCTGATGGAGTCATTAAGTTGGTCATCTACTGCTTCAAAGATTGCAGCCGCTCCTCACGAGATTCTATCACCCGCTTTCCAGCTTCCTCTATCCCAAACTTGTCGTCGAAAGATGGCATGGTTACTATTCTGCAAGAGATTTCTTCTTGATGAGTTGCGACATACTCATCTCTTTCTAGAGTTAGAGCATTCAGCTATTGAACTGCAGTCTGGTGTTGGGCGGCCTCATCCTCCAAAGCAAGCTGGACAAGTCTCAGCTCTTCTTTAAGACGGGCAGATTCTGATTGTAGCTCAGCAACTTTCCTCTCTTTCTCGTCAGCAACAGATGCTACTGTTTCCACTTTGGAATTATATTCAGCAGACTTGGTAGAGAAAGTGCCCAAAAGAACTTGCAGGTCAACCTTTGCAACTGCAGCTTCTTGGGACATCTTTTCAAATTCAGCTTGTACCAAGAGCTCCATCTCTCCCTTATTCAGCTCTTTGTAAATTTTAACCGATGCCTCCAGCTCATCTAGTACGTGTTCAAGAAAAACAGCCTGAGCTTCATCGCCTGGATGACGGATGGCATCGATCAAATAGGAGGTTGGACCTCTGACAGTGGAGAAACCAACATCTTCTTTTTCTATCACCCTATCTACTAAGGGTTTCAAAGACTTAAAGAAAAGGTTGCTGAAAGAGCTGATGATAAAATGGTTGGTAGCCAGAGCACCCGGGGTAGCAGCTACTCCCATTGACGTTGAAGCAGCAGAAGGTATCTGTGAAGATAAACGTTCGGTTTCTTCTCTTTGAGTAGACGGCACTTTAGCCAGAGGAGCCATCATAGAGCTAGCTGCTCCTCCCAGATGCTCTTCTGCAAAATCAAATGAACCTATCATTGATTGTTGTTGTCATTAGCAACTAATTGAAAAGGATCAAAAGATCAAAGGCAATCTTACTATGACTTGCCCTAGCAACAAGCCTTTCGTCTGTTGGTACAGATTCCAGTCTAACAGAAGTAGCCTCAGACATTACTGCCTGGCTACTTCTGGCCTCAGAACCATCCAAAAAATATCGGCTACCGCTAGCGATAGCCGTTACTGGCACTATGTCTGTGCACACGAGAGGAACCGGGGAAGATTCAAGTTCTGCATGGATAAAAATATATAGATGTCAGCTATTTGAATCTATGAAAAGAAGGTAGATAAAATCATTTAATACCTTTTGGATCAGCAGAAGTAGTTTTAGCAGGTGCTACTTCTACATCCGTATTCCTTTCCGGAGACACGTACACCTCCACATCTGCTTCAGGATTCAGTGTGTCATCTACGGCTTCAGGAGATATATGGATATCAGTGCCCTCTTCGGGATTTAATGTATCATCAACATCTTCTGTTGATGTATCTTCATTGCTTATACTATCCTCTGGAGCTTCCTCGCTGGCAGTTGCGGCAGCAGCTTGATCGACATCGTCCTGTAGACCGAAGTCGCAATCATTTAGAGCTTCAATCATTAGACGATCTTCTTCTTCACGGAGTGCTCCTGGTGTAACAGGAAGCTGGGTAGTTGTTACCGCAAGAGAAGGAGATCGTAAAATTTTATCATCCCTCTGCCCAGTTTCATCTCTCAGCTCAGCTTCATCCCTCTGTTCAGCTTCATCCCTCTGTTCAACCTCGTTCCTTTGCTCTAGAGAAGGAGTTTCCTGCCTAGGCTCAGGGACAGGTGTAGGGGATGACATGGTTATTGCAGCTACAGCACTGGCCACCACCGAGGATAAGATTTATCTCGGAGGGGTGATCACCCTCTTTCTCCTTCTAGAGGCCAGTTTCTTTCTATGAAGAGGTCTTTCGGGACTCTCCACATCTACTACATCGACCTGCCTTGGAAGAGAGGTCGGTGTGGTCGCTTCTTCTCTTTGGGTCGACTCGGCCAGTTGCCGAGATTATGACATGGTGGTGACCTTCTCTGATGGGTCTAAGATAAGTTTCTTCTTCGCAACCGGAGAAGAAGGTTCATTAATCCTTCTCTTTCTCTCCTTGGTTGGAGATTTAACCACTTTCAAAGAAACTCGCAGTGGTTCATTAACCTCCTCAGGGAAGTTAGGTTCCCTTGAGGCTTCCAAGGGATCATCCACTGGCTCATGTTGCTCGTCATTACCTGGAGCTAGCATAGCAGTTGCTCCTTTCTTCAAACGCATCGCCGTCGCGAAGCTATCTACAAGTTTGAAGTTCTCGACGAATGTATTCGCTGCTGTGTAAAGAAGTGAATATGTATATAACATCCGGGGGCCGTGATCATTCTTGGTCGGCATCGAGAACACTGTCCTTGTGTCTCGAGCGCTGTAGTAGGCCCATGCTCTAGCGCTATCAATCAGATACCCCTTTCCTTGTAGGCAAGTTATAGCATTGCCTACGTGGAACTGGTCGTAGCTAAATTGACGAACGAAGCGGCTTGGCAGATATGGTTCTAAAAAACATTCATCTTCAAATCTATACACCAAGTGTGACGGCCTGATCGTCCTCAGCCAATCAAATGCTGCCCGACCCAACGGCTGCCTCCCAAGGTCAACTAGATTTGTCGACATATGTTCATAGCCGGTTGAAGGGGTAACGCAGTAAAAATTCCATTCCTTCCCAAGGTTCAAGGCACGTCTGCAATCTTTCAGACTAGTGTATACCCACTTGCTCTGGGAGAATCTCTGCAGATAGCTACCGCCGACTACTCCCATGTCAGGGTTCATCAATGACGGATGGTGCAGAAGTAACCATCCGAACAAATAGGTGTAAGACAACTCCAGCCGAGGGAAGTTCCCCTTCTCACCCTTCCATTTGAGCATAGATTCTACATAAAGACGAAGACCTGCGTTCACTCTACAGGTCATCGCCGACAGCAAATCCATCCGGTAGCCAAAGACTAACCGGACAGCAGCAAAGAGCACGCCGCGGTGGAAGCGGTCCACAGCGCTCGCTCCGGGTATGACAAAGCGTCGGAGCCAATATGTCAGGAAACCCGCCAGCTGGGCTTCCTTTGACATGGGCCTGTAGCCCATTCTCATAAAACTCTCAATAAAATCTCTGGTCTTGAGTGGAGGGTATTGAAGTTCGTCATTAACTTTGATGTCCATTTTCTTATTTTCTTCCATCAATCTTATCACTTCACTGTGGCTGAGGGGTTGGAAGAAGGTCGGGTTGCACGTATCATGATCCTTAGTCTTTTTCTCGATGATATGATTAAGGAAAAGATAGGGCAACCACTTTGATGAATAACAGGTGCCGGAAGAACCGCTCTTATAGTACATTGAGAAAATTTTGTAGTGGCACAGTAGTTCTTCAAAAACAGCCACCATCTCTGCATTTTCTCGACGAAGTCGGTCTAACTCGTCGTTTGTTGGAACATATTCCTCATAAGGGAAGTCTCCCATTGGTAAGCACGAGATATATTTCATCTCATGAAGGGCTAGTCCAATTTTCCCGCAGGGTGTCATGAATGTCCATGTCCTAAAATTATACCTCTCTACTAAGGCCAGAAACAGATGAGGGTTGGGAAGGAATCCATATACGTAACGTATACCGCCTGATATAGCTCGATCTCTTTGAGCTTGTCTTCGAACTGAACCAATATCCAATTGGTTATGCAGTTCCACCTTTTGTTGTCTGGGTTCACCAGACCTGTCAACCGGATGTCCTGATCCGGGTATCTGCCCTCAATCTTTGCATATTCATTAGCAAAGATCGACGTCCTCACCGGCAGCAGCAAGGAGGAGTTCTCTGGAGGGATGCAGCCAGGCTTCAATCCTCTGAGCAAAGTGCTATGACGCTCAGAGGAGCTATAGAACATATCCATGTTGTTTGGTCCTTTCTTTACACAAATATTCCCTGTCCTTGCTTGTTGGAGGGGGGTAATATCCCCGTCCATCCTTCTGGGATGGCTTGCATGGACATAGAGGGCTAGAGGGAGGCATCTGGCAATGTCCGGTAACAGGATTATTTTCTCCTTTCTCTGGAAGAGTCTCTGCTCAACACGGGGTCTCGGCTGAGAACTCTTGTCAATAGCTTCACCAAATAAGAACAGGGGCTTCTTATGAGTAATGGCATTGGCAGTCTGCAGGGGTTGCCCATTCATCAAACTCAATAAAGTTTCATTGTCCTGTGCTACCAAGATGGCTTGACGAGAGGATGGCAGAGCATATTAGGGAAATAGTACATGGGACAAATCTTCCTTAAACTCTGGTTCAGCAAGGGTCTCTACAAAGATTTCATACTCTGGGTCCTCTCTGATGTTAACTACATCAAACAGAAAGACAGAATTCAGTACAAGTAAAATCAAAGATTTTGTCCAAAAAAATTAGCAAATTGTGCTAGCATCAGATTGCGCAACAACAGCTTCTATGCGCAAGCTGTCTAGTTGTGCCAACTCATCCACTTGCGCAAGCCATCAGATTGTTCTGAATAACTTGCGCAAAGCATAAGTTTACGCTGGACAGCCTTGCACAAATCAGCAGATTGCACTGACTTTTGCCAGCACGTTCTAACTGATTGCACAAGAAAATAGTCTTCATAAAAATGAAAACTATTGGGTTTATGCAACCGAAACCCTAAACAGGGCAGCACAGTATAACCAAATCTCTAAAAAGTGATAGGTTTGGGGATTCAACCATGTCGAAGAACCCTAAAAAGGGTTTTCGATCGAGCAACTACCTTGCAATACTGGGTGACCAACTTCGTGTCATAAAATACGCAGCGCAGCATGAGTCGAAGACTCGGCGGGGGCTTTGCCCTTGTCGGTGGCAGAACGCTTCGGAGCTATTTGAAGTCGACGGAGAAGAAGGATGAGAGTCGGAGTAGGCTCGAGAATTTTTCTCTCATAAGCAAAGTGAAAACAAGTAAAGAATAACAAGAAGAACAAAGAGAACTATTTATAGTTTTTCGAGAGCAACGGTCGCCTCAGATTGCGCCGAAGAAATAGGAGCTGACTCCTCCAATTGCGCAGACATAATATTACTTGCGCAACTTGATTTTTTAAATCAAAATTCAAAGTATTTCGAAGCTTTGACTATCTTCAAACTTCGAAAACTTTGAAGGGGGTCTTGTAGGTCCAAAAAATCAAGTTGCACCCATCAAAGAAGTCATGAAAATCAAATTATACCTCCCTCAAGTGAACTGTGCAGGAGACAGATTGTGCAACAACTCGATTGCGCAGGCTGAACTGCGCACTCATCCAAGTGCGCAAGCTGACGTGGCCTCGTCATCATTACCTGACAGAGAATCAGATCTTCTGACAACTGACAGCACGGAGAACGAGGAAACTGTTCATTTATCGTACAGCACAGCGCTCGAGGATAGCTGTACATGCAGCACAATCGGCCAGACTTTCTACAGCGCGGTCCATCCCAGCGCAATCTGAAGCCAGCGCAATTCAGGTGGCGCACTCCATCAAGACAACTGACAAAGTACACGTGGCCTTCATGCCATCAATTATTTACCACGTGGTAACCGTCTGTACACGATCATGCGCATTTCAATCAAATAATACCATGTATCCAATACAGTTGGTCCACGATCAAATAACTGCCAGCGCAATCTGATGTCTGCGCGGTCCAATGCATGCGTAATCCATCTTACGCAATCCAGAATAACTAAAAAGTAGTTATTTCTAGAACTCTATAAATAGAGTTTCAAGTCCTTCCTAGAGGGGATCACATATACATCATAAATCATCACCAGAGATCAGAAGTTCTTGCCAAAGTGCTGTTGCAATCTTCAGAGGCTATCATCTTCAAAGTTCACATCGTCCAAGGGATAAAGCGATCATCATTCAGATCGGATTCCTATAGTTGTACTTTCCCAGAATTCTTGTAATTTTCTTACAAAGTTTGTTGAAATAAAGATCAACTTTTGTTTTTGCAAACAAGAAGTGCCTGAAGTTGTTGCTTCCTGCCCTAACACGTGTCACTTACCAATACATCGGAACACTGTCAAACCCAACACTGTCAGACAAACTGAACCAAACCTTTGCCCAAGAAGACTAATAGGCATGCATTCTTTTATACTAGAAAACCAAGACCTACAAATCATGTATAGCATACTGCTTCTAACACTTAACATGTTAAATGTCATTATTGTGGCCTCATTGGTCATATCTCTCCTGCATGTAGTATAAGGAAGCATGTTGATTTAAAGATATATGCATGGATATCGAAAACTAACATTCTAGGACCCTACAAGAAATGGGTACCAAAGTTTTTATCTACAAATTCTTTTATAGGTGGAACATCCTTCACATGCTAGAAGCAAATAGATCCTCGACAGCGGTTGCTCACGGCACATGACCGGTAACACTTTATTATTCGCAACATTATCGAAGAAGAAAAAAGGATACGTTTTCTTCGGTAGTAATCTTATAGGGTACATAATTGATATTGACAATATTGGTACGGCCCCCTACCCTGTGATTAAAGATGTATGTCTAGTTACCGAGTTAAAACATGATCTACTCAGTATAAGACATTTAGCAGACCATGGTTATGGTATTAACTTCGTCAAAGACAAATGTACTATAGTTGATAGCTCAACTGGTAGTACTATCTTTGAAGGTATCAGGGAAGACAATATATACATTTTCTATTTGTTAGAAGATGCTAACAAAGCAGGTAGATGCTTAATGGCCAAAAGTGATGAGATTTAACTATGGCATATGAGACTCAGTCATACAAATATGGACACAATCTCAAAATTATCCACAAAGAAGTTGGTACGAGGCTTACCAGACATTACTTTCAAGAAGGATACGATATGTAGTGAATGTAAAAAGGAACAAAGCTACCTGATCCACATTTAAGTCCAAGAATGCTGTAAATACAACTAGACCTCACTACTAAAATAAGTCAAATCAGCGACGAAATTAGCGACGTTGAAGGAAGACGTCGCCAACAATTTTTATATTAGCGACGTCCTCAAAAAGACGTCGCCAAATGACACTATTTGCGACGTCCAGCGACGTCTACCGACCAGCTTTAATTTCATAAAAGATAATGTCACAGAATAGTTGGTAAACGTCGCTATAGTTTTTACAGCAGCGACGTTTAGCGACGTTTCTATTTGTCGTCGCTAAGTTTTTAATATAGGGCATCGGGTTTTCTTTTCCCTCCACTCAATAGAGCCCCAAATTTTCGAGCCCCAAATTCTCGAGCCCCAAATTTTCGAACTCCCTCCCCGATCTCCAGCCCCCCTCCGCCTACAGCCCGGCGCCGTGACCCCCCTTCCCCTCCGCAGGCGCTCCTTCCCCTCTCCTCCGCCTACAGCCCGGCGCCGTGACCCTCCTTCCCCTCCGCAGGCGCTCCTTCCCCTCCCTTCCGCCTACAGTCCGGCATCGTGACCCCCCTTTCCCTCCACAGGCACTCCTTCCCCTCTCCTCTGCCTCTGCCTTTGCTTCTGGTTCTCCTCCCCTCTGGTGACCCCCCCTCCCGATCAACCCCTTCGGTCTCGGTAAACCCTAACCCCCACTCTTGTAGTATAGTTGTATTAAGTGACAATAAATGAAAAGTTCGGTTCCATTTGAATTAAGTGACAGTGAATGAAGAGGGGAAGGGGGCTGTTTGGCTCTGATTATTCCTTCTCTTCTTCTAAAAATTATTACTATTTTAAATTAATATGGTCTATCTTCCTGTGTACACCACTGTTTTGAGTGTCTTGAGTAAGTAGAGGGTGCCATGTTGTGAGTGTGGTGCTCTGTGAATGAACTGTCATTTATAGTGTACATGTGTCAAATGAGTGAATTTGTGAGTTATTCTAGTGGAAGTGAACTGTCACTTGACAGTGCATATGTGTTAAGTGTCTTGAATGTCATGTGTTGAGAGGGAAATCTGTCCTGGTGACATCAGGAAGTTATTGTGTATATGTGTCTGTGTGAGTGAGTGTTGGATATTGGTAGAGAGTGTGGGCTTATGGGTTCATAGTGATGCCCTTTGTTGCTTACTGTTTTGCTTGTTTAGCTTGTGCAGTCAGCTGGATTTGATATGTAATTTTGACTAGATATCACAGCCTACAACCCCCTAAGTGTACAGTGGCTCAATCCTGCTATAGGTTTCAGTCGAGCCTAGTAGATGCATGTCCTGTATCCTCACTTGAGTCACAACCTGTACCCCCTCTATTTTGCTTACATTACTGATACCCTCGTGTATCAGAGATGCATATCCTACCCTTAGCTTAGACATTAGTCAATTCTTTACCTATGTTTCAGTTCAGTTATGTAACTAATGGATAGGCTAATGAACAATCTCTTTCTGAGTTTGGCCATTGCTAGTATCAGATGTTATGGTGACACTTGGTATCGGTGGTTAGATGTTGTTCAGTCCTAACTTGCTTTAGTAGTGTTTTGGCTCTATCCCAACTTCATTATGTTTCAATCCATTTTATATTAGGCACCCTAGATGGTAGCAGTCGACTGATACCCTAAAAACTTCAGTATCAGAGCCTTGAATGTTGGCATCAGATGGATTAACTTCACATTGTCCTTCATTCCCTGTACTATCAGACTAGATGTGGTTCTGTCCCTATGTTGATTGTATGCTTTCTAGTTATTATTTATTAAGCATTAAATTAGAAACATACATGCATATCATTCACTACCTTGACTTTTCCCAGTAACTTCCTCCAATTAACTCTATCCCTCGGTTGAGCTACTATTTCAAAGCTTTGACACTTGCATATCATTCACTACCTTGATGTATCTATCTTACAGAATTATGGAGCTGAATTACTATCTGCAAAATCGTACGTGGATGTACAACCGTCATCTTGATGACATGTGCGGTGTACGGAATGAATTCATAGAGGGTGTACACCAGTTCCTACAGTTTGCCAAGGCGTTCCCTTAGTACATGGATGGTACCAAAATTAAGTGTCCGTGTGTGAGATGTCGCAACTTGAAATATCATCCGAAGTGGATGTCACGTATCATTTATACTCGAAGGGTTTCACGCCGAATTGCTATCAGTGGAGCGAGCACGGAGAACTTGTGTCTTTAGCATCAGAGTACGAGCCTTATGTGGATGTCCACAACAATGCTCCTTATGACGATGGGTTGGTGAACATGGTTTTCGACGCGGCCGGGCCTAGTTTCGATCCGGATGATCATGATGCACCTGAGGAGGCACCGAACCCCGATGTTGTACAGTTCATAGAGTTGCTGGAGAATGCAAGGACTCTATTATATCCTAGTTGTGAGGATCATTCACCGTTGGAGGTGGTTACAAGATTGTTGAGCATCAAGTTCGATTTTAACATGTCGCAAGATTGCTACAACCGTCTAATGGAGTTGCTTATAGAAATATTGCCTGAGGGTGCGAAGTTGCCTAAAGACTTCTACCGGTCTAAGAGGATGGTTAGATCGCTCTGGATGGGATACGAAAAAATCGATGCCTGTCGCAACGGTGCATGTTGTACTACAAAGACGACAAGGATGAAGACGCCTGCAGATTTTGTGGTGTCGATCGCTACAAGGCATGTGGTAGAGGAAAGTCTATCGGTTCCAGGAAGCCTACCTCTTCGATGCACTACTTGCCGTTGACGCCGCGGTTGCAGCAGTTGTTTATGGTGAAGGAAACTGTAGAAAACATGAGTTGGCATAAGCGGGGACATACCGAAGGAGTGTTGGATCACCCTTCTGATGGAGAAGCATGGAAGCACTTTGATTGAGAGTATCCAGATTTTGCTTCTGATCTGCGTAATGTTAGATTGGGTCTCTGCTCCGACGGTTTTACCCCATTCGGACTTTCGGGATCCCAGTATTCGTGTTGGCCTGTGATCGTCACCCCGTACAATCTACCGCCTTGGATGTGCATGAAGACTCCGTATATGTTTCTCACCGTTATTATCCCAGGTCCGAATAATTCGAAAAGGAACATCGATGTGTATTTACAGCCGTTGATTGATGAGTTGAATCAGCTGTGGGAAGTAGGTTCCAACACGTACGATGTATCTAGAAAACAAAATTTCCGGATGCAGGTAGCACTTATGTGGACCATCAACGACTTTTCGGCCTATGGAATGTTATCTGGATGGAGCACGCATGGTCGTCTTTCATGTCCATATTGCATAGACAGCACTAAGGCTTTTTGTTTGAAACACGGAGGCAAACCGTGCTTCTTCGATAGTCATCGACAATTCCTGCCGAAGGATCATCCGTACCGGAGGAACAGGAATGCTTTTCGTGCTGGCGTTGTGGAGAAGGCTAATCCTCCGCCAAGGTGGCCCGGATACACGATATGGGAAGAGGTAAAAGATTTACCAAGAGCTATTGAGCAGCCTGCTACGGACTACAAGTGTGACGGATTTGGTCACACTCATAACTGGACGAAGAGGAGTATATTCTAGGATCTTCCATATTGGAGCACCAATCTGATTAGACATAACCTTGATGTCATGCATATCGAGAAGAATGTGTTTGACAACATAATTAATACTGTAATGGATGTAAAGGGGAAGACGAAAGACAAACCAAAGGCTAGATTGGACTTGGAAGAAATATGTAGATGTCCTGCATTGCATTTGATAGAGGACAGAAATGGGAAGTTGAAGCAGCCTAAGGCAATTTTTTTACTGGAGAAGGAGGATAAAGTGAGGCTTTGTAGGTGGATTCAAGGTCCAAAATTTCCAGATGGGTATGTTTCGAACTTGAGAAGATGTGTCGACTTCAAGGAGAACAAACTGACAGGTATGAAGAGCCATGATTTTCACGTATTCATGGAGCGGTTAATTCCGATTGCATTTCGGGAATTCTTACCGCAAGCAGTTTGGGATCCATTGACGGAGCTTAGCATATTCTTCAGGGACCTTTATTCTAAGAAATTGCTCGTTGATCGTCTAGAAAAGCAAGAGAAGGACATTGCGGTAACACTGTACAAGCTAGAAAGGGTGTTCCCTTCTGGATTTTTCGACTCTATGGAGCATTTGCCGATTCATCTTTCCTACGAGGCACGTGTTGGTGGACCCGTCGAATATCGATGGATGTACCGTTCGAACGACATTTGAATCACCTAAAAAGAAAGATAAAAAATAAGGCTCGGGTCGAGGGTTCTATTTGTGAAGCCTATATTCTCGAGGAGATTATAAATTTCTGCTCCTCCTATTTCAAACCTCATGTTGCTACGAATAGAATAAGGGCTCCGAGAAATGACGACGGATATAAAGAATTTAATGATGGAATACTAAAAGTATTCAATGCGTCCGGAAAGCCTTCGGGAAAAATGAAGAAGAGATATTTGAATGACGAAGAGCTAAGGGCTGCTCAGTTGTATGTATTACTCAATTGCGATGAGGATGAAGTGGAGAAGCTAGAGGGATAAGTAACTCAGGATGATGAGTTTACGTCATCTCAATATAATAATATAAGCTAATATTATTGTACTAATCGGCGGTTGCTTCGTTGTTTTCCAGCACATATAATAATGAGTTGAGGCTGGTTAGACCCTACCTAACAGACGAAGCATTAGAACAAGAAATGAGACGTTATTTTCCTTCTTGGTTGAGTAAATATGTAAGTAGCTCGGTAATTACTGGCCTCTTCTAATACAACTGCGCAATAAATAACTTATTATCGCTTCTTTGATATTCAGGTCGATCGTTTAATTTCACCCGAGATTGAATTAATTAGAACTCTTGCCAAGGGACCAATTACTTTTGTTAAAATATGGCCAAGTTACTGTGTCAATGGCTTTCGGTTCAAGTCGACAAATGCTCCGATCAGAGACAGCTTCCTGGATCTTGATTCCACGAAAAACAGTTGTTTGTGTATCAAGTCTTCGAACTACAAAGACGTCGATCCAGGAAATGAATTCTTTGGCATCTTGCGAGAGATTGTGGAGTTGTCATATAATAATGGCAGAGAACCTGCAAAGATCGTATTGTTCAAGTGTGAATGGTTCGATCCGATTAAAAATTAAGGTTGGAAAATTGACAAGCATGGTCTTCTGGATATAAACTACAAGCATAGATATCAAGGCTATGAACCGTTTGTCCTAGCAACTCAAGCTCAGCTCATGTACTTGACAGCTTATCCGAAACGGGGAGCAACGAAGTCTGACTGGTGGGTAGTATGCAAGACTAAAGCCAGAGATACTTTTGATGTTGACGAAAAAGCTTACCAGGAGGACGAGCTACCTCTTGTAACCAATATTGTCGATGTGGACTCCACGGAAGTTACTTATTACATGACACATAATGTAGAAGATGTAGAATTATCCGAAGAGGAAAACGAAGCCGACGAAGGCGAAGATGAAAGTGAAGATGAGGAGGAAGAGGAAGATGAGGTCGAGGAAGACGAACAAGATGATTATTCTGAAGATGATTGAGAGAGATATACTTATCTGAACTTAGATGTTTCTTCTAGAATATATTATCTGGACTTAGATGTTTACTGTAGAATATATCATCATATGTTGTCTTGGTTATTATCTTGTCTTTGTTGTACTTTTATATTTCTAGTCTCTATTATTTGTTGTACTTTCATATTTCTAGTCTCTATTATTTGTTGTACTTTCATATTTCTAGTCTCTAATATTTGTTGTATTATCATATGCTGTTATCAGGTATGGCAGGTTGTCGAAGAGCGTTCCGAGGGGGACGACGAGGTCACTCTCCTCTGGTACTTCCTACAGGTACTGCTAGAGGATGGAGTTTTCCTTCGGTACCTCATTCTGGTACCGGCTCTGGATCCTCGTCGCCAATTACTCCTCCATATCGGACAGTAGGTGGGCCTGCTGGGACGATGTCACGTGACATATCTCCTGGGACGAGTAGTTCCAGGCCTGTTGAGAGTGCTCGCCCGTCTAGTGTTCCTACTGCTGATACGACGATGGAGACGGATGAGCAGATGGCGGAGGCTGCAACGACGATCGAGGCGGCGGCGCCGACGGTCGACCAGCATCATGCAAATGATGCGTACGCACCTCCGGAGGAGAGGAGGACGGAGATCTGGGCCGACGGTACAAAGTAGGTGTTTTGGTTTATAATTTTTTTCTTTTTGTTTTTATCATAAATTAACTTTTTTCATGAATATAATATTTTTGTATAGATATCGTCCTCCAGAGGTACAGAGACGTCTAGGCCACATGCTGAGGCATAATTATGGTGGTGCTTGGATTAACTACTCTGATGCTCCGAACGAGAGGAAGGCCTTCTGGTTTGCGCGCTTCAAGGTTAAAATATATTTGCTTTTAACATGAATCATATAATTTTTGCATATTATATATAACTCATAAATATTTGGTTTGCGCTCTTCTAGGATATGTTTTTCAATCCACCGTACCGGGCCGAGCTTATCGAGGGGATGTTTCCTGCCGTCGCTGCCAAGCTGATCCGCGACTCTATCAATGATCAGAAGGATCGTGATCATGCCAGAAAGCCGATCCAAGGTTGGATCACCCCTGATCAGTGGAATGCGATGAAGGCTCGATTCGACGAGCCAAGGTACAAGGAGAAGTCGGAGAAGGCCAAGGCGGCTAGGGAACATGCCTCGAAGTGGTACGGTGGGTCGATTTCGATTACGGAATATTTTTGTCGTCTGGTATGTCTTCCTCTTTTAGAAATATTATTTTAATACAAAACCGATAAATTAATACTATGATAATATATTTAATTACAGGTAAGGAAGGTCGGTAACGCCGACATGGTGACCGTCTTCCTGGCCACCCATCGAAAGGGCGAAGGCCTTATTGATGAGAGGGCCGAGCAGACCTATGTAAGTATTACAATACGTTATCTTAATTTAATACTTCATGTCAATTTTAATATAACTTAGTAAATATGATGCAAATAAATATTCATGTAGTTAGTAATAATAAGTACATTAATTAGAAATTAGAAATAATAAGTACATTAATCAGGAATTAGTAATAATAAGTACATTAATTAGAAATTAGAAGTTAGTAATAATAAGTACTTTCTAGGTCGAGTATCAGAGGCTGTGGGAATGGGCGGCTGCTAGTGCACCTGATGCAGGAGAGGCCGGTACTTTCTCGCAGCCCATTCAAGCTCCGTCGGCGGACGAGATGTGGATGGCCGCCGCTGGTGGACTCCGTAGGGGTACGTACTACGGTACGGGATCCTATGGCGCCCTAGTTGTGACCCAGTCCTCTAGGACATCTCCTGCTAGTGTGCATGGTCCACAGCCATCCCAGGAGTCTGCCCGAGTCCACCAGATGATGGAGTCTCTCCGTGACGACCTGCTACGACGGATCGAGGAGCAGTCTCAGCACCCTACGGAGGATCCTGCACTGCTAGCACGATTGGATGCACTCGATCGCGGTATTATGGACCTCAGGGAGACGACTGAGAGGATAGAACGTACCGTTGGAGGGTTAGAGCGCACGGTGACGGAGCTGCAGACAGGACAGGTGACCATGGCCGAGAGGATGAGATTGGCGCAGGAGTCGATGGTCCAGAGCAGTGATAGAATGTTATCTATCATGGATTCATACCACCAGCGACTTACAGCGTTGGAGCGTGCTGGTCCTTCGGGTGCGCCTTCATCGTCGTCAACTCCGCCGCCTCCAACGCCTTCTTCTTCGATACCGATACCACCGACATCACTACCTGCTCCGTCGGTATCGATTTCACTTGAGGAGTATGAGTTATTCTTATCCCTTCGTCACGGCGGTGCCCCTCCTGCACCAGATTCCTAGTAGTCCTAGTTAGGACTGTTTTTTTGTGTTTATTTCATTCTTTGTTTGTGACTTGGATATTTGTTGGTTGTGTAGATTTGGATGTTTGGATCCAATTCTATTTGTTGGTTGTGTGTAAACTTTGGTTATTTGGTTGTAGACTTTGTTATTTGGTGTAGAATTGGTTATTTGGATACTTGTTGTTGTGTGATTGTCGTAGACTTGGTTATAGGGACTGAAGCCTGTGTATAGTGAGAAATGGACATTCTGAGAACTGGACATTGTGTGATTGTTGTAGACGTGGTTATAGGGACTGAAACCTGTGTACAGTGAGAAATGGACATTCTGTGATTGTTTGGATCCTATTCTACAGTGAGAAATAGTTATCTTTTTAAACTGTCGGAAGAATTGGACATTCTGTATTTTATTTTTTTTATTTTTTGCAGATTTAGCGACGTTTATCGACCTTTACCGACGTCCACCGACGTACGTTTGCGTCGATAAACATCGGTAAATCTGTAATATTATCCAGGGTACCGACGTTTAGCGACATCATTATATGTCGGAGAACGTCGGTAAACATCGGTGCACGTCGGTAAACATCCCAGGAATTCTCAGGATTTACCGACGTGTAGCGACTTTGGACATGTCACTAAACCACCGACGAATCGACGGTAATCCGTCGATAAAGGTACCGACGCGTAGCGACACGAGGTAATACGTCGCTAATACATCGACGACACGACGGTAGACGTCGGCAATATACCGACGTATAAATACGTCGGCAAACGTCGGTACTTGCGACGTTTGGCGACGTTTAGAAGATCAACGACTTATATTTCCGCGACCAGCCCAAAACGTCGGTAATTTCGTCGCTAAATATTTTTAGCGACAAAAATTGTCGTTTTAGCGACGTCTTTAGGCGTCGCTAAAACGACTTATTCTGGTAGTGCCTCTACAATTACTGCATATAGATTTATTGGACCTAGTAGAATTGCTAGCCAAGGTGGTAAGTTATATACTTTTGTAATAGTAGATGATTTCTCTAGATACACATGGGTATATTATCTTGCACGCAAGAATGATACATTGTCAGAATTTGTCACCTTTTGCAAGAAAGTTCAAAATGAGAAAGGTTTCATGATCACTCGTATTCGAAGTGATCATGGCGGCGAATTTAATAATACAGAGTTCAAGCAATTTTGTGACACACACAATTATCTGCATGAGTTCTCCTGCCCTAGGACTCCACAACAAAATGGAGTTGTGGAACGTAAGAACATGACTCTATCCGAAATGGCTAGAGTAATATTAAATCAGTTTAGTCTACCAAAATACTTTTGGGCTGAAGCTGTCAATACAGCTTGCTATGTTCTCAATAGAGTTCTAATTCGATGTATATCGAAGAAGACTCCCTATGAGCTATGGTTTGATAGAACACCCACTGTTTCATATTTTAAAATATTTGGTTATAAATGCTTTATTCTTAATACTAAAGACAATCTAGGAAAGTTTGACGAAAAGGCCGATGAAAGTATCTTTCTAGGTTATGCAGTGAAGAACAAAGGGTACTGAATCTTCAACAAGAGAACCATGATCATCGAAGAATCGATAAGTGTTACATTTGACAAACTAAATCAATATTTAGTCTATGATGATAATGAAGACATCAGTACAACAAATACAGCACCTGCAAAATCTACAAGTACAACACCAGCTGATCCTTCAGGCAGATCACGTACAGAACCAGAAGCCGGACCTTAGAAGTGGTTATGTATTCAATCTAGTAGATTACTCGTGTACAACCTCTGTAGATTACTCGTGTATAACATCGTGCCGTTTACATAACCATCTTGTGCTCTGAATCACTAGATACTGTTAGTTCTCTATATACTGTAGCTATTTATTTACAGTCTTTCCTGTTTATCATATTATTCTTTAGTTCTTGTATCTTACTCTCAAGCATGATTATATATCCTGACCTGCTATGATTTGTTGGGATGTACTGTGCTCGCTCCTGTCCTGACTGGACCTGTTGAAATATTACAGAGGACGAGGCTGAGACGTTCTGCCCTACCTACTACCGTGCTACACTAGACGAGTGCCTGGACTTGGACTAGCAGCAGGATCCACTAGCAGTAGATGACACTCCCTTAGACTAGGATTGTCTTTACTTTACGTGGATTACTGTATTTGGATTTCAGAGATTTGGGATATGTACTTATTTTTAGACACTTAGAATTCTGGATTTGTATCTCTGTGATGTTTCTTCCTGGATATTATCATCTATTATCATTCTATCTTATTCTTGTTCTACCTTAGCTGTGATTGAGATATATTCTGTTATGTCACCCACATTCGGGGAGTATAACTGTTTATTACCTTTAACTGTTAGATGTTGAGACCTAGTACAGCGTTCTACCGTCGATACTGCGGCGTAGGCTGGACGTACCCACGTCTCGTGCCCTTACTCTAGGGTGCGGGTCGTGATTAGGTTGTATTCTAGGATTAGAAGTAGGTTGTATTTTTGTTTTGTTTGATTGATCATGTTTGATTTTTAGTAACTTGAGACCTTGCTTGTGATTAGGTTGGAGACATGGTTTATCTGCGGATATCTCCGACTCGTGGTACGATACGTTTTGGTGGAGGTGGGAAGCTTAGCCCGCGCTTCATCGGCCCTTTCGTTATCAGCGGGAGAGTCGGTGACGTGGCATACAGGCTAAACTTGCCACCTGTACTAGTGGGAGTTCACAACGTATTCCACGTGTCACAGTTGAGACGGTACGTGGCTGACCCTAGCCATGTGCTCGATCATTCGGAGATTGAGGCTGGGCCTACTCTCAGTTATCCAGAGCAGCCTGTGGAGATTCTGGATCGCCGAGAGAAGGTATTGAGGAACCAGGTGATACCCTTGGTACGCGTCGCATGGAGGCATCATTCTCCTGGAGAGTCGACCTGGAAGCGGGAGGATGAGATGCGCGAGCGGTACCCCTACCTTTTTGGACCTTGAGGTATACTTTTCTATCCTTCTCAGCAGTTTAGTTTCGCCTTTAATTTCGAGGACGAAATTATTTTAAGGAGGGTAGATTTGTCACTACCACTTTTCTAGCTTGGGAGTATTTTGGTTATTTTGGTCATTTTTAAAATTTTGAGAATTATTTGGAATTACTATGTATTATTTAGATTTATTGGAATTTATGTGATTTTTAGAGATTTTTTAGTATAATTAATTTTGGTGTTTTAGTTGACTTTGACTTATGTTGACTTTGGAGACTAACCTAGTGGCTAACTTAGGTCATGACTATGTGATTAGGATATGGAAACCTAGGTTGACTTAAGTTAGTGATAATTAATCATTAGGATCAATTTGGAGAAAATAGGATTTGAATTGATTTAGAAATGGCTTGTGATTTCACAAGTCATGACTTGTGACTTAGGCTTAATAGCCCATAGGCCCACACCATGAACCAAACCTAACCCTAATCATCCCATGTCAGCCACTATTGATCCTTTCCCCTATTTAATCCCCTCCTAGAATTTAGGGCTAGCCTCCATTAGGATTTGTGCAAGTTTTGGAAGAGGTGAGTCTCCATCTTTCTAAAATCGTAGAAAATCTATTTCAACTCCATTTTCCTTCAAATCAATTGCATTAGGACCTAATTCTCATGTTCTTTCTGTTTGTGTAAGAATATTTCAGAGTAGGGACAATTTGAGGGAGTTTGGTGGCTTGAGGAACTCTTTCCATTTGAGAATTTTGACCCTTTGTTCACCAATAGGTATATTTCAATCTAATCCATGAATTTACTATTTTATTTCATTTCTAGGATGCCCTAGCCCTAACCTAACTGTAGGAATAGGAATCCCCAAAATTCGTGTCTATTTCGTGTCCTTTTTGTATACGTATCAGTGTCGTATTGAATGTGTTTGTTGAAATGCCTCAATAGGCATTTCGTGTGAATTTTTGGATTGTGTTTGAATAGGAAATTAGATTTGGGTGTCGCTTACACGTTTCTGTAGTTTTTGTGTCGTCTTAGTGTCATGTCGGGTCCACATGGACACGCGAACACGTGGTCGCGCGCGCGCGTGCACAGGCACTGTGCATGCCCTGCTGCTCGGGCGCGATTGCGACAGGGACACGGCTCCTCGACACACCAAATTTGACGTGTAGCAAGGGGACGACACTGACACGGGGCTCCCCAATTTTCAGAGCTCCACGTGTCGTGTCAGACATGCACGAACGCGTGCACCGATCTGTGCACTGCACAGTCGGCTGTTGAATCGACCACTGACACGCGTGTCTTGTGTCGCGTACACGCGACGTGGACACGTGGCAGGGTGTCCTATCCCTAGTCCTAGTCTAGGTTGACACGTGGACCCGATCACGTGTGTTGTGTCGCCTTGTGTCGTGTGCACAGACACCGTGAACACGTGCATGAGGAGTGGACTGTTTTACACTGTGTTTTACTGTTTTTGGTTTCAAAGTGATTGGACACGTTTGTGTCCACTTTTGTGGACACAAACACATCACATAGCACGAGCACATTATGTTCAAACATTACCAACCACTGATTTAGTATTTTAATTTGATTTTGACTGTTCAATCTCTATTTTCCCTAATTTCTGATACCTCTTTATTCTGTCCCTATTTACTGTTATTTCCAGATTTCGAAATCCAATTTTAGCAATCATTTTAACCTATTAAACATTGTTATTTGCATGTTATTAAACCCCTAATATGTTCACCTATGTATTGTCTAATGGTAGGTTGAATTGGGGTTTGAATTGATGTGGTTTGGATCCAGAAATCTGAGAATTTCATTAAGGACTATTTTGAACTGAAAAAACTGGTTTGGGTTTAAATCTGTTTACTGTTTTACTGAGATTGGGACTTGTATATTGAACTGAGATTAGAGGGGTTTTCCTGGGTCAAAATCTGATTTGATTAGGAACTGTTTTGGTTTAAAACTGGAAATAAAGTTTGGGTTTAAATGGTATTTATTTGAACTGTTTGATTAAGATTTAAAACTGAGAATTCAGTGAGGGGACTGTTTGGACTGTTAACTGATTTTTGGAATTCTTCTTTTTGAACTGAACTGAGATAGGGGGTCTTCTATGTGTTATCTGAAATGGAATGAGACCACAACTGAGTTTGGGTTCATGTAGAACTGAGTTTGATTGGGGGGGTAATGTTTAATACTTAAATCTGAGTTTGTATGCAAATCTGGACTGATTTTAGTGGGGGGATTTTCCTATTTAAATCTGTTGTTTCTCACTGTTGTTCCTCACTGTTATCATGCATCACACACACACACACACCCAAGTGTATTTGCCTCACTGTCCCCTCAAGTCACACACACATGCCAATGTCTCCTCTACACACACACACTTGAACACTCTATATCTCACACCCTCTTGTATTTGACACACACCCAATTTCCATGATACACACACACACATACACTTGGACACATATTTATGTGTCCCTCTCTATACCCATGCATATATATATGTATTAACATATAATATTGTATGGTATACACACTAGCCTATAGGTTTATATATCCTAGTTATATTATAACACATCATGTGTGTGTATCAATATATATATATATATATATATATATATATATATATATATATATATATATATATATATATATATATATATATATATATATATATTGTCATATAATGTATATATCTAATATGTGATTAGGAGCCTATATATATATCAATATAGATATCCTATATTAGATTGTGTGGTATGTATATATATGCTTGTTTAGATATAGATATTGATTATGGTATTGCCTATTGGCCCATGGCCTAGTCTTTTAGCCTATGGCCTATGGTTGTGCCTGCTTGTCAGTATAGAGCCTAGAATAGACTAGTGTAGTCTTGTTAGACTTAGAATAGCCCTGTTAGACTAGTATAGAATAGTTTGACTTAGGTTTGACTTGGTTGACCTAGTTTGACTTCTAGGGTTGACCAGAGTTGACCAGGAGTTTACTTTGGTCTAGATTGACCTAGATTCATGTAGAATGCCTTGATTTGCATCTTATTATCATTGTAGACTCATAGTGACTTGTATTGTTCTATAGGAGACAGACACCACTCCTCGGACAGTATATATTCTCCAGATTCACCGGATACAGGCGAGTACATTCTCTGATCATTTCATATCCTGCATTAGGAGTATATTTCCTGCTTTGGATTACTTTACATGATGCTGACACGTTAAAAACACGGATTAGTACTATATAGATCTTGTTGGGCGATGTTATCCCCTTAGCGGATACATCGGGTATTTCGTGTTCGTGTACTTTATCGTGAACATCGTGTACTCCTGGTATTTGTGACATTCGTGTACGAAACGTGTGAAATCGTATATAATCATGTATTCACATGACCTTCGTGTACAATAACATAACTTAGCCAGATCCTTGTGTATTGATTGGGGTGGGGGAGTAGAAGTGGTTATGTATTCAATCCAGTAGATTACTCGTGTACAACCTCTGTAGATTACTCGTGTATAACATCGTGCCGTTTACATAACCATCTTGTGCTCTGAATCACTAGACAATGTTAGTTCTCTATATACTGTAGCTATTTATTTACAGTCTTTCCTGTTTATCATATTATTCTTCAGTTCTTGTATCTTACTCTCTAGCATGATTATATATCCTAACCTGCTTTGCTTTGTTGAGATGTACTGTGCTCGCTCCTATCCTGACTGGACCTGTTGAAATATTACAGAGGACGAGGCTGAGGCGTTCTGCCCTACTTACTACGGTGCTACACTAGACGAGTGCCTGGACTTGGACCAGCAGCAGGATCCACTAGCAGTAGATGACACTCCCTTAGACTAGGATTGTCTTTACTTCACTTGAATTACTGTATTTGGATTTCAGAGATTTGGGATATGTACTTATTTTAGACACTTAGAATTCTGGATTTGTATCTCTGTGATGTTTCTTTCCTGGATATTATCATCTATTATCATTCTATCTTATTCCTATTCTACCTTAGCTGTGATTGAGTTATATTCTGTTATGTCACCCCCATTCGGGGAGTATAACTGTTTTTACCTTCAACTGTTAGATGTTGTGACCTAGGACAGCGTTCTACCGTCGACACTGCGGCGTAGGCTGGACGTACCCACGTCTCGTGCCCTTACTCTAGGGTGCGGGTCGTGACACTACCTTAAGGGTTTGCCAAAAAGAATAAAGTTTTTGATAGACCATCCCAAGGACTTGGTAATATGTGAGATTACCAAGGGTGTAAGTACTCATTCTTCTAGTAAAGATATAGTTTCCTGTGTTGCATTTATTTCACAACTTGAACCCAAAACTATTGAAGAAGCATGTAGCGATACTTTCTGATTAGATGCTATGCAAGAGGAATTGAACCAATTTGAACGGAATCAAGTTTGGGAACTTGTTCCCAAGCCCATTGATCATCCGGTCATTGGCACCCGATGGATATTCCGAAATAAACTGAATGAGAATGGTTTAGTGACTCGTAATAAGGCTCGACTCGTAGCTTAAGGATACAATCAAGAGGAAGGTATCGACTACGATGAGACCTATGCCCCAGTTGCGAGATTAGAATCCATTCGCATGTTATGTGCATTTGCATGTTTTTATAACTTCAAATTATTTCAAATGGATGTCAAGAGTGCATTTTTTGAACGGTTTTACAAAAAAAAGAAGTTTATGTAGCTCAACCTCCAGGTTTTATTGATTTTAAAAATCCTGATTATGTTTTCAAGTTGAAGAAATCCTTATACAGTTTGAAAGAAGTCCCTCGTGCTTGGTATGATCGTCTAAGCTATTTTCTACTTGACAATGGTTTTACAAAAGACAAGGTTGATACTACACTTTTTACAAAGTCTTTTAATGAAAATCTTCTTTTAGGGTGCGTTTGATTGTAAGGTGGAAAAGATATGGAAAAGAAATTAATTCCATGGAATTATTTTCCTAGGAAAATAAATTCCATGGAATTTTAAAAAAATTTCATGGAAAATTTAATTTGGGTGTTTGATTGTCATTATTTTCTATGGTAAATAATTATTTTCCATGGAAAATGATATTTTCCTATGGGTTGGACAAGTTTCATTTTCCACCATTTTAGAAGAAAATATGGAAAATGATATTTTTTGGGGAAAATAATTCCATGGAAAATATAAGCTATCAAACACTACAATTGGTGGAAAATTTGTGATGGAAATATTTTCCATGGAAAAAAAGCCCAATCAAACACAGCCTTAGTTCAAATTTATGTAGATGATATTATCTTTGGATCTACTGATGAATCTCTTTATCAAGAATTTTTAAAGTGTATGCAGAATGAGTTTGAGATGAGCATGATGGGAGAAGTGAAATTCTTCCTCGGACTACAAATCAAAGAAACCAACAATGGAACGTTCATTAATCAAGCCAAATACACAAAAGATTTATTAAAGAAGTTCGATCTGGAAATAGTCAAACCACTTAGCACTCCAATGGCAACTTCAACCAAGCTTGATATTGATGAACAAGGCAAATCGGTCGACATACGTAAGTATCGAGGTATGATTGGTAGTTTACTTTATTTAACTGCTAGTCGTCCAGATATAATGTTTAGCATCTGCTTATGTGCACATTTTTAAGCTAACCCTAAGGAATCACATTTGTGCGCGGTTAAGCGTATCTTCCGATACCGTAAAGGCATTTTTTTGTCGGCTTGTGGTATCCCAAAACCACTTCTTTGACCTAACCGGTTACTCGGATGCTGATTTTGCTGGATGCAAAGTGGATAGAAAAAGTACCAACGGCACGTGTCATCTCCTAGGCAAGGCTCTACTCTCTTGGTTTAGCAAGAAACAAAATTATGTCGCATTATCAACAACTGAGGCTGAGTATATCGTCGCAGGATGTTGTACACAAATTTTGTGGATGAAACAAACCCTAGAAGACTTTGGTTTACTTTACACACAAACCCATTTTCTGTGACAAGACTAGTTCTATTAATTTGACTAAGAATTCTGTATGTCACTCTCGCACTAAGCAAATTGAGATTCAACATCATTTTCTTAGAGATCATCAACAAAATGGAGATATAAACCTTGTATATGTAGACACTGAGAATCAACTAGCTGATATCTTTACAAAACCATTAGCGAAAGATCGTTTCAATAATTTACGTCAACAATTAAAAATTTTAGATATCAATAATATTAATTAAATTTTTTTTATCGATTATTTTTTACTACTCAAAAATTGTTTTTGAGACAAGCATACAAAGGGTATGTCTGTCACTACGACTACGGTCGAAGCGAAGCGGTATTTAATTATTCCTAGGTGAACTCCCGTTAGCTGGGATAATACCCCTACAGCTAATCTGAAGCAGTCGCTGTGTTACAAAATTTAATTTATAATATTAACTGAAATTTAAAATAGCTTAACTTGGAATTAAATAATTGAAAAGAGTTAATGAAAAGAAAGTGGCCTGCAAATTTTTGTTTGAAAAATTACCCCACCAGAACCCCTAGCGAACTCGGCCCGAATTTGGCCATTGTTCGGCCAGAGTTCGGTTGGTGGTATATGTTTTAAGTCAGAACGGAAGGCCCCCTTCTTCTCATCTTCTCCAAAACTCCTCAGACACAACAGCAACCGCCCGAGCCCCCTTCAAACACTAGAACTTCTCCAAGTCCATTCTTCCAATCTACTTAGAGATTTTTATCCAAACTTTGGATTCGTGCGGAGATTCTCTTCCTCTACCAAATACTCCAATCTTGGAAGGTATAACCATCTTCTTTCCTCTATTTCAAGTTCTTAGTATTTTATCTTTTTGGACACAATGCCTTTGCGTTTCAATCCATCCAAGAGGAAGAAGACCACAAGTAGTAAAGAAGCTTTGTCTTCAAATCCTCACGTGGATTCACTCTTGTCCCCGGTCCAATCGGCTGACGGCATATATAATGAGTTTTACTTTGAAACTCATGATCAATCCTTACTATGGTACACGGATTTCTCAATGCGTAACATACGCACCGGAGCCCCGATTAATTGGACTATATTTCCTGACCACCGTCCATTCTTTTAAGCATTAGGGTGGCATCATTTTGTCACCAAACAATTTTCTATCACCACTAATGCTATTAGACTTTTTATTGCAACTTCACATTGGATACTTTTGCTGTTAAAACTCTTGTCGGTGTAATTAGTATCGAATTCAATGATGTCCTTTTAGCGGAAATCCTTGGTATCCCTACGAAGGCGCCCTGCTTGATGATATCACTGAATTTGATTTTCCTGCAGGCATGACTCTAAGCAGTTTCAAGAATGAACTATGTTCCCTGTCCGCATTCGTTTTGGTAAGTTCAAGGCTGCTAACTTGAACTTATTCAACTATGAGTTGCACCGCATCATCTACTCCACTATCTTACCCAATCTACCTCAGAAGATGATGTTACTACCCTTGAACTATCTGCCCTTTATTATATTCTTAAGGGTATTCAATTTTTTGTCCCCAAGACTATTATTCAGATGATGGGTCGATGTCGCGAAAGGGATCGCAACCTTGCTTATGCGATGATTATCCCCCTTATTTTCCATTATTTCGATATTGACTTATCCACTTGTGCTCTCGAGTCTGAGCCCAAGTATCTTCAAATGTCACGTCGCAGCGCAATCGTCCCTCATGTTCCTCCTACTGCTCTTGCTCCACCTCCTTAGGATTACCTATGTTATTTGAGGGTATCCATCAGCATCTTTCAGATTTGCGAGCGTTTATCACTAACACATCTAGAAAACGCGAGTTCCGTGATGCTAGTCGATTTTTGGCTCTCGCCAATTCTTTTGCCAACCTCCGATTCGCTCAGACTGGACATTCTGCCAGTTCTCTTCCCAGAGATCCAGGATACCGCTATAAGGATGAGGCAGTACGTTCTTTCTTTCAGCCCGGTAACGCATATGATTGGTACCGTGATTCTGCTGCTACTCCACACCCGTCTGGAGTTGGCACTTCTGGAGCTGGTCTATCCGAATATGGTGGTACTATCGATGCTGCTGATGATGATGACTCTGAGGATATGTGATCTAGACGTGATGTATTTTGTCTAGATGTTATTTAATAAGACTTTTATTTTTTGTCTATGTTTACTTGGAAATGCTCCGACTTCCAAGATATCATTTAGTACTTTATCTTTTTATTTGCACTGAGACTGTATTTGCTGAGTTGATATACTGAACGTCTTTATGTTTTTCTTAGCATATTTCTATTTTCAGCTTAGCATTATTCCTCATTTCATGTTATAGTACTATATTATTTTTATGCTTCAACATATAAATTGCCTGTGAAATACATTTTTATCCCTTTTTTTTTATTTCTTCAACGTTTGTTTCTTATGCATGAATTGCGGGGGAGCTTCTCTACTTGCAATTATTTTGCTAAGTGAAAATAGGGGACAAATAGGATCTAACATCTTTTGCAGGATACAGGAATTTTTTCAGGATACAGTACAATATTTTGATTCTTTTCAAATCTTAAACGATCAAGATGTTATATCGGTTAAGGTTTGTTAATTATCAAAATGGGAGAGATTGTTGGCCCAATAGTCATAGTCGAACCTAATTTTAATAGTTGATCAAACTCTGTCTCGATATAAGGGCTACTTAGACTATTTGGACAACTTGGACAACTGCTAAAGAATTGTTACCTATTTGTTCAAGATCGAAGCTGATTTTGTCATATGAGTCTGTATGCAATATAATTTTTATATTTATTGAGTCTAGAAATACTATGTGCACCGAGTCGTACTGGCAAATAGGCTACCCCAAAAACATTTTCAAAAATATCCTATGTTTTGAAAAACAACCCATTTTACAAAAACTCCTAAGTGCTTAAACTTTTCAAAAAGCCAAAACCAAAATCTACTTTTTAAAATGACCAAAAATTGAAAATAACCCTAGAAGAATTCGGCCAGAATTTGGCCCAAATTTGTCTAGTGTACGTTGGATTTTGAACTTGGTCTTCCTGCAGTTACGGATGCAATGACTATTTACCGAGATTCTCTCATAGAGTTCTGCCCGAATTTTGTTCGAATTCTGTCAGAGTTCTGACTTTGGAAAACCTATAAATAGAGAAGGATTTCAATCATTTCAACTCACTCATTCACTTTCTCATCTCTTCTCTCTAAGCTTAAACGTCTTCCAAAGTGTTCTAAAGCTTTTATTTTCAAATCCTAAACCAGTTACAATCCTCTAGTCGATTTGCCAGTGCGGTACGGTCTAGAAGTTTTAGACTGATTGTAATCAAAGGCTTGATTGAAGAAAGACACTTCACAATTAAAGTTGGCCGAGTACTTCGTATCAAAGTTCGTGTTGTAGAAGTTGCAAGGACTTCGTATGAAAACTTGCAGTATTTTCCAATAGTGGATACAACTGGAAGCTAGAGTTCTTCCGACTGGAATAGTCCTCATAAGAGAGAAACCAGTATACATTGCCGTCTTTGCGTTTGCTTTCTGATCTCTGTCTTTACATTTATTTACTTGTGATATATACATTCTCTGTGATCTTGTTGCTAACTTTTTAATTGGCTAAATTTTGTTGCCTACTATATTCACCCCCTCTAGAGTTTACACTTTACGATTAGTTCCTACAGCTCCTAGTATATACCATTGACGTCAGGGAGAAAGGTTGGATCCTCGGGCTTTGCTACGTGATCTGGCCAAACAAAACCAGTGGGGTCAGCCCCGAATAGCAAATACCACAAGGGAGCACAAAAGAGTGAGATAAAACCCAAGCATAATAAATAAGACCTGGCTCATAAGTTATAGGATTATAACTTATCATCGCGACCATACGGAACCCTTACAACCAAATAAGGACAAACGGTGCCAATATCGTGATGTGATAAGATACTTCCTATAACCATAGTCAAGTTATGGGCCTCCGATCGTAACCTCGGTCCATGACCTGTCATAGCACGGTAGCCCAACCCAACAACCAAACAAGGACATGAGTTGGACCACACAACATGACAGTCCATGTTCCTCGGCTACTAATAGAAGGTACAAGGTACAATCAAGGCATTCTTTATGCGGCCAATCGTTTCTATGGCTTTCTATATTTGGCGGGGTTATCCCCGTAATGCTGATTATAGGAATTCTCTGATCGTATCGTATCCAGCAGGGCTAGCCAAACCATATTACATACATGTTGCATATTGATTATGTACCGGTCCCTCGAAAGGCTACCGTGCGAAACATACAACACATAGTACATTGAAGTCGGATATAGTCATTCACTGTAGGAAGATTAAACTTTATCCGTGGCGACCAACCCGACATGTCAGAACAAACCTGGGGTAGCTAGTATGATACGACCTCGAGATTCTTTCCCTCATAATGCTTTTACTTCTTAAGTTGCCTGATTCAAACCCTAGGTTGGTCTTGGATTCACATGTCGTGGCCATATATTCGTCCCTTAGTTGTTGTACACTAGTACGAGTACCCTAAGTAAGAATCCATACTGACTCGTGGAGTCCCGTGTATGGATCCCTTCTTAGAGTAATGCATCACGTAACACACCACGTCATTTCCACTGACCATTTATCATGTATGTGCTGGATCTTTGGATGTACTGACATATAACGAGTAGGAACTCTTAGCGCGTGGGTAGCACGTCAGTGCCCACATAGATTGTACCTCAGTACACAAGAAGAACATACCAGCACATACACAGGTAATCAGGTCAGGAATAAAGATCAAGTTACATAGTCATTAGAGAGCTAGTGGACACGTAAGTCACTTAGGCCTATAGGCGCGAGGGCCAAACTTGCAAAGCGCACGGGGATAAGAAGCGTGCAGGCACGCAGAGCGTGCGGAAGGGGTAGCGCGTGAAAGATCGCACGACGCGAAAAGCGCGCGAACCAACTGCGCATGGCGTGGGTCAGCCGCGCACGGGGTGTCACGCCCCAGAACCAGAATACTGGAGAACGGGGGCGTACATAGCCAGCTACGTATATTGAAGTACAATCTACCTCGCTATACAGTCACGGCTGTCTAGATACATGAGGGTTTAACTACAAGCCAACAGTCTCCTATGGTCATGAACAAGCCTATTGTCTCAATCTCAAGCAAGCAAATAATAGTAACAAGATGTCAGAGCACCGAATATACAAAAGTAAGGCGTCCCATATATTACATATTCGGATGATCATGAAGCTAGTCGTACAAAATGTGAGGACTAGCAAGAGTTTAGTCATACATGATCAACCCTAGGATTTGTTAATCATGTTACAGCCCATAGGCAGACAGTAAATAAAGATGCAATACGAGCTAACACGTGCTCGCCGGCTAAATGCCTCAAAAGAATAATTTTACAATAAAGTGGGAGAACAAAAAGAAATCCACTCGTTGCCAGGGTTACGCCTGGTGGTCACCATCTGGCTGGAAGGTCGGTAGATCCTCTGGTGCTGCTCCGATATCTGGCCATACAAAATCAGCTGGGTCAGACCCCAGAAAGAGCAAGTGCCACAAATGAGGCTTTACTTAGGAACTAAAACCAGCATATCACAAATAAATAGTAAAGGTAATTAAAGGATACTGATAATAACTGAGATAAAAATAATATATTGAGCACGGAGAAACCATTCAAGTAGCCAGACTGCAACCCTTAAACCAAACAAGGACCGGGGTTGCAATCCTTCGCCTGAATAGAAACCCGCCTGAATTACTATTGATAAGGTAACAAGACAATAAACAAAGAGAGGACACAGAACTGCTCCGGGAGCCAGGTTACAACCCTTAAACCAAACAAGGACCGGGGTTGTAACCCTTCGCCTAAACAGAACTGGACCCCTGATCTTTATTGTTAAGGCTAGTATAAATAATCATGGTATTGAAGTAAGGTAAAACATGACGAGCATGACAGGGGTTGCAATAATATAATAAACGAAGAGAGGACACAGAACTGCTCCGGGATCCAGGTTACAACCCTTAAACCAAACAAGGACCGGGGTTGTAACCCTTCGCCTGAACAGAACTGGACCCCCGATCGTTATTGTTAAGGCAAGCATCAATAATCATGTCCTGTCACAATCTTACACAGGATCAGGATAAGACTAAGCTGGAATAAACTTCATTCAATCAATCACGGCCAAGCAAGGAGTACGGCTTGATACTTTAACTAACTAGGGTTATCACAGGCCTAGTTACTAGCAAGATGCAATAAGATTATCCCAACAACCACAAGCCCTGCAGACCATCCAGGTTATTCCGGTCGAATGACCGTTTATGAAGGGTGCACCACTTGACTGTATGCTGGAAATGTGCCCTACTCGTCGGTAGGCTACAAGTCCGTTAGTGCGCCCAGATAACGGGATTGCCTGTAGCTAGTAAATCTCTTCATGACTACTGAATTGTTCTATTTTATTAGCCTTAGTCAATTGCAGTAGGTATCCCTGACCGTGGTACTCAGGGATCCCTATCTTAGACATGATGCAAGACAGTACCAGTTTATTTGTACAAACACAATCGCCTACGGTGTCCAGGTCTTTCATACTTGTCATATCAGACTAGCTGTCATAACAGCATGTCATGATATATCATGTCAGTTTACTGGTTAAGAGTGAGCCACGTCGGGCCACTATCGGGTTATATTCTTACATTATCATGAATGAGAGAAACTTTCATAAAAAAAAACTAGTGACATATTCTTGAAGCCAAGGAAAAGATCTACAACTTTCACGTTTTGAGTTTTTCAAGATTCTAGCTACAAAACAACTTAAACAGGAAAAAACAGTGAAATAGAGCAATTACGGCGCATGGGATTCCTGCACCATCGGCGCATGGGATTCCTGCACAATCGTCGCATGGGATTCCTGCACCATCGGCGCATAAGATTCCTGCACAATCGGCGCATGGGATTCCTGAACCATCAGCGCATGAGATTCCTGCACAATCGGCACATGGGATTCCTGTACAATCGGCGCATGGGATTCCTGCACCATCGGCGCATGAGATTCCTGCACAATCGGCGCATGGGATTCCTGCACCATCGGCGCATAGGATTCCTGCACAATCGGCGCATAAGATTCCTGCACAATCGACGCATGGGATTCCTGGACCATCGGCGTATAGGATTCCTGCACAATCGACGCATGGGATTCCTGCACCATCGGCGCATGAGAAACTCACGTTGCGTCTTCAGTACATGCACGTAGGAAACCTACGCGCATGACACGCTCGGAGTTAAGGGATGCGTTGCCGGAACTTCACGGCGCATGGCCTCCCGGGCGCATGGGGTTCCCGGCGCATGGGGTTGATCGTCCCCAAACAGCAAGTTCAGCCATGAAAGTCCTAAAAACTTGCTATGGCCATAACTTCCTCATCCGAAGTCGAAATCAAGCGAAACAAAAGCCAAAACTGTATGAAATTGAATTCTCTACAACATAGAACTATTAGTTTTCAAAAATAACCATGTTTTAGAGATCAAAACCAAGAAAAACCAAAAAGTTACAACTTAGATCTATAAGAATTCAACCATCAAATCCAAAGATGCCAAGTTCTAAAGAGGCTTAGAATCAAGTAAAGAAGAGAATGGAACAATAAAACTTGAGATCCATCATGAAGTAAGTTATACTTGCCTAGCTCTCTTCCCTGGTAGGTGGAAGAATAAATGTGGAGAAGAAGAAGAAGAATAATAATAAAGAGAGAGAATGAAGGAATGGGTTAATAAAGGATGATGGGGGTGGTAGGTAGGGGTTCTCCCCTTGGATCATAATGAACCAAGACAACCCAAGCCTAGCCGAACCAACCCAAAATAAACCAAGCCAAGCCAAGAGATATGCAATACAAGAGAAAATACGTACATGTATTCCAAGATACGTAATACGAACTACAGACATTACAACTCTACCCTCCTTAAAAGAATTCTGTCCTCGGAATTTAATCAAGAGGCTAGAATTGCAAGGACAAGCTATAATTATTGTAAGCTATAACAAGCAGTCTATTATGCAGTCATTTATTCAAGCAAGGAATTGAAAGCATAAGGCATAAGGAAGATATTATACCTTACGAGTCAAACAGGTCGGGATATCGCGATCGGATATCATCCTCACGCTCCCACGTTGACTCATCCAAAGAGTGATGACCCCAAACAACTCGGACTAAACTAATAGTCTTGTTCTTGAGTATCTTCTCTCTCTGGTCCAATATAGACACGGGCCTCTCCTCATACGAAAGGTTGGTACCAACAACCAATTCTGAATGATCCAGGATATGGCTCGGGTCCGGGATATACCATCGTAGTTGAGATACATGGAACACGTCATGCACCTCTCTTAGCGACGGCGGAAGAGCGAGACGATAGGACACATCACCTACTCGCTCTAGAATATCGAACGGCCCTATATACCTAGGACTAAGCTTCCTCTGTACGCCGAAACGAATGACGCCACGGTTAGGCAAAATCCTCAGGAATACATGGTCGTCGATCGAGAATTCAAGGGGTCGTCGATGAGAATCGGCCCAATGACGCTGGCGATCTTGGGCAACTCGAAGATGATCTCTGACTCTTCTAACCTCTTCAACGGTCTGAGCAATCATTTTCGGACCAAGCATCTGTCTCTCTCCGACATCATCCTATGCTAGCGGGGATCGGCACTTCCTACCATACAGTGCCTCGAACGGTGCCATCTGGATACTAGCTTGAAAACTATTGTTGTAAGAGAACTCCACCAGGTGCAGGTGATCTTTCCACGAACCACCGAAGTCGAGTGTACAAGATCTCAACATATCTTCGAGAGTCTGGATCGTACGTTCTGACTGGCCATCAGTCTGTGGATGATAAGCAGAGCTGAACTGGAGACGAGTTCCCAAACTCTCTTGTAAGCTACGCCAAAAGTGCGATGTAAATCTTGAATCTTTATCCGAGGTAATACTGATTGGAATACCGTGAAGCCTGACGATCTGCCTGAGATACATCTCTGCTAGCTGAGTCGTTGGCTGACCGACTCTGAACGGAAGAAAATGAGCCACCTTCGTGAGCCTGTCTATAATAACCCAAATAGCATCTCTGCCAGCCGGGGATCTAGGTAATCCAGTCACGAAATCCATGGTTATATGCTCCTACTTCCATTCTGGAATTGGCAAGGGCTGAAGAAGTCCAGCTGGCCTCTGATGTTCGGCTTTAACTTGTTGACAAACCAAACATCGAGAGACAAACCGGGCTATCTCCCTCTTGATGCCATTCTACCAAAAATACTGACGGATATCACGGTACATCTTTGTACCGTCGGGATGAATGGAATACTGCGAACTGTGAGCCTCTGTCATGATCTCCTGTCTGATATCTCTACTGGGTACACAAAGACGCTTCCCATGTCAAAGTGTACCGTCTTCATGGATACATAACTCTGGTCTTCATCCTGCCTTACATTCTGCTCTGAGTCGCTGAAGCTTGGAATCTGCCGACTGCGCCATCCGGATCCTCTCGACTATAGTGGACTGAACTTGCATGTTGGCCATCAATGCCACACTAGAAGGGAGAACAACTTATATACCCATCTTCTGAAGATCGGCTAACAGCTCTGGTTGCGCTGTTAGAAAATAAACTTCGGCTCTCCTGCTCAATGCATCTGCAATAACATTGGCCTTCTCTGGGTGATACTGCAGGTTGACATCATAATCCATAAGTAGCTCCAGCCACCTCCTCTGACGCATGTTGAGATCCTTCTGGGTGAACACATACTTCAGGCTCTTGTGGTCGGTGAAAATCTCCACCCTATCTCCGTACAAGTAGTGCCTCCACAACTTAAGTACAAACACTACTGCTGCCAATTCCAAGTCATAGGTTGGGTAATTCCTCTCATGATCATGAAGTTATCGTGATGCATAAGCTATTACCTTCTCATGCTGCATCAGAACACATCTTAGACCTCTGCCTGAAGCATCGCAATATACTGAAAATCCTCCAGTTCCATCTGGAAGTGTGAGAATGAGTGCCGTCATCAAGCCTCGCTTCAACTTCTCAAAAGAATCCTGGCACTCTGTTGTCCAAGCAAACTGCACATCCTTGCGGGTCAACTGGGTCAATAGCGCTAAAATTTGAGCAAAATCCGAAACAAATCGACGGTAGTAGCCGGCCAATCCAAGAAAACTGCGAACTTCTGTAACCGTGCTGGGCACTGGCCATGTCTCAATGGCCACAATCTTCTGGAGATCCACTTCTACTCCTCCTCTGGTGATGATATGACCCAAGTACGAAATGCGATCGAGCCAGAACTCGTATTTACTAAACTTGGCATACAACTGGTGCTCTCGGAGAACCTGAAGAACAACTCTGAGATGCTGCTCATGCTCTGCTTCACTTTTGCTGTAGACCAGGATGTCATCTAGGAACATAATCACGTACTGATCCAAATAAGGCATGAAGATACGATTCATGAGGTCTATGAATACAGCCGGCACATTGGTTGCTCTAAATAGCATAACAAGGAACTCCCAATGTCCATACCTAGATTTGAAAGCTGTCTTCGGGATATCCTGCTCTCTGACTCTGATCTGATGGTATCCTGGCCGTAAGTCAATCTTTGAGAACACTGCTGCCCCCTTGAGTTGATCAAACAAGTCATCTATCCTCGGGAGAGGGTATCTGTTCTTGATTGTCATTGAGTTCAAGGTTCGATAATCTACCCCTAATCTGAACGTACCATCCTTCTTTTTCATAAGAAGCATCGGGGCTCCCCAAGTCGATCCACTAGCATGAATGAATCCCTTGGTTCTGAGTTCTTCAATCATCTTGTACAATATCTCCAGCTCTGATGGCGCCATCCTGTAGACTCTCTCTGACACTGGAGCTGTTCCGGGAATCAAGTCGATGGTGAACTCGATCTCCTGCTCTGGCGGCATCCCTGGAAGCTCTTCGGGGAAACATCTGGAAACTCTTCGACTATTCGAGGTAACTGTACTACTGCTACTGCCATCCGCAACACTGGAGGAGAAGGTTCAACTTCGCCTCGGGAGAAGGAAAACTCCGGCTCGCCTGGAATGCTAAAAATAACCCTGCCAATGTGGCAGTCTATCCTAGCATATTGGTCCCTCAACCAATCCATCCCTAAGACCACTTCATAATCGGCCATCGGGAACTCTATCAATCTAGCGAGGAATTCTCTACCGCTAACTACGATCTGACACGAGAAAAATACTCTATCTACTCCCACAAGTCCATTACCAGTAAGTATATTGAGCCTTACTGATAATGACTCGGGCTCCAGTCCTACCCGTGTCGCGAATCGTGCAGACATAAATGAATGCGAGGCACCATAATCAAATAATACTGAAGCTGGAAAGGTGTTGACGAGAATAGTACCTGCCACTACCTCACCTGGTGCTATTCCTTTTTCTCTCCATGGTCAAAGCCAGCACTTGACCATGTCCTCTGGGTGCGGGTCCCCTCTGTTGAAAATTCCTCTACCTGCTCTGGATCAGGGCTTGGGCTTGGGCATACTGCTGCGGTCTCTGCTGCTGGAATGTCTGGGCCTACGTCGGCAATGGCCTCGGGAACGGGTACTGCAGCTGCTGCTGCTGCTGGACTGGTACTGGTCCTCTAACTGAAGGACTAGAGAAGGTCGATGAACTCCCCATGTTTGGGCAATTCCCAACCCTGTGGTCCGGGGCACCACAAACCAAGCACAAACCCTGTGCTCTGCGACACTCTGATACCACATGCCCTGGCTTTCCGCAGTGTGAACATCCCACTGCGGAAGACTGCTTCTGCTTCTGCTGCTGAGGGTACGTCGGGGTTGAATGCTGAACCGACGTCACTGAGGCCGCCTGCCTCGGAGCTCCAATGGTCAAAGCCCTGGCCGCCGGGGCTGGTGCTGAAGACTGATTCGTCTGGCTGTGGGATCGCTTCCGACCTCCGGTCCTATCTACGATCCTCTGGGAGGTATACTCATGCCTCCGGGCTGTTCTCAATACTGCATCAAAAGTCTGATGCTCAAACTGCTCCACTGCCAATAGAATCTCCAGATGAAGCCCCTGCTGGAACTGCTGGGCTCTATCGAACTCAGTCGCTACCAAGGTGGGAGCAAACCGACTAAGTCTCGAAAACTCGGCCGCATATCCGTCGACCGTCCTATCCATCTGCTTCAGATTGGTAAACCTCGTCTATAGATCGTATCGAGCTACAGCATCAAAATACTTAGTCTGGAATCTCTCTCTGAATACTGTCCAAGCAATAGGGGCCACTAATCCAATAGCCTGCGCCGTCCACCAGCTGCGGGCAAGATCCAACAACTGCAGGCGCACTACGGCCACCTTCTCGGCTTCTGGAGTCCTGGCTGCTTCTAGAATCACCTCTGTGTCCTGAAGCTATGTATCTGTCGCGATCGCATCTTCACTGCCATCGAAGAAGGGAGGGTTCAAGCGCTTGAAGCTGTTGGCCGTGCTATTACCCTTATGACCTCCTCTGGTCAAAGTATCTGCCACCGCCTGGTGCAAGGCATCTCCGCGACGATCCTGGGAAGCTAATAGGGACCTGATGAGACCCACCAAAGTGCCATCCTCAGGCAATACAGGCTGGACGGCCTGAATTGGTGGTTCTTCTTCGGTAGGCATGACTCTGGAGGCTACTCTTGAATGCTGGGCTTGATCTCCAGGTTGATGCTGGTCCGCGGGAGGTGCTCCGCCTTGCTGATCGGCAGGTCCAAGAACAATGTCGCTGAAGAAGACGACATAGGGAACAATAAGGAAGGACCAGGACAGATCAATGGTACAAGCATGAGATCATGTCAAGATTACAGGGATTCAGAAGATACGAGCAGAGATCAAGGACGAGTACTGATTGAGACATCTAATCGACAAACCCTCACATACCTTGATTTATAAGACCTATATGGGCCACCACTAAAACCATGTCACGCCCCAGAACTAGAATACTGGAGAGCGGGAACGTACATAGCCAGCTATGTATATTGAATTACAACCCACCTCGCTATACGGTCACGGCTGTCTAGATACATGAGGGTTTAACTACAAGCCAACAGTCTCCTATGGTCATGAACAAGCCTATTGTCTCAATCTCAAGTAAGCAAATAATAGCAACAAGATGTCAGAGCACCGAATATACAAAAGTAAGACGTCCTATACATTACATATTCGAATGATCATGAAGCTAATCGTACAAAATATGAGGACTAGCAAGAGTTTAGTCATACATGATCAACCCTAGGATTTGTTAATCATGTTACAGCCCGTAGGCAGACAAAACCAGCTGGGTCAGACCCTAGAAAGAGCAAGTGCCACAAAGGAGGCTTCACTTCTAAAACCAGCATATCACAAATAAATAGTAAAGGTAATTAAAAGATACTGATAATAACTGAGATAAAATTAATATATTGAGCACGGAGAAACCATTCAAGTAGCCAGACTGTAACCCTTAAACCAAACAAGGACCGGGGTTGCAATCCTTCGCCTGAATAGAAACGCACCTCAATTACTATTGATCAGGTAACAAGACAATAAACAAAAAGAGGACACAGAACTGCTCCGGGAGCCAGGTTACAACCCTTAAACCAAACAAGGACCGGAGTTGTAACCCTTCGCCTGAACAGAACTGGACCCCTGATCTTTATTGTTAAGGCCAGTATAAATAATCATGGTATTGAAGTAAGGTAAAACATGACGAGCATGACAGGGGTTGCAATAAGACAATAAACGAAGAGAGGACACAGAACTGCTCCGGGAGCCAGGTTACAACCCTTAAACCAAACAAGGACCGGGGTTGTAACCCTTCGCCTGAACAAAACTGGACCCCCGATCGTTATTGTTAAGGCAAGCATCAATAATCATGTCATGTCACAATCTTGCACAGGATCAGGATAAGAGTAAGCTGGAATAAACTTCATTCAATCAATCACGGCCAAGCAAGGAGTACGGCTTGATACTTTAACTAACTAGGGTTATCACAGGCCTAGTTACTAGCAAGATGCAACGAGATTATCCCAACAGCCACAAGCCCTGCAGACCATCCAGGTTATCCGGGTTGAATGACCGTTTATGAAGGTGCACCACTTGACTGTGTGCTGGAAATGTGCCCTACTCGTCGGTAGGCTACAAGTCCGTTAGTGCGCCCAGATAACGGTATTGTCTGTAGCTGAAAAATCTCTTCATGACTACTGAATTGTTCTATTTTATTAGCCTTAGTCAATTGCAGTAGGTATCCCTGACCGTGGTACTCAGGGATCCCTATCCTAGACATGATGCAAGACAGTACCAGTTTATTTGTACAAACACAATTGCCCACGGTGTCCAGGTCTTTTATACTTGTCATGTCAGACTAGCTGTCATAACAGCATGTCATGATATATCATGTCAGTTTACTGGTTAAGAGTGCGCCACGGCGGGCCACTATCGGGTTATATTCTTACATTATCATGAATGAGAGAAACTTGCATAAAATAACTAGTGACATATTCTTGAAGCCAAGGAAAAGATCTACAACTTTTACGTTTTGAGTTTTTTAAGATTTTAGCTACAAAACAACTTAAACAGGTAAAAACAATGAAATGGAGCAATTACGGCGCATGGGATTCCTGCACAATCGGCGCATGGGATTCCTGCACAATCGGCGCATGGGCTTCCTGCACCATTGGTGCATGAGATTCCTGCACAATCGGTGCATGGGATTCCTGCACAATCGGCGCATAGGATTCCTGTACCATCGGCGCATGAGAAATTCACGTTGCGTCTCAGTACATACGCGTAGGGAACCTACGCGCATGACACACTCGGAGTTAAGGGATGCGTTGCCGGGACTTCACGGCGCATGGCCTCCCGGGCGCATGGGGTTCCCGGCGCATGGGGTTCATCGTCCCCAAACAGCAAGTTCAGCCATGAAAGTCCTAAAAACTTGCTATGGCCATAACTTCCTCATCCGAAGTCGAAATCAAGCGAAACAAAAGCCAAAACTGCATGAAATTGAATTCTTTAGAACATAGAAATATTAGTTTTCGAAAATAACCAAGTTTTAGAGATCAAAACCAAGAAAAACCAAAAAGTTGTAACTTAGATCTACAAGAATCCATCCATCAAATCCAAAGATGCCAAGTTCTAAAGAGGCTTAGAATCAAGTAAAGAAGAGAATGGAACAATAAAACTTGAGATCCATCATGAAGCAAGTTGTACTTGCCTAGCTCTCTTCCCTGGTACGTGGAAGAGTAAATGTGGAAAAGAAGAAGAAGAATAATGAAGAGAGAGAATGAAGGAATGGGTTAATAGAGGATGATGGGGGTGGTAGGTAGGGGTTCTCCCCTTGGTTCATGATGAACCAAGGCAACCCAAGACTAGCCGAACCAACCCAAAATAAACCGAGCCAAGCCAAGAGATATGCAATACAATAGGAAATACGTACACGTATTCCAAGATACGTAATACGAACTACAGGCATTACACGGGGCACGGGTCAGCAGCGCGCGGACGAACAGCGCGCTAGGCGACTGCACGCAGAGCGCGCAAACCAGTTGTCACCCTCATTTTTCCTGTATTTTGTAATTATACTCGTATCTGGATTTTGGCATGTATTTTTATTTTTTTTAACTTGTGGAATTTTGGTATTTCTCGTACTTTGGATTTTGACATGGTTCGATTTTAATTGGGATGGTTTGGTTTGGTTTAGTTTATTATGTGATGGATCACCTTAGCCGATGCTACCCCTTATCCCCACCACAACTTCCCCTCTTTATAACCCCCACCTACCACTCTCTCTCTTCATAACTTCCACTATTAATTTCCTTCTTCTTCTTCTTCTCCTTCCTCCACAACACCCACCCCCTAGGCAAGTGCATCTTGCCACTACATGAGAACCCTCTTTTATTTGTCCATTTGCTAGATTAGGACATGGTGATCAACATTAGAACTTAGCATTTTGTGATTTAGAGCTTTCTTTGTTCTAGATCTAGGTTTAGCTATTTTCGGATTTTGTATGGTTTGATCTACTTTAGTTGGATTTTATGGGTTTTTGATGCTTCTATGTGGAAGAGCATTCAGTTTCACCCAAGTTGGAGCTTTGGAAATCCGGATTTGGAGTTCGGATGGCCAAGTTGTGAGCTTTTGAAGCTTTAGGTTCAGCCATGGTGTTCTTGCTGTTTGGAGAAGACAGTGAGCAGTGTGCAGAGCTATTTAGCTTACGCATACTGAGCTGTGCGCGCTCTTTAGCGTGCGTACGCAGACTTGAGTACGCTTCCTGTTGGAAGCGTGTCTCTCTCAGCGTGCGTGACTTTTCACCTACGCTGCTCCCTGTAGCGTGCGTGACTTTTCACGTACATTGCTCTCTCAGCATGCGTGACTTTTCACCTACGCTGCTCCCTGTAGGTTGCGTGACTTTTCACGTACATTGCTCTCTCAGCGTGTGTGACTTTTCACCTACGCTGCTCCCTGTAGCGTGCGTGACTTTTCACGTACATTGCTCTCTCAGCGTGCGTGACTTTTCACCTACGCTGCACCCTGTAGCGTGTATGACTTTTCACGTACATTGCTCTCTCAGCGTGCGTGAGTGTGCCTTGGTACGCAGACTTGAGTGTGCCTTGGTACGCAGACTTGAGCGAGCCTTGCGTGCGTGCTTTTGCACGTATGCTGCCCCTTGACCCTTGCTTAACCCATTAGCTTTTGGAGTTTTGGTTCTATAGCCCTGTACTTTAATATTTTATTAGATATTTTATGCCCATTTTATATCCTTACGCCTTTTTTCATGAACTTGATTTTATTTAATATGTTTGGAATGACTATTGTACATGGCACGGTATGACAAGGAACTAGCATAACATGACAGTGACCCGTAGTGGTGTACTCCTGACATGACCAACCAGACATGATTGTGGCCCGTCGTGGCGCACTCCTGACAAGTACCCTGACATGATTTAACTTAATGCTGTTGCGACAGCTTAATTAACTTGACTTGCCTTGACACTGTAGGTAGTTCTTCTTGCTTGCTTGTTAAATCCACTTGTCCTGTCTTGCATTATGTCTAGGATGGGACTCCTGAGTACCACGGTCAGGAGTACCTACTAAAATGGATTAAGGTTAATAACTAGAATAACACAGTAGTCATGAAGAGATGACACAGCTACAGGCAATCCCGTTACCTGGGCGCTCTTGGGATCTGTAGCCTGTCGTCGAGTAGGGCACATTTCCAGCACACCGTCGCGTGTTGCACCCTCTAAGTCACCTAAGGGTACATTTGTCTTCTGGGCGATGTACCCACCTGAATTCAACCCCTAATTTTCGACCTGGGTAACCTGGATGGTCTGCAGGGCTTGTGGCTGTGGAACAATCTCACTGCATCTTGTTAGTAATTAGGCCTGTGATAACCCTAGTTAGTTAAAGTAGTAAGCCGTAGGATCTGTTTGGCCGTGATTGATTGAATAAGGTATAACTAGTCTAGCTATGTCTTGATCCCGTACAAGATTGTTTCCTGTCTTGATTTTCTTACATTATTATCTTGCCGATAAATGGTGGGAAACCAAGCTCTGTTCAGATGAAGGGTTACAACCCCGGTCCTTGTTTGGTTTACGGGTTGTAACCTGGCTGTCGGAATAGTTCTATGGTTATCTCGTCGTATATCATTCTGACATGTTTTCGTAAATTCTAGTTTTTATATTAGATTTTGTGCTGATTTGCTGGCTTTTGTTCTTATTTCGTGGCCCCCTTGTGGTACTTGCTCTTCCTGGGGTTGACCCAGCTGGTTTTGTGTGGCCAGATTTCGGAGCATCTCCCGAGGATCTACCAAGCTTCCAGCCCAATGGTGGCGACTAGAAGGAACCCGGGCTACGAGTGGGTTTTCTATTTTGTTTCGCTCACTCTATTGTAAAACTATTCTTTTGAGGCGTTTAGCCGACGAGCACCTGTTAGCTCGATGCACTTTTACTTACTGTCTGCCTACGGGCTGTAAACATGATTAACAAATCCTAGGGTTGATCATGTATGACTTAAGTCTTGCTAGTCCTCGCATTTTGTACGACTAGCTTCATGATCAGCTGATATGTAATATTTGGGACGCCTTTTATTGTATATTTGGTGGTCAAACATCTTGTAATTATATTACTTGCTTGAGATTGAGACAATAGGCTTGACCGTAAGAGATTGTTGGCTTGTAGTAAACCCTCATATCTAGACAGCCGTGACCGTATAGTTGAGATGTATTCTATTTCAATATACGTAGCTGGCTATGTCTGCCCCCGCTCTGCAGTATTCTGGTTCTGGGGCGTGACATGGTTTAAGTGGTGGCCCATGCAGGTCTTGTCAATCAAGAAATGTGAGGGTTTACCGAATAGATGTCTCAATCAGTATTTACCCTTGATCTCTGCCCGTATTTTCAAATCCCTGAAATTCTTGCCCTGATTACATGCTTGTATCGTTGACCTGTCCTGGTCCTTCCTTATTGTTTTTCTGTGTCGTCTTTCTCAGCGGCACTGTACCTGACCCTGCCAATCAGCAAGGAGGAGCACCTCCCGTAGACCAGCAGCAACCTGGAGATCAAGCCCAGCATTCCGGAGTCGCCTCCAGAGTGATACCCACTGGAGGAGAGTCACCAGTTCGGCCCGTCCAGCCCACAGAGCCCGATGATGGTACCTTAGTAGGCCTCATCAGAACCTTGATAGCTTCCCAGGATCATCGAAGCAACGCCCTGCACCAGACAGTTCAAGATGCTTTGACCCGAGGCGGACATCCAGGGAACCAGGCGGCAAACAGCTTCAAGCGATTGAACCCTCCTTTCTTCGACGGCACCGAGGATGCGATTGCCTCGGATGCATGGCTTCAGGATACCGAGGTGATTCTGGAAGTAGCTAGGACACCCAAGAATGAGAAGGTGGCGGTAGTACGCCTGCAGTTGTTGGATTTAGCTTGCAATTGGTGGGCGGCGCAGGCCATGGGATTAGTGGCACCCATTGCTTGGGCAGTGTTTAGAGAGAGATTCCAGACGAAGTATTTTGATGCTGTGGTTCGGTACGACCTGCAGCCAGATTTACCAACTTGAAGCAAGGAGGCAGAACAGTCGACAGTTATGCATCGGAGTTTTCTAGACTTAGTAGGTTTGCTCCCACCTTGGTGGCGACCGAGTTTGATAGGGCCCAGCGGTTCCAGCAGGGACTGCATTTGGAGATCTTGTTGGCAGTTGAGCAGTTCGAGCACCAGACGTTCGATGCAGTCTTGAGAGCAGCTAGGAGGCATGAGTACACCTCCCAGAGGATCGTGGATAGGACCGGAAGCAGGAAGCGATCCCATAGTCAGATGCACCAGTCATCAGCTCCAGCCCCGGCAGCTAGGGGATTGACCATTGGAACTCCGAGGTGGGCGGCCTCAGTAACGTGGGTTCAGCATTCGACCCCGATGTACCCGCAGCAGCAGAAGTAGAAGCAGACTTCCGCGATGGGATGTTCTCATTACGGTAAGCCAGGGCATGTGGTGGCAGATTATCGTAGGGCGCAGGGATTGTGCCTGGCTTGTGGAGCGGCAGATCATAGGATAGGGGCTTGCCCGAATAGGGGTGGTTCATCAGCATCCAACCATTCTAGCTCTTCGGTGAGAGGACCGGCCGCAGTACCAGCTCAGCAGCAGCAGTATCAGTCTTCGAGGCCCTTGCCGCCTCAGTCTCAGGCATTCCAGCAACAACACCCCCAGCAGTATGCACAAGCCCAAGCTCAGACCCAGAATAGGCAGAGAGGTTTCCAGCAGAGGGGACCCGCAGCTAGAGGTCAGGCCATGATGATGGCTATGGAAGAAAAAGTTGCACCAGGTGAGGTTGTGGCAGGTACTATTCTCGTCAACTCCTCTCCAGCGTCTGTATTATTTGATTCTGGTGCATCGTATTTATTTATGTCTGCACGATTCGCGATACGGATAGGATTGGAGCCCGAGTCATTACCAGTGAGGCTTAATATACTTACTGGTAATGATCTTGTGGGAGTAGATCGAGTGTTTTCCTCATGTCGGATCGTAGTTAGCGGTAGGGAGTTCCCCGCTAGATTCATAGAGTTTTCTATGGCAGACTATGATGTAGTCCTAGGCATGGATTGGTTGAGGAACCAGTATGCTAGGATAGACTGCCATATTGGCAGAGTTGTCTTTAGTATCCCCGGCGAGCCAGAGTTTTCGTTTTTCAGAGACGCAGTGGAGCCATCTTCCCCAGCATTGCGGATGGCAGTAGCAGTAGTGCAGTTACCCCGGATAGTTGAAGAGTTTCCAGATGTCTTTCCAGAGGAGCTTCCAGGGATGCTGCCGGAGCGGGAGATTGAGTTCACTATAGACTTGATTCCCGGGACAGCACCAGTGTCAGAGCGTGTCTACAGGATGGCGCGTTCAGAATTGGAGATTTTGTACAAGATGATTGAAGAACTGAGGACCAAGGGATTCATCCGTGCAAGTGGATCGCCTTGGGGAGCCCCGATGCTTCTTGTGAAAAAGAAGGATGGTACGTCCAGGCTATGTGTTGATTATCGTACCTTGAATTCGGTGACAATCAAGAACAGATACCCTCTTCCGAGGATAGATGACTTATTTGATCAGCTCAAAGGGACTTCAGTGTTCTCGAAGATCGACTTACGGTCGGGATACCACCAGATCATAGTCAGAGAGCAGGACATCCCGAAGACAGCATTCAGATCGAGGTATGGACATTGGGAGTTCCTTGTTATGCCCTTTGGAGCGACCAATGCGCCGGCCGTATTCATGGACCTCATGAATCGCATTTTCATGCCTTACTTGGATCAATTTGTGATCGTGTTCCTAGATGACATCCTGGTCTACAGCAAGAGTGAAGCAGAGCATGAGCAGCATCTCAGAGTCGTCCTCCAGACGCTTAGGGAGCATCAGTTGTACGCCAAGTTCAGTAAATGCGAGTTCTGGCTCGATCGTATTTCATACTTGGGTCACATCATTACCCGAGGAGGAGTAGAAGTGGATCCCCAGAAGATTGTGGCTATCGAGTCATGGCCGGTACCCAGCTCAATGGCAGAGGTTCGCAGCTTCCTTGGATTGGCCGGCTACTACCGGCGGATCGTTTCAGATTTCGCAAGGATTTCAGCGCCGATGACCCAGTTGACCCGCAAGGATGTGTCGTTTGTTTGGACAGCAGAGTGTCAGGAATCATTTGAGAAGTTGAAGCGAGGTTTGATAACGACTCCCATTCTCATCCTTCCAGATGGGACCGGAGGATTCACAGTTTATTGCGACGCTTCAGGCAGAGGATTGGGATGTGTCTTGATGCAGCATGGGAAGGTAATATCTTATGCGTCACGCCAACTTCGTAATCATGAGAAGAATTACCCGACCCACGACTTGGAATTGGCGGCGGTAGTGTTTGCTTTGAAGTTGTGGAGACACTACTTGTACGGAGATAGAGTGGAGATCTTTACTGATCATAAGAGCCTGAAGTATCTTTTCACCCAGGAGGACCTTAATATGCGGCAGAGAAGATGGCTCGAGCTACTGGTGGACTATGATGTGGATTTGCAGTATCATCCCGGGAAGGCCAACGTTGTAGCAGATGCATTGAGCAGGAGAGCCGGAGTTTATTTCCTGACGGCACAACCAGAATTATTGGCAGATCTTCAGAAGATGGGAATTGAAGTGGTTCTTCCAACCAGTATGGCATTGATAGCCAGTCTACAGGTTAAGTCCAGCATAGTTGAGAGAATCCGGGTGGCGCAGTCAACAGATTCCAAGATCCAGCGACTCAGAGCAGAGTGTGAAGCAGGAAGAAGGCCAGAGTTATGTATCCATGAAGACGGTACCCTTCGGCACGGCACTCGTCTTTGTGTACCCAGTGGAGATATCAGACAGGAAGTCATGGCAGAAGCCCACAGTTCTCAATATTCTATTCACCCGGGTGGTACGAAGATGTACCGTGATATTCGTCAGCATTTTTGGTGGAATGGCATGAAGAGGGAGATAGCCCGGTTTGTCTCTCGGTGTTTGGTTTGCCAACAGGTTAAAGCTGAACATCAGAGGCCCGCTGGACTTCTTCAACCCTTACCGATCCCAAAATGGAAATGGAAACATATAACCATGGATTTCGTGACCGGATTACCCAGATCTCCGGCCGGCAGAGATGCTATTTGGGTAATTATAGACAGGCTTACCAAGGTGGCACACTTTCTCCCATTCAGAGTTGGACAGTCGACGGCGCAGCTAGCAGAGATGTACCTCAGGCAGATCATCAGGCTTCACGGTGTGCCAGTCAGCATCACCTCAGACAGGGATTCAAGATTCACATCACACTTTTGGCGCAGCTTGCAGAAGAGTTTGGGGACTCGCCTTCAATTCAGCTCAGCTTATCACCCGCAGACAGATGGTCAATCAGAGCGCACAATCCAGACTCTTGAAGATATGTTGAGATCTTGCACCCTTGACTTTGGTGGTTCATGGAAGAATCATCTGAACCTGGTGGAATTCTCGTACAACAACAGTTATCAGGCCAGTATCCAGATGGCACCCTTCGAGGCTCTTTATGGCAGGAAGTGCAGATTCCCGCTAGCATGGGACGATGTCGGAGAGAGGCAGATGCTCGGACCCGAATTAATTTCCCAGACGGTTGAAGTGGTCAGGAAGGTCAGAGATCACCTCCGAGTTGCCCAGGACCGCCAGCGCCATTGGGCCGATGCTCATCGGCGTCCCTTAGAATTTGCTGTCGGCGACCATGTATTCCTTAGGATCTCGCCTAACCGCGACGTCATTCGCTTCGGCGTGCGGGGAAAGCTTAGTCCTAGGTATATAGGGCCGTTCGATATTCTAGAGTGAGTAGGAGATGTATCCTATCGTCTCGCTCTTCCGCCGTCGCTAAGTGAGGTACATGATGTATTCCATGTGTCCCAATTACGACGATATATTTCGGACCCGAGCCACATCCTAGACCATTCAGAATTGGTTGTTGGTACCAACCTTTCGTATGAGGAGAGGCCCGTGTCTATATTAGACCGGAGGGAGAAGATACTCAAGAACAAGACTATTAAATTAGTCCGTGTTGCTTAGGGTCATCACTCTCTAGGTGAGTCAACGTGGGAGCGTGAGGACGACATCCGATCGCGATATCCCTACCTGTTTGACTCGTGAGGTATAATATCTTTCTTATGCCTTACGTTTTCCATTCCTTGCTTGCATTGTATGATTGTATGATTGAACTGCTTAGTGTAACTTGCATGTGCTTAGTGTAGCTTGTCATGGCAATCTCTAGCTCCTTGATTAAATTCCGAGGACGGAATTCTTTTAAGGTGGGTAGAGTTGTCACCCTCATTTTTCCCGTATTTCATAATTATACTCGTATCTGGATTTTGGCATGTATTTTTATTTTTCTTAACTTGTGGAATTTCGATATTTCTCGTACTTCGAATTTTGACATGGTTCGGTTTTAATTGGGATAGTTTGGTTTGGTTTGGTTTATTATGTGATGGATCACCTTAGCCTATGCTACCCCTCATCCCCACCATAACTCCCCCTCTTTATAACCCCCACCTACCACTCTCTCTCCTCATAACTTCTACCATTAATTTACTTCTTCTTCTTCTCCTTCCTCCACAACACCCACCCCCTAGGCAAGTGCATCTTGCCACTACATGAGAACCCTCTTTTATTTGTCCATTTGCTAGATTAGGACATAGTGATCAACATTAGAACTTAGCATTTTGTGATTTGGAGCTTCCTTTGTTCTAGATCTAGGTTTAGCTATTTTCAGATTTTGCATGGTTTGATCTACTTTAGTTGGATTTTATGGGTTTTTGATTTTTCTATGTGGAAGAGCATTCAGTTTCACCCAAGTTGGAGCTTTGGAAATCCGGATTTGGAGTTCGGATGGCCAAGTTGTGAGCTTTTGAAGCTTTGGGTTCAGCCATGGTGTTCTTGCTGTTTGGAGAAGACAGAGAGCAGTGTGCAGAGCTGTTTAGCTTACGCACACTGAGCTGCGCGCGCTCTTTAGCGTGCGTACGCAGACTTGAGTACGCTTCCTGTTGGAAGCGTGTCTCTCTCAGCGTGCGTGACTTTTCACCTACGCTGCTCCCTGTAGCGTGCGTGACTTTTCACGTACATTGCTCTCTCAGCGTGCGTGACTTTTCACCTACGCTGCTCCCTATAGCGTGCGTGACTTTTCACGTATATTGCTCTCTCAGCGTTGTAGGCCTTTAAAAATGACAGTCACGCTGAGTTGATCAGGACAGAGTCAAAAGTCACGCTCAGTTGATCAGGACAATATTTACAAATCACGCTGAGGAGACAACTCACCATTTGTCAGAGAGTAATTATGACTGACAGCACAACAGTCGAAGAATGTCTCTTCGTATGCTACGTATGCACAGAATTCGAGAGATCACAGCCGTCTATTGCGTGATTTTCGAAATCTTCTTCAGCAAGACTCAACCTTCGTCAAGTTGGCGTACCAAAAGAGCTTCTTGTCATTTAATGCGACTGACAAAAGCAATCACTGTCAGAGATTTTGTGTCAGTCGAGGCACGCTGAATCAAGACAGCTGGCAGTCTTATCTCAAGTCTGCGTGTATTGTGAGATCTTTATCTCAAGTTTGTGTGGATTCTGAAGTTTTCTTCCTCAAGCTTGCGTGGATTTTGAAGCGTTTTGCCTCGAGTCTGCGTGGATCCTGAAGCTTCTTGCCCCAAGTTTGCGTGGATTTTGAAGCTTTCTGCCCCGAGTCTGCGTAGATTTTGTCTTCAACAAGTCTGCGTAGATTTCATCAAATTGGAGTACGTGGCAGCCATGCCACTGATCTCTCGCCTGCGTGTCCTGTAACTTGCACACGACTCATGCATAATCGCCATGTGTCCAACAGTTACAGGCTACGTCCAGTAACTGCTCACAACCTTGCGTATGTTAAATCCTGCGTGATTTTCAACTAAGTACAGGCTGTGAAGACAGTTATCTTTTCAGTTATTATTTTTGACTCTATAAATAGAGTTCTTTTTCTCATTCATTGTACAGATACATAGTTATCTACTGTCAAAATTTTGAGAGCTTTTCTTCTTCGCATAGTCCAAGGGATAAAGTGATCGTCTTCTAGATCAGATTCCCACAGTTGTAATTTTCCCAGATACACAATAAATAAAGGAATTTATTTATGGAAAACAAATTGGCGACTCTGCTGGGGAAATCCATCTCCTCTTCTGAGATGGCAACAACTCAATGCGACACTTCGTCAATCGGCTCGACGAAGAAGGTGATGACGATCCAATTTGATCAAATCGCCTGTGAAGAAATGCAGCGGGCTAAGAGTGGTAAGCCCACTACAGCCTCCATCATCACTTCCAAGTCGAAGGGACACTCTGTCTATGTCCCTAAGAATCAGTTGGCAGCCAATGGTGAAGTCTCTGCCACAGTGTCTACTCCTAACACTGGCAAAAACTCTACTGCAAGCACGCACACTCTTGTGCGCTCGAAGATGACAGCAATCACAGGTCACGCTGATCGTACTGGCTCTTTAGCCAAATCTGTTCCAGTGTGCAATCTCACATCCAAAAATCACGCTGACAGTACTGGCTCTTTAGCCAAATCTGTTCCAGTGTGTGTCTCCAAAATTAAAAGTCATGCTGACAGTACTGGCTCCTTAGCCAAATCTGTTCTAGCGTACAATTTCAAGTCCAAAAGTCACGCTGACAGCACTGGTTCCTTAGCCAAGTCTGTTCCAGTGTGTAATTCTAAAATCAACAATCACGCTAACAGTGCTGGCTCCTTAGCCAAGTCTGTTCCAGCGTGTACTTCCAAAGTCAAAAGTTAAACAGCATTGGTTCTTTAACCAAGCCTGTTTCAGCGTGTATTTCATCTAAGAAGAATAGCTCTTTAGCTATCTCTTCTTCTTTGCCAAGTTCCACTAGAACTGGGGGTGATCTTCCACACAAAGTCCCTTCGAAAAGGAATAACTCTTTAGTTGTTTCTTCTGTTCCTGTAGTTTTTACTTCAGGAACAGCTTTGACTGACAATTTTGTTAGTCAAAGAAAAGAAGATGGTCTTTTGACTACTCTTTCTTCTGGACATTCTATGTCTCAAAACTTGAATGAGTCTAAGAAGAAACATTCCTTAGTGTCTTCTTCTATGACTTCTCCGAATTGGGTACAGAATCTGTCCATAAAAGAGCGTTTGTTACCAACTCCTAATCAAGGGGGTGGTTCAACTTTTCCTTCTCTGCAAATATCTAGGTCAATGGAAGGAAAACTCCAAGTTTCCAAAACCAATGTGTTACCTCCAACTGATCTAAGAACAAAACTTAACACTTCTGGTGTTAAGAAACCATACCAGTTGGAAACAAGGATAAGAGATCCAGATGCAGAGTATGCAAGAAACTATGTGGCTCATATTAATCATTCTCTATATAATCAAGAGCCATCAAGACCCAAGAACAGGAAATATACTCCTCAATCTTCACAAACAGATTTACGAGAATATCTTCAACAGAAGAGAAGAAGTGATTCTGTGTCAAAGGACCATGCTGAATGTGACTTCTATCTAAGAGTCATAATTCAATGCAGATATCAATCAATGGCTTATGACCATGTTGATCATGAATGTGACTTCCAGCCAAGAGTCACAATGCAATACAGATGTCAAACAAAACGACAATCTGTCTTTAATCGGATTCAATGTGAACATATGCCTGATGAAGATGAGCCTTTGTTTGCTTCTGTCAACATGACCTCTCGGAATACTGGGGGTAGAGCTGATAGTCCAGATGGAGTATATAGAAACACCAGAGCAAGAGTCTTAGCTTCTAGTCAAAAAAATTTGATCTCTGAAGATGATTCTGAATTTCTAGGAGAATCTAACTTCCCACCTCTTCCTACTGGGGGTAGTTCTCCTATAAATGACTTTGATGCACGAAGCAGTGATTCAGAACAAACAACATCCACCAGTTCATCAATAATCCCTCGTACAGTCACGATGTATATGGTAGATGGGAATAATGAATTGAACAATGAACCTTCCTCTTCCTTGACTCCTCAAGATCAAAGAATTGCTTCTTTGGAACAGCAAATGAAGTCTATGGCTGATACTATGAAATCAATGTATGAACTCATGACAGCTCAGTTGCAAAATCGACAGACTGTACCAGATGCCATACCAACTGACGCTGATATGAGTCCAGTACAAGTTCCTCCAACAGTACAATCCAATACTCCTGGACCAGCTCAACCAAACCCTAGTCTCTCTGGAGCTGGGGGTAGTGCTTATAATGTTGTTCCTCCTCCCAACTATTCTCTACAAGCTACAACTCCACAATCTTCCGGAGTTGTTAATAAAGAATTGAGGAATCTCAAAACTCAATTCGAAGCATTCAAACAGAAAGATGGTTTACAAAGGTTAGGCATCAAGCAACCTTATCCGATAGAATGGAAGCAAGTATCGTATCCTCCTAAATACAAGCCTTCTACTATCTTATTCTATGATGGAATCACTTCTCCAAGTCAGTTTATTAATCACTTTGAAGTGATGACTGATCAATTGCAACCAAGCGACGCCCTCCTTACTCGAATGTTTGTTGGATGTCTCAAGGGAACGGCTTATAAATGGTATAGAAGTCTCCCAGATGGGAGCATTACCTCATTTGCCGGTTTCAAACAGATATTTCTTGAACGGTTCTATGAAGGGCTCATTGACATGACTATGTCTGCTCTTATTAGAATCAAGCAGAAAAATAATGAAACTACAGAGGATTACATTGAACGGTTTCGAAGAGAAGCTCTGAAGATGCCTCTTGGAACTCCTGATGCTGTCACCATCGACACATGCAAATCAAACTTGTTGCCAATCATCAGCATGTGGACAGGATCCACCCAATTCCAAGACTGGCCTTCTTTCATAGTTAGTGCCAAGGCTGCAGAAATTAGTGCTGAAGCCTTCAAAGGTTTAGGAGTGCAGATGACTCCCAAAGAAACAGGTCAAGGTACTAACAATAAAAACAATGTTCGCAAAGGAAAAGAAACTCTTGAAGTTAATCTTCAGAGCAAAGATGCATCAACTGTTCAAACTTCTCCTACCTCTACAACTCAACAACCAAGAACACCTCACCCCAAGGAAGAATACTCTTTCGATGATGACGATGTCATTGGTATCTTTGAATGTCTGCTGAAAGGTAATAAGATACAATTACCTGAAATCAAGAAACCTGATGAAGCTAGTAAGACAGATCATCCCAAATACTGCCCATATCACAGAATGTTGGGTCACACAATTCGTACATGTTATGTACTGAAAGGAAAGATCCAAGAAATGATTAAATCTGGAGCTATCTTCCTTACTCCGAAAGAGAAGACCGTCACCTCCAACGTCGTCTCTATGCAATTCGAAGATTTCCCTCCTCAACTCCTTGAAAGTGGGATCGTTCCTATTCCCAAGGCAACTCTTGAGATAGTGAATATTCCTCCTCCATAATTTGAAGGATTAGTGCCAATCACTTTGGAAACTGGAGAAATCATGTGGATTCATCCTGATCTAGTGGCAGATTTTGAATCTTCTTTTCCTCAAAATACTACTTCTCGAAAGTCCAAAAAGGCTGGAAAGATTAAGTCATGTCATATGACGTCTCTTGGGTCTACCTCTGACACAGAGCCAAAAGAGAAAGAAGAAGCACTTGCTGGTGCTACTCGAACGGGAAAACCTTATCTAAAGGATTATTCCAAGAATCCTGAGGATACTCCTGATATCCCTCCAGCTGATAAAGATGCTCCTAATGTTCCTCCTGAAGAAGAATCATCTACTGCACCTGTTCCTTCAACTACACCAGTTGAACCTGTTTCTTCCAAGCCTACGGCTTTTGAAAAAGGCAAACAACAGGCTCGGTTTGATAAACCAATCAAGAAGTCCCCTCCTCTTGGGCTTCAGAAGCCTTATAACTTCGACATTCTAGCTCAACTTGCTAATACTCCAGCTAGAATGTCCCTCTTTGAACTTCTACGTCTTTCTAAAGAAACTCGGGAGACGTTAAGTGAAGCACTTCTTCAAGCAGACTCTTGTATTGCACAATTGAAGAAGCCAGATGCAGAACCTGCCACTTGCTTACATTGCAACAGTGTATTGGAGATTATCCCAAATATCACCTTTACACAAGACGACATGCTATTGGAGGATAATCGACATGATCGGCCTCTCTACTACACTGGTTATATCGATACGATGAAGATAGATCGTATCCTCATTGACCCAGGGTCTGCTATAAGCATAATGCCAAAGAGTCTGTTGGATGAACTAAAAATCCCTTTTCACAAGCTCTCTAAGACGGTTACTACTATCTTAGGATTCAATCAAAGCCGAAGCGAGCCTTTAGGAAAGATTCATCTGAAGCTTCAGATAGGCGATTTCAGATCCAAAGTCACTTTCTATGTGATTGAGATCGTGGGATCCTATAATCTTCTTCTTGGGAGGCCCTTTCTTCATGAAAATAATGTGGTACCTTCTACTCTTCATCAGTGTTTTAAGTACATTGATAGCAATGGAAGAGTACAAAAAGAAGTTACTGTTATAAATCCCTTCCATGGGGTTGAAGCTTATTTCAATGATTCCCGAATGTACAAAGAAGAGTATACAAGGGTCATACAAGCTATGGAGAAAGAGGATTCACAAAGTAAGACTTTAATAATCCCTGTTAAAGGTCGAGCTACTCAGCAACAATCTCCCAAACCCTCTGGAGAAGGTTCTTTCATCATTCCAGTGAGTAGACGGATCTCTCCGTTGCCTCAGTCGTCTGCTCAAGATACAATGATCATTCCTGTTAGTGGGCGTACTACAGTTCCTGTATCTTCACAGGATACTCTGCTAATTCCAGTTGGAGGGCGGATTACTCTTCCATCTCAAGCTTCAAGGGAGCTCACCTCTTCTGAGCCATTTGTTATCGATCTTAATTGAAACAAAGCTTCTTCTCATTCTTCTTCTTCCCCTTTAGTCATTGACTTGGCTAAAATCTCTAAGGCTCAGCCTTCTCCCAATGTAAATATTGCTGCTTTTACATTTAATAAAAAGTCTCCATCTTTACAGTACGCTGATGTGTGTAATTATGTTCATAGTTATTTATATTTGTTAGATGACTTGAGCACAATAACCATAGGAGTTGTACAGACTGTTCATACAGATGTATCTCTAGAACCTGTACAATCTTCATACTTTCTAGTTCCCAGCAGAAAGCTAGGAGACATTCCAATACTCTTTTACAAAGGGCCCCAAAGTCCTTCTGATTTAGAAGATGATGACAAAAATGATGATACTGGAAGATTACAACTACGTCGCTATAGTCAGCAATCTAAAGACATCATCAAAAATATGGGCTATGACTTCAGAACTGGCCTCAATAGTGGAAAAGGAAAAAAAATGCATGTTCGTATTCTTCTTCTGAAATATGGAAGGACAAAATACGGATTGGGCTATATTGCTCCTACTCCTTTTATCAATATTTTCCATGAAGATCCCGAGTCTGACGAAGATAAGAGATCTGATTCTTCCAGTACTACCTCTTGGGATTCCGATACAAGTATCGGCGATTTCTACTGCAACATTCTGTCTTCCAATATGGTTTCCATTGACCATTCTGAAGAAAGTGATGAAGACGGAGAAGAGTTTGAAATCTCACCTAAATCAGAACAATGGGCCCAAAGATTAGATAATCAATGGGAGTTCCGTTTCGAGCAAAAAGAACCTCCGACTGAAGACAAACTTGTTCAAATAGATGTTGGTGAAGAGGGATCTCCCAAACCAATATTCATCAGTAAAAGTCTTTCAGAAGCTGATAAGCAAGACATGATCAAACTCATTCGTGACTACATCGATGTCTTCGCTTGGAGTTATGAAGATATGCCAGAACTTGATCCACAAATTGCAACTCACAAGCTCAATATCTTGCCGAATGCTAAATCGGTCAAACAACAACAGCGACGATTTCGTCCAAACATTATGGATGCAATTGAAGCTGAAGTCAATAAACTCATAACCTCCGGGTTTATTAGAGAGGAAGAACATCCCGATTGGGTGGCTAACATAGTTCCTGTCCTTAAAAAGACTGGCAAGATCAGAGTATGCATAGACTTCCGCGATCTCAATGCGACATGCCCTAAAGACGAATTCCCTCTACCAATCACTGATGTCATGATTGATAATACCTGTGGATTTGAACGGATGTCATTCATGGACGGTATTCTGGGTACAATCAGATTAAAATGTTTCCAGACGACGAGAAGCACACTTCTTTCAGAACGCCGATCGGTACATACTGTTATACAGTTATGCCATTCGGTCTCAAGAATGTAGGAGCAACTTATCAACGAGCTATGAGCACTATATTCCGTGAACATTTGCGAAAAATTGTCGAATGCTATGTTGATGATATTACAGTCAAAAGTCGACAAAAGGAGGATCATATCCAAGATTTGAAGACTATATTTGATCTAATGCGTAAGCATCAATTAAAGATGAACCCTACTAAGTCCTTCTTAGGCGTCTCTAGTGGTAAATTTCTCGGCTTCGTCATTACCTCTAAAGGTATACACGTGGATCCCGAGAAGATCAAAGCCATCTAAGAGATGCGTCCTCCACGCACCTTAAAAGAGCTACGAGGATTTCAAGGAAGGATCGCTTATATCAGGAGATTCATCTCTAATTTATCAGGACGCTGCAGACCATTCAACAAACTTATGAAGAAAGGTATTTCTTTTGTCTGGAATGATGAATGTCAGAAAGCATTCGATGATATAAAACAATATCTGATGAGCCCTCCAGTATTGGTACCTCCCATTTCAGGAATTCTATTTCTCCTATATACTCGAGCAATGAGTCATTCATTGGGTGCATTACTCGCTCAAAAGAATCAAAATGGTCATGAACAAGCCATCTACTATCTCAGTCGTACTATGACCGGAGCTGAACCTCGATATTCACCGGTCGAAAAAGAATGTCTAGCCTTGATGTTCGATGTTCAAAAGACACGACATTATATCATTGGCCAGACTATTCATGTCATCTCCAGGATCAATCCTATACGGATCATGATGAAGAAATCCAGTGTTTTGAATTCTCGATTAGCTAACTGGGGAATCCTACTTGCTCAGTATGACATGCATTATATTTCTCAGAAGTCAGTCAAAGGACAAGCTTTAGCTGATTTTCGAGCTGCTCATTCAATTCCAGAAGATTCAAAACTCTATGATGAAATTCTAGATGAAGTCCTAGATTCAAACCAAATCGCTGAAGAAGATCCTACTTGGCGTCTATTCTTTGATGGAGCTTCAAGGATAGGTCCTAATGGTGATATTGTCGCTGGAGTTGGAATTGTTCTTGTATCGCCAGAAGGTCTTGCTATCCAAAGAGCTTATTCTCTCGACCAGCCGTGTTCAAACAACGTAGCTGAATACAATGCATTGCTTATTGGTCTTCAACTCGCTAAACATCTGAATATTCAATATTTGGAGGCGTACGGAGACTCTAAACTCATTGTCAATCAGATAAGGGGGACTAATGAAGTTCGCCATCAAGATCTGGTTCCTTATCATAGATCAGCTATATCTATAGCTTCTTCGTTTGAAGAATTCTTCATTGAACATGTTAGGCGAGCATGTAATACGGAAGCTGATGTTCTAGCTAATCTTGCGGCGGTGTTAGCTATTCCGATTAGACGGCAACAAATGATTATTGTTTGCAATCGAGAATTATTTCATCTGGAAAATAACCTAACTCTAGGGCATCCAATTGACATTGAAGAATCAACATCTCATGACGTCAACACAACAAGAGGATTTGGATTTAGTCGTAAATCTTTATCATCTTCATCTGATTCCAGCATAGAATTCATCTTCAGTAACTCAGCCGAGAATCAAAATACGGATACGGATTGGAGACTTCCTTTCTTAGATTTCGTATTGTATGATATTCTTACGGATGATCCGAGTGAGGCAACATCTATCAGACGACGATCACTCCGATTCTATTATAATCATACAACAAAGACCTTATATCGTCGAGCTTATGATGGTTTACTTCTTCGATGTATTGCCGGTGATGAGGCTCAACAAATCATTCGTGAAGCACATGATGGAATTTGTGGAGCACATCAGCCTGGACCAAAACTTCAAGACCGTATTCGACGTATGGGTTATTATTGGCCCACTATGGTATCAGACGCCATCGAATATGCAAAGAAGTGTAAAGCTTGTCAAATCCATGCAGATTTTATTCATCAACCCTCGGAATTTCTACATCCGACAGCAGCATCATGGCCCTTCGAAGCTTGGGGCATGGATATTATCGGCCCGATCAATCCGCCGTCATCCAAGGGTCATCGGTTTATTCTTGCAATAACCGATTACTTCTCCAAATGGGCCGAAGCTATTCCTTTATCTGAAGTTAAGACGTCTAATGTTATCAGCTTTATTAAGCATCATGTCATCTACATATTTGGTGTTCCTCGATGCATTATTCATGATAACGGACCACAGTTCGTCAGTCAGAAGTTTACTCAATTCTGTGACGATCACCGGATCAACAATGTGGCTTCTACTGCATATAATCCGGCAGCTAATGGATTAGCGGAAGCGTTCAACAAGACCATCATCAAACTCCTAAAGAAGTTTGTCTCTACTAACAAACGTAATTGGAGTGAGAAGCTCGGTGAATGTTTGTGGGCTTATCGCATTACAGTTCGTAATGCTACTAAAAGTACACCCTTCTCTCTGGTGTATGGTTGCGAAGCTGTTCTTCCATTAGAGATTCAAATTCCTTCTTTAAGGATAGCAATCGCTAATGAACTCACTGCAGAAAATAATGATCGTCTTCGACTTCAAGAATTAGAAGCTCTGGATGAAAAGCGATTATCTGCTCAACAGAATATTGAATTCTATCAAGCTAGAATCTCAAGAGCTTTTAATAAGAAAGTCAGAGTTCGATCGTATCAAAAGGAAGAACTTGTTCTAACAGTCAGACGTCCTATGACTATGACTCATATGAGCAAGGGCAAATTTGACGCAAAGTGGGAAAGACCCTATATTGTGAGCAAAGTTTTCTCAAATGGAGCTTATCAACTCTCAGAATTGGATGGTCGAAAAGTTTTGATGCCTATTAATGGCAAATTCCTTAAGAAGTACTATGTATAAATGTAAATGCTTGTAATCATCAGACAGTTTCATGTTTAGAAATAAAATTTTTATTTTATTTTAATCATGAATGATGATACATGATATTAAGGAAGATCACTATCATCCTTTTCTACATTTGGACGTGGGCCACTGCCGTCCTTCTCGAAGACGCGATCAGCAAAAGAACTGAGAACCTCTTTGCTGGAACCCACGAGGAACTTACAAGCGGCCATTCTCATGGCTTCTTCTTCTTCAGTCTTTCCTGGTTCGAGCAGGAAGTCCAGAATATCCCTTGGTGGCTTGGGTACAGACGAACCTTCGCCTGCTACCGCCTTCTTCAATTGAATTGGATCAGCAGGGCATTCTCCAGTGCCTTTCTGAATCTTCATGGCAATTCCAACTTCCTTGGATGCTTCTTCAGAGGACTTTTTTTATGTTTGAAAGTAGAAGTGTTCGTTCTTGTCAGATTTTTGCTATATTTATAGGCAGAAGTTCCTCAAATAGTGAAGCGTCATATTCATCCGACGATCCGACGATTCACATATTCATTAATTCTTGACGGTTCATCCGTTCATTTCTCACATTCATCCGACGATTCACACATTCATTAATACTTGACGGTTCATCCGTTCATTTATTACGTTCGTCCGTTCATAATCTTCTATCAATTTATTTGGGGATTCGTTATTTATCATGTTTTCATAACCTCTGAATCAATTCCGAATCTATTTACTCATTTGTCATGTTTGACCTCTGCATAGAAATCAATCTATTTTTTTTTTAGTTCATACGTATTATCACGTCCATAATACCTCTGATAATATCATATACTCTAAAACAGAAAAGAAAATTTTATTATCTATCATGTCCACAATTCATCCACAAATACAAATTATTGAGCATAGAAGAATTATCATTTCCATTCTCATTTCACCATAAAAAGTCTATTACATTTTCTTAGACTTTCTTACAAATCATAATGGAAATCTATTACAATCTTGGATTTTCATTCTACACCACAACAATAACCTAATAGAGATCTATCTTCTTTTTTGGATCTTCTCCGTCGGACCTTCTCCGTCAGGTTCGTTGTTGGTGGCAATTCCTGATTGTCTGGGTCCCAGTCACGACCAGATCAGCAGGAATCAAACTCTGGTCTTCTCTCTCAGACGAGAGGAGAACCACAGAGTATGGCAGCCCGAAGTCATGGTGCTGCCAATACAATTGGTAGATTTGGGGTAACCTCTCAAGGGATAGGAATGTATTCCACATTGGGATACAATTCCTAGTTCTGCCTTGAAAGGAACTCTACTACCCGATTTCTCGGGGTAGAGCTGACTCCACCATCCAACTCTCGTGTATAAAGGCTCTTCCTACCATCTGAGGAAGATCCTTTTATCCCACGAAGAGTTCTGAGTTGTCTGATTTGCGCGTCAAAAGCGCATGAGCTCCCTGATGTTGGTGTCAGAAGAACGCTCCCCACAACATCCAAATCGCCAATGCCAGTTCTAAAGAAAGTTTTCAGCCGAGCTTCTGCAGAGAACAGCAAGGAAAAATAGAATTAATCAACAGAAATGTCATTTGGCACGCACTGGCTAGTCAGGCATATCTTGTTCAGTCAGAGACAAAAATCCATAGTACGCGTACTACATTGGACTTACCTTCAAGTTTGGTGCTAAGAATTGGCAAACCCATGTTTGATACAGTGCACAGAAATCGTTGCTTTCCTGTTTGAGAGTGAAATCTCACAAAAAATTTCATTATCAGAGAAGAAGAAGAAGAATGGGAGATGAGTATCTGTGAAACTCATCTATCTATTTAAAGGACAAAGTACAAGCCTATTCTTGGAAAAGATCCGCGTAAATAGCACTCGTAAACCATAAAATGAGTGTCACGTGTACTTTGGAAGACAACGCAACATTGGAAACAGTCAAAGAGTGCTAATTAATATTCTTTATTAATGTACGCTGTTCAAACACAAAAGTTGTACTACATTCTTTAAGACAGGCACTGATGGCCTTACAAAAGACAAAAGAAGAAGTGCAACATTTTCAAAAGAAGATAAAAGTATAAAAGACACGCTCTATTTAGCAGACCGGCTGAGCTTAGTGCCCAGTTCTTCTACGCTCTTAACCCCCATGCGGTGTAACAGAGCCTTCAACATTTCACGCTGCTCTGCAAGGCTGCGTCCGTCAGAAGAAGACGAGCCATCCAGACCAAAATAGCTCAGGAAATTCTTGGCTAAATGCATGGGATCGTCTTTGAACTCGAAGACTAGGGGCTCCGGTTCCTTACCCTCAAAAGTGGGATCACCATGGGAACAAAAACCCAATTTGCATGCTTCTTCTTCAGCTTCTTCCTTTGGTGTCATGTTGACGTAAGATGAAGATTAAAAATGAATCTTCTCCCTGTTTATATAACAGAGCTCGCCGGCGGTTCATATTCCACCATAAATTGGATGCAATCAGTCTCGGAGAACGAAGAGTCATTATGACATTTAATAAGTTTGTTTGGATATTTTCAAAGAACTTCGAAGTCTTTTCGACTTCCGAAAAATTTGAAGTCATCTCAGCATGACTGATTTCATTTTATCATCTTATTTTTCAAAGTATTTCGAAAATTTTAAAGTCTTTTCAATTTTTGAAAACTTTGAAGGGGGTCTTGTAGGCCTTTAAAAATGACAGTCACGCTGAGTTGATCAGGACAGAGTCAAAAGTCACGCTCAGTTGATCAGGACAATATTTACAAATTACGCTGAGGAGACAACTCACCATTTGTCAGAGAGTAATTATGACTGACAGTACAACAGTCGAAGAATGTCTCTTCGTATGCCACGTATGCACAGAATTCGAGAGATCACAGCCGTCTATTGCGTGATTTTCGAAATCTTCTTCAGCAAGACTCAACCTTCGTCAAGTTGGCGTACCAAAAGAGCTTCTTGTCATTTAATGCGACTGACAAAAGCAATCACTGTCAGAGATTTTGTGTCAGTCGAGGCACGCTGAATCAAGACAGCTGGAAGTCTTATCTCAAGTCTGCGTGTATTGTGAGATCTTTATCTCAAGTTTGCGTGGATTCTGAAGTTTTCTTCCTCAAGCTTGCATGGATTTTGAAGCGTTTTGCCTCGAGTCTGCGTGGATCCTGAAGCTTCTTGCCCCAAGTTTGCGTGGATTTTGAAGCTTTCTGCCCCGAGTCTGCGTGGATTTTGTCTTCAACAAGTCTGCATAGATTTCATCAAATTGGAGTACGTGGCAGCCATGCCACTGATCTCTCGTCTGCGTGTCCTGTAACTTGCACACGACTCATGCATGATCGCCATGTGTCCAACAGTTACAGGCCACGTCCAGTAACTGCTCACAACCTTGCGTATGTTAAATCCTGTATGATTTTCAACTAAGTACAGGCTGTGAAGACAGTTATCTTTTTAGTTATTATTTTTGACTCTATAAATAGAGTTCTTTTTCTCATTCATTGTACAGATACATAGTTATCTACTGTCAAAATTTTGAGAGCTTTTCTTCTTCGCATAGTCCAAGGGATAAAGTGATCGTCTTCTAGATCAGATTTCCACAATTGTAATTTTCCCAGATACACAATAAATAAAGAAAGAGCGGCTGAGCTTAGTGCCCAGTTCTTCTACGCTCTTAACCCCCATGCGGTGTAACAGAGCCTTCAATATTTCACGCTGCTCTGCAAGGCTGCGTCCGTCAGAAGAAGACGAGCCATCCAGACCAAAATAGCTCAAGAAATTCTTGGCTAAATGCATGGGATCGTCTTTGAACTCGAAGACTAGAGGCTCCGGTTCCTTACCCTCAAAAGTGGGATCACCATGGGAACAAAAACCCAATTTGCGTGCTTCTTCTTCAGCTTCTTCCTTTGGTGTCATGTTGACGTAAGATGAAGATTAAAAATAATCTTCTCCCTGTTTATATAACAGAGCTCGCCGGCGGTTCATATTCCACCATAAATTGGATGCAATCAGTCTCGGAGAACGAAGAGTCATTATGACATTTAATAAGTTTGTTTGGATATTTTCAAAGAACTTCGAAGTCTTTTCGACTTCCGAAAAATTTAAAGTCATCTCAGCATGACTGATTTCATTTTATCATCTTATTTTTCAAAGTATTTCGAAAATTTTGAAGTCTTTTCAATTTTCGAAAACTTTGAAGGGGGTCTTGTAGGCCTTTAAAAATGACAGTCACGCTGAGTTGATCAGGACAGAGTCAAAAGTCACGCTCAATTGATCAGGACAATATTTACAAATCACGCTGAGGAGACAACTCACCATTTGTCAGAGAGTAATTATGACTGACAGCACAACAGTCGAAGAATGTCTCTTCGTATGCCACGTATGCACAGAATTCGAGAGATCACAGCCGTCTATTGCGTGATTTTCAAAATCTTCTTCAGCAAGACTCAACCTTCGTCAAGTTGGCGTACCAAAAGAGCTTCTTGTCATTTAATGCGACTGACAAAAGCAATCACTGTCAGAGATTTTGTGTCAGTTGAGGCACGCTGAATCAAGACAGCTGGCAGTTTTATCTCAAGTCTGCGTTTATTGTGAGATCTTCATCTCAAGTTTGCGTGGATTCTGAAGTTTTCTTCCTCAAGCTTGCGTGGATTTTGAAGCATTTTGCCTCGAGTCTGCGTGGATCCTGAAGCTTCTTGCCCCAAGTTTGCATGGATTTTGAAGCTTTCTGCCCCGAGTCTACGTGGATTTTGTCTTCAACAAGTCTGCGTAGATTTCATCAAATTAGAGTACGTGGCAGCCATGCCACTGATCTCTCGCCTGCGTGTCCTGTAACTTGCACACGACTCATGCATGATCGCCATGTGTCCAACAGTTACAGGCCACGTCCAGTAACTGCTCACAACCTTGCGTATGTTAAATCCTGCGTGATTTTCAACTAAGTACAGGCTGTGAAGACAGTTATCTTTTCAGTTATTATTTTTGACTCTTTATAAATAGAGTTCTTTTTCTCATTCATTGTACAGATACATAGTTATCTACTGTCAAAATTTTGAGAGCTTTTCTTCTTCGCATAGTCTAAGGGATAAAGTGATCGTCTTCTAGATCAGATTCCCACAGTTGTAATTTTCCCAGATACACAATAAATAAAGGAATTTATTTATGGAAAACAAGCGTGCGTGACTTTTCACCTACGCTGCTCCCTGTAGCGTGCGTGACTTTTCACGTACATTGCTCTCTCAGCATGCGTGACTTTTCACCTACGCTGTTCCCTGTAGCGTGCGTGACTTTTCACGTACATTGCTCTCTCAGCGTGCGTGAGTGTGCCTTGGTATGCAGACTTGAGTGTACCTTGGTACGCAGACTTGAGCGAGCCTTGCGTACGTGCTTTTGCACGTATGCTGCCCCTTGACCCTTGCTTAACCCATTGGCTTTTGGAGTTTTGGTTCTATAGCCCTGTATTTTGATATTTTATTAGATATTTTATGCCCATTTTATATTCTTACTCCTTTTGTCATGAACTTGATTTTACTTAATATGTTTGGAATGACTATTGTACATGGCACGGTATGACAAGGAACTAGCATAACATGACAGTGACCCGTAGTGGTACACTCTTGATATGACCAACCTGACATAATAGTGGCCCGTCGTGGCGCACTCCTGACAAGTACCCTGACATGATTTAACTTAATGCTGTTGCGACGGCTTAATTAACTTGACTTGCCTTGACACCGTGGGTAGTTCTTCTTGCTTGCTTGTTAAATCCACTTGTCCTGTCTTGCATCATGTCTAGGATGGGACTCCTGAGTACCACGGTCAGGAGTACCTACTAAAATGGATTAAGGTTAATAACTAGAATAACACAGTAGTCATGAAGAGATGACACAGCTACAGGCAATCCCGTTACCTGGGGGCTCTTGGGATCTGTAGCCTGCCGTCGAGTAGGGCACATTTCCAGCACACCGTCGCGTGTTGCACCCTCTAAGTCACCTAAGGGTACATTTGTCTTCTGGGCGATGTACCCACCTGAATTCAACCCCTAATTTTTGACCTGGGTAACCTGGATGGTCTGCATGGCTTGTGGCTGTGGAATAATCTCATTGCATCTTGTTAGTAATTAGGCCTGTGATAACCCTAGTTAGTTAAAGTAGTAAGCCGTAGGATCTGCTTGGCCGTGATTGATTGAATGAGGTATAACTAGTCTAGCTATGTCTTGATCCCGTACAAGATTGTTTCCTGTCTTAATTTTCTTACATTATTATCTTGCCGATAAATGGTGGGAAACCAAGCTCTGTTCAGATGAAGGGTTACAACCCTGGTCCTTGTTTGGTTTACGGGTTGTAACCTGGCTGTCGGAATAGTTCTATGGTTATCTCGTCGTATATCATCCTGACATGTTTTCGTAAATTCTAGTTTTAATATTAGATTTTGTGCTGATTTGCTGGCTTTTGTTCTTATTTCGTGGCCCCCTTATGGCACTTGCTCTTCCTGGGGTTGACCCAGCTGGTTTTGTGTGGCCAGATTTCGGAGCAGCTCCCGAGGATCTACCAAGCTTCCAGCCCAATGGTGGCGACTAGAAGGAACCCGGGCTACGAGTGGGTTTTCTATTTTGTTTCGCTCACTCTATTGTAAAACTATTCTTTTGAGGCGTTTAGCCGACGAGCACCTGTTAGCTCGATGCACTTTTACTTACTGTCTACCTACGGGCTGTAAACATGATTAACAAATCCTAGGGTTGATCATGTATGACTTAACTCTTGCTAGTCCTCGCATTTTGTACGACTAGCTTCATGATCAGCTGATATGTAATATTTGGGACGCCTTTTATTGTATATTTGGTGGTCAAACATCTTGTAATTATATTACTTGCTTGAGATTGAGACAATAGGCTTGACCTTAAGAGACTGTTGGCTTGAAGTAAACCCTCATATCTGGACAGCCGTGACCGTATAGTTGAGATGTATTCTATTTCAATATACGTAGCTGGCTATGTCTGCCCCCGCTCTCCAGTATTCTGGTTCTGGGGCGTGACACCAGTGGTACGCGAAAAGGCGCGCGCGGAGTAGATACGCACGGTGCACGCAAACCAGCAACGTGAGGACAGACGCGCACGAAAGAGCAGCGCACAGGGCGCACGCGGAGCGGCTGCACGAACCAGCTGCACGCAGAAAGGCGCACGCGGATGAGAAGCATGCAGAGCGGCTGTGCACGGGGCGCGCGAAAAGGCGTCGTCGTCCCCAACCAGCAGCAAATTTCGACCATGGAGTTTTTGAAAACTTCCAATGTCCCTAACTTGGGCCGTAGGACTCGAAATCAGGCGAAATAAATGTCAAAACTGAACGAAATCAAATTTTCTTCAACATAGAACCATTAATTTTCGAAATCAACCAAGTTTGATAGATCAAAAACCCCCAAAATTCATAAATTCTAGTTTTAGAATCTTAGATCTACACAATAATAACCATTAAAACGAAAAACTCCTAGTACTAAACATGTAGAGAATTGAGAGATGAAAATTTTAGTCTAATAACATTAAAGAAAAGATGATGAAATAAAAATGCATAAGTCTCCTCTTTTGAGCAAGTTGTGCTTGCCTAAAATGGTGGTTGAGGAAAATAAATGAAAAATTATGGGGAGAGAGAAATAGGAAAAGAATATATATATATATATAGTAGGGTTGGTGGTCCTCTTGAAAATCCTAATCCTGAACATTCTCTAACTATTTAACTAATGACATGAATAATTATTTAAATGGTGCATATGTACAAATATTGAATACAATATATAGGAATTAAGAAGATAAATACGTATATCGAGAATGGACGGTAATACCTTTTCTTTTTTTTTTTTCTTTTTTTTTGTACTCAAATATAGTAAAATAATCAATTTTTTTTCCCCAATTCGGTGATGCCGCCAACCAAACGAGGCCATAGCTCAAATTAGGAAATCTATAGTGGCCCTAACAAAATAAATCCGCTCCGGAGAATCTCAACGGGGAAGTCAAATCACCACCAGACGTATGGCCTCAACACGCCTCGATAAGCGATCGTATTCTGTACGCCACGCTGCATGGGAATCTCTATGCGGGACTCCATACCCGCCGTCCGTTTTGTGGGCACTAATTGAATATGAAATAAACGGCTTCGAGTCTTTTCAAGTAGGATTTTGTGTTGTTGCTTTCAAATGGGACAACTTTAAGGACAATACTATTGGTGCTTTCTTCACCACTCTTCCAATTTTTTTAAAGGATAAATAAAAACAAGAAATAGACAATAATTACAAGTTGATAGTCCATGAACTTGTCTTTTCTTTAAGTTGCTTCTTGTGTAAAATCGAACTATTTTTGTTGAAAACTATGGATTATGACTTGATACATCTACATCTGTAGTTGGAGGAAATTTATTGAAATTGATTGGTGGATGAGAAATTTAAAAAATAAAAAAAACATAGTTACAATACACCATATCGTCTGACATTTCTAATATTTTTTAAAAAAATTCATTTTACAAACATTTAGATATTAGATTTATTTACTTTTACAATGATTATATTTTGAGATATAAATTAAGAGGGCTTTAGTTTTTTTTGGGGGAATAAACACATTTTTCTTTTCCTACAATCTCTCCAGAGAAGCAAAAATTACATTCATCTCGAGTAGCTCTCTAAAAGCTCTATTTTAATCTCTAGAAGCTCTATTTTTATTTTTATCTCCAACAATTTCTATTCATCATCGATCAAACCTTAATATTATTCTTGTTAGTGCCAGGACACAATTTTTCGATGGAAAACTGAGAAAATGAAACAATTGTAAAAATAATATTTCAAATCAACACTTCAAGGAAGGTGATTCTGAATTACGAGAATCTAAAAAGATTTCGTAATCAACAACAATCAGATCGTAGTACTTCTAAAAAGAAAATACAATCAGAATTACTGGCAGCAACGAAGAAGGTGACTGGCGAAAGATGGAACAACTCCTGCTGGGGTGAATAATCACCGTTGCTCAAAGCTTTATTGGCCCTACTCGAACAGCTTCCAGGAACCAGCAAGTTTGTTGGAGAACTTGGAACACTCCTACTCTTCTGACTCCTCGGATGGACACGAACTCCCGTGCAAAAGCAACGCTGGTGCGTCGCCTTTCCTCTCTCTCTCGAAGGCTACTGGAAGATCAGAACTGTGTTAAAGAACACGTCTGAAATCTCTGTTTACTTGTGTTAAAAAACACTTCGTAAACTTTCTGTGGTGGCTTCTCTTTTTCTTCTGTATGTTCTTAGCCTTGAGAGAGAGAGGATGCCTTATATAGGCCCTGCAGCAACTGTTCGGTTGCCACAATGTTTGGGACGTGGTAATAACCATCCCCAATATGTAGCAACCGCCCAGAACATGCAAACGCACGTTCTGTTACAAGTTGCACCAACTGCGCACACCACGCGCTCCTTGCACTCTGCGCGACAGAGCGCGCACTGAACTGCGCACACTGCACGCACTGCGCACACGACGCACGCAGCGCAACTCAGCGTAACCCAGTGCAACCCGCGCAATCCAGCGCAACACAGCGCAACCTGAGCGCAACCTGGGCATGCACCTAGGCAGCACAACTGGGCTTGCACAACGTGGCAGCGCAAGTGGCTCGCGCAACGAGCGCAACTAAAGCACACTATGTGCCTAGTGACGATGCTGACGTGCTAAGTGCAAAGTGCGCCAACAAAATGCCACATTACGCCTCATGAGCCCATGAGCCCGAGTCCGAGTCCGAGTCCGAGTCGCTAAGCCCCTACGGGGCTTAGCTCCCATGGAAATAAATTTTCCAAGAGCAAAAAGCATGAATGCTTTAATTGTTGATTTTAGCCTTTTTTTCTATTAGAAAAATAACCCCACATGGCAAACCCATGTGCACCTCCACACCACATGTGCATCTCCAATAATAGCAAAGCTAATATATAGAGATACAATCTCTTTGTTTTTTTCGATGTGGGACTAAAGCTTTCTAAAGGAAAAAGCAAAAACTCCAACAATCCCCCACATATCTCTATATATATGGGTATAAGTGTTTCCCACAGTAACTGTCCATCATGCATTATGAAAGATGTCGCTGACGACTTGAATCTTCCCGCATGGATCAAAAATCAGACTATAATACAAGAATGGACTAAGCCTTGAATTCTGCATCATAGCTGGAATTCTTTCCACTCACATAATATAGTTACATGTGCTTCTGGCTACACATTAAAGGCCATGAGCCAGCCTGGTTTTAGTGTATAATTTTGGGCGTCTACAAGTTTACCCTCAAGAGACGGCCTGATATCTCTATGTCCATACACTATAGGTGAGTTCACTATAAAGAGATATGGCATGAAACGCTTTGCGCTTCCCTTACGGTGCTACGCCGCCATGACATGGCTTAAAGCCGAGGCCTTATCCCGTACCGGGAACCTCATCGTAGTGTCATACTACTGTAGCATGAGGCAACCGCCTCTTTGTAGTGCCAAACTACCCAGCATGAAGCCTTAGGCTCCCTTGCGGTGTTACGCCGCAACGACATGGCTTACAAGGCCGAGGCTTTATCCCTAACCGGGTACCTCATCGTTGTGTCGTGCCACTGTAACATGAGAAACTCCTCCTCTTTGTAGTGCTGACTACACCCATCTTTATTTTTAACATATAACATTAGGCTAACTGTCTATTTGCGGTGCTACGCCGCTGTGACTTGGCCTGTAAAGCCGAGGCTTTATCCTATTCCTGGACAGCACCCCACATATAGGAACCTCATTGTGGAGTCACCCCACTGTAGCAAGGAGTTTCACTCCTTGTAATGCTGCTCTACCGTGCTTCCTATAAAGCACACCAGACATTCACTCTGCTTGAGAACTCATTAAGGCAATTAAGCCAACCTTTCCACAGGAATCGTTTTCCGCAGAAAACAATAGTAGACAACAGTGGTTATAGGTCCGTAACCTCTCCATGCCCAATAGAACATGTACCCACCATTCCTGATATTCTTCCGATTAGTGGTCCTCCCTTGAACCAAAAGCTAGAAGCCTAGTAGATAAATCTTTGAACTAATAGCATAAAAATTTATGGTAGGAATACAATAATACAATATCAGAATGCCTTCAAGCCCATTTTACAAGCTGTGTCATCGACCAGCTGGCGCTTGAGGCCCTTGGTGAACGGATCTGCCAGGTTCTCCTGACTCCGAACATCAATCACTGCAATAACACCTCTCTTGATAAGATCGTGTACTGCCCTGTGCTTCAACCGCATAGTCCTCTTCTTCCCGTTGAAGAGGTCATTTGATGCCACCGTCGCAGTCGCATGGTTGTCGCAGTATATCGGTATTGCCGGTATTTGCGCCCCAACCACTGGAAGATCATACATGAGCTCCCGAAGCCATTCTGCTTCCTCGGCTGAGGTATCAAGTGCAAAAAAACTCAGATTCCATGGATGACCGCGAGAGCATAGTCTGCTTTTTTCGACTTCCACGATATAGCAGCTCCACCCATTGTGAAAATAAATCCACCTGTGGACCTCTCGCTCTCCACCTCTGAGCACCAGCTGGCATCACTGAAACCTTCCACTACCGGCGGATCTCTGCTGTAGTACAGTGCATATGTCTGAGTCTTCTTGAGATATCTCATAACCCGTTTTACAGCTTTCCAGTGTTCAGCACCTGGGTTGCTCGTGAAACGACTCAGCATTCCTACGGCGAAAGCTATGTCAGGCCTTGTGGCAGTAGTAGTATACAACAAACTTCCGATTATGCTTGCATACTCTAGCTGCCTGACGCTTTCCCCTGAATTAGGCTTCAGCTTCATATCACACCTGTACGGTGTATCGATCCCTGGAAGATCCCGATACCCATAATGAGTGATCATTTTCTCAATATAACGAGACTGTGACAGCGCTAGTCCAGTGTCTGTCCGGATGATCTTGATCCCTAAGATCACATCAGCTTCCCCCAAGTCCTTCATACTGAACTTGCTTGAGATGAATTTCTTTGTCTCCGTAACACAGCTAATATCCGTACCTAGGATAAGCATGTCGTCCACGTACAGACAAACGATCACACCTCTTCTATCAGCGAACTTCGTGTAAACACACTTGTCCGTATCGCTAACCATGTAGCCATTTGACCTTATAACTTTGTCAAATTTCTCATGCCACATCTTGGGATCCTGTTTAAGACCGTACAAAGATTTCACCAACTTGCAGACTTTGTCTTCAAGACCCCTGATGACAAATCCCTCTTGTTGTTGCATGTAAATCTCTTCGATCAGCTCACCATTTAGGAAAGTCGTTTTCACATCCATCTGATGTATCACCATCTTATGTATTGCTGTGAGAGCCATCAACATTCTGATGGTGGTCGTCCGGGCTACTGGAGCATACGTGTCAAAATAGTCAATCCCCTGCTTCTGAGAAAACCCCTTGGCTACCAACCTAGCCTTGAACTTGTCAATAGTTTCGTCTGCTTTCATCTTCTTCTTGAAGATCCATTTGCATCCGATGGGTTTCTGTAGCCTCCCTTCCCGGAATTGTTAAAATATTTTTTATATACTATTTATTTAATTTAAAATGGTAGTTTTTATTTTAATTATTTAGTTAATTATTACGGTGGATGACGTTAGCCATGATGGAGTTTTGAAGTACCAGGTGACTAGAAACCATGGCACGGATAGTGCAGTAGCGTGCTTTGACCAGTGTATTAGCCCTTGTAGAGAAGACCCAGCCATAGGTGTACTCTGACTAGGAAAACCAAACTAAGTTGCGACTTAACCCCCACCGATAAATTATTTATTTATTAATTAGATATATTGATTTAGATAACCCGATTGTACCAACTTAGCCAGAACTAGGCCCGAACCAAATCCAAGCCTTTGTAGGTATGTAGTGAGACCAAGGACGACCATGTAGGCATATTTTATGTGTATACAAATATTTCATAAATTATTTTAGGTATTGATGTATATTTTTAACTATTTGAATATTTGTACAGATTGGCATTTTTATTATTAAATATTGTTTTACCATATTTGTACAATTTTCTGGACCCGGATAAAGGTGGAATAGTATAGGTTCACCAAACCACCATTTAATTAATTTATTATTATTTTATTATTTGTGGTGATTAAATAAATATATTTATTCCTATTAGATATTATTAATATTGATTATAATTAGAATATTTTATTGTCTATGTGGATTTTGTGGTATACATATACGTATAAATACCAGGACATATATGTTAGAAAGGCATGTAAAAATATTTATAATTTATTGATATATATATATATATACATATATATATGTTATACATATACATATGAGGGTATGTGTACGTATATATAAATATATAAATATATATATATATATATATATATATATATATATATATATATATATATATATATATATATATATATATATATAATATGTATGTAGGTATCCCAGAAGAATATAGATAGTTGGCACCTCTACCTTCTAATAGCTCAAGCATTTTGGGGAAATGCTAAATCTGGATCAGTGTCCTCAAAGACTACATTTATATTTGTTTCGGTTTGCACTTAAAGTTTAGTTACAAGCCATTCCTTGATGGTATTCAATCTCCATTGGTCTCCTCAAAGGTGAAAATTTGTCTAGAAGAAGCTTGGTTAATAATTCTGCAAGCAATTGCTCTGGATGCTGCTCTAGCAAATTACGAAATGGATAATACTTACAATTCTAACATTGAAGATTCACCCAAATCTGCTTTTCAATCTGGTTACACTATGGTCAGATTAGAATTCTTGGATTTTCAGTTTATTTGGGGTTTGGCAGGGCTTATACTTTTTCATGGACACCAAGCAGTGGTGGGTTCGCAATTGAAGCTACCACTTATTCATAGGAGGAAAAAACATAATGGAGCTGCGATCTATGAAGAGGAAAACTGATATAATAGAAGTAATAAGTAAATTCCCCACAGCCCGGCCCACTGGCCCACCCGGAGTCCCCGCACAGGAAGTCCCAAGCGCGCGGCTCTGTTGAGACTGCGCATACAAAATCCGAGAGTTCGACCGAGAGAGGAGAGAAACCCTAAAACCAAACTGCAACGCCAACCCCCTCAGACCCTGGCGCCGCCGTGCGTCCATCCTGGGCGCCGCCGCATGCGGTGAGGCCGCGTGGATACGGCGCGCGCGCGTAGAGAATCAAATCGTGCGACAGCAGCGATCAGCGATCGCGAGCCGCACTTCGCGCAGAGTTTCCCGTCGCCTCGTTGCATCATTTTATGCGTCGTCTTCAAAGGTATGTTGACAATATAATCGACTTTAATTCCCTTCAAATACATGGTAACTAGGTGCCCTAGGTTGTCGAAAAAAACGACGCTAAACTCGACCAAAAATCTGTTCGTAAACAGAGCGTAGGACAGTCCAAATGGCCATGTTCGGAGACCGATTACGATTGATCTAATACCATATTAGGAATTCTAATTGAACAATTATTTAGACAACATGTAGGACAACAAAACCCTTCAGATAGTTTAATTGTTCGCTCATAGTGTAATGAGTAATTTGATTGCAAAGTTACAGAAAAACCTGTTTTGAAAATCGTGAAAATCTACGACACGACGTGCGTCCCGCCATTTCGGGCGACGTGGTCGCGAACCGAAAGCATCGAAAGCTGCGTAACAGTTTCATGGTCGTGTGGGCTTTGGCGGAATTCAAATTGGTCGCGTGTGCGCGACGAATTTGATGCGTATCCGTCAAAATTTACCGTATCGTGCACTTTGCAAATCTCTCAATAACTTTGTGCACGCTCGTCAGATCGAGACGAAACTTGCGCCAACAGAACCTTATCATTTTTCTAGTCCTGTATGCCAAGTTTGGTCCAATTCTGAGACAGTTGAATTGTACATCGTTTTGCGGGCCCCACGGTCCCACTCAATGGGCAATTTTGTGCACGGCCCGCCGGAATCCAACTTTGGACATACGGTTGGGTTTGTATCAGAAAACCGGATCCGTAGATATATAGTTTGACGACTTTAGAGACCATTGACTCTGGCACGCTTTTCGGTGCAAAGCAGGTCCAACGACAGACATCGTTTTTACCCAAAATTACCGTTTTGCTTCTGTGTCCAGAATTGGAATTGAGGACACGCAATCCTAGCTAATTTGACTATTCTGAGAATGTTAGTAATGTTTATTTCAGCATCTGGAGACTTCTGCATGTGTTGACTGATTGTGGCTCATTGGGTGGTATAAAGTTATTGGTTTCTCCAGCTAAGGACCCCAGGCAAGTGCACTTTCTGATTGCTTTTCGATTCATAGTAGTCTTTTTATTTCATGTCTATACATATATCTTGCTGCTTGTTGACACGCTCGTCACACGGAGTAGTCGGGAGGGGAAATATCTTAGTAGACATGTGGACTACCCAGAACTATCCCCCGTGTCTTTCGTGAATGCTAGCCGCTGCACACGACACATACAGTAAGCCTGATTTACCCCCCTAGCCGTTCACATATCGAAACAGATATTTCACACCACCTAGATAGATGTCTTTTATTAGTTTTTTCTTATTTTCTTCTCTATCGTGCTATGTCATCAGTTATCTTCCAGTTTTGATACCTCATATGTTATTTTCATCTCTTGTTAATTCTATTGTGTTTTGTATTGCCGTCGGTTTGTGTACTTGTTCCAATCCTGACTGGATAACCAATATTTTTCAGGTTTAGCCGCGATCACTCTTAGCACTGGGAAGACTTGGGTATGCTGAGGTCAACCTAGAAATAGAAAACAGTTGTACCATTTCCATTAATTATAAAATCTTGTATTTCTTTTAATTATAAATGTTGTAAATATGGTAACAATTTAGAAATATGAATGAGCAGCATAATGTTTATTTTTGAGCATTTATTTTTTTGCGGGCTTGACAGCGTTCTACCGACGACTCTACGGCGTAGGCTGGCTTGGACACGTCTCGTATCCGAAAAGCGGGTGCGGGTCGTGACAAGTGGGCTTGACAGCGTTCTACCGTCGACTCTGCGGCGTAGGCTGGCTTGGACACGTCTCGTATCCGGAAAGCGGGTGCGCCCATGCAGGTCAGTTTTCCCAAAAGATTACGAACTTGTGATGGTACTTAAGTTAGTCGTACCATTGCGAGCCTGCGACCAGGAAATGCTCATTCACAAACTAGTATTAAAATGATTTAAGATAATGACTAGGACTAGGAGTCCCTTGTTCAAATTGACCCTTGGATAGTTAAGGTTATTAGATAGGCCATGTAATTTAGATAACTTGCTAGATCCCTACAGGTACTCTATTACTTTTGATATGATAATGTGATCCAATGTGGATATACTAATCGCTTGGTATGTTAGGCTTGCCTATAATTAAGGAGTTAATTTTCATAAACTGTTCAGTTTCCTTATTTAGATATAAATTTCATATCATGAGTTAAAATTGTCTGTTTTAAATTCTTTTTATTGTAAGGATTTAGTTTATAATTTCTGATTCTGCAATTCGTGTGCGAATTTCGAGGTAGATTGAAATGAAATTTTCCCTCAACCATAGAAATACATATGAAATAAATACTAGGATGTTTGTATCTCTTTTGTCTTTAATTATTTCCTCCATGGTTAAATTTTTTATTTTAAATGTTGTGATTGATAGGACAAATACCTACGCTCTATTTTATATTTTTTATATTAATGTTAATGTTAATGTTAATATTAATGTTAATGTTAATATTAATTTTAATGTTAAGTTTAATGTTAATTTTAGTATTTAATGTTAATATTAACATTAACATTAATATTAACATTAATATTAACATTAAATTACGGATTAGAGTGAGGGGGGTTTTTAGGGGATTTTCTAAGGGGGGCTTTTGATCCGCTTCCTATATATATATATATATATATATATATATATATATATATATATATATATATATATATATATATATATATATATATATATATTTGACACAAGTATCCATTGCTTATGAGAAGTAGAAGCAAACAAGCATTACGTGAAGCTCACAATGGTACTTGTAGTGCTCGCCAACCCTATCTAATTGTAGGATAGCCTCATATCATGCAAAGTAATGTCAATTACATTCAAATATTTGGTTGAACATGTAATGCAATAGAATAATAATTGTTATTTGTCTCATTTTGACAAATATATCTTTGATATGTATATATTTTTTGGGCCAAACTTATGATTTGTATAATGTATATAATTTACTTTCAAAATATAAAACAATCATCCATAATTTTGTTTTTGCCACAATTTTTTAAACAATTAAATTCAAATGTTTGTATAATGTTTTTTGGGCCAAACTCTCCTTGCCGTCCCAAACTCTTTCCTCCACACCTCCAACCCCTTTGACGTCTCCGACGTCCTTCGCTACCACGTCCTCCGCCAATATCTCCACCGGCTCCCTCTCTTCGACAAGCTCGTCACCACCCGACCGAAGGACTAGGAGAGGAGGTCCGCCGAGGGGTTAAGGAGGAGGCCCTGCCGAGGGCTCGGAGAGGTGAAGGGGATGGAATTTTTTTTTTTGGAATTTTTTTCTAATCGGAATTCGATCGGGATTTGGAGATTTGACTATTTTGTATAAATGCAATTTGGTAATTTAAATGTTTGAGGATGTAATGTAATTGGGACATGAATTTTAGACGTAATTGATTTGAATAGAAAGTGATGTAATGTAATCAAGCTTGTATTTACGATTACATTATATCTAGAAAAAATATGTCCAACCAAACATCCGAATTAGGATTACGATGTAAGGTCAATTACATTATGTTGTCCAATCCGTGAACCAAACGGGCCCTAAATGTGTTATCTTACGAATAATGTTTAACCAAACTTCTTTAACGTATCAGAATACTACGTTAGATAATTTACACAGTCTTATTATCCTTCGTTTTTCTATCTAACAAGAATTCATGTCAAGGTACATCTTTTAATACTTGCCAATTTATTATTAGATGGTGGGGTTTTGTTGTTGAAAGTAAATTTTTTAATACTTGTTTATATATATATATATATATATATATATATATATATATATATATATATATATATATATATATATATATATATATATATATATATTTTATATATATATATATATATATATATATATATATATATATATATATATATATATATATATATATATATATATTTTATATATATATATATATATATATATATATATTTTATATATATATATATATATATATATATATATATATATATATATATATATATATATATATATGGGAGCGGAACAAAAGCCCCCCTTAGAAAATCCCCTAAAAACCCCCTCTAATTCGTAATGTTAATGTTAATATTAATGTTAATATTAATTTTTTTATTTTTTATATTAATGTTAATATTAATGTTAATGTTAATATTAATTTTAATGTTAAGTTTAATGTTAATTTTAGTATTTAATGTTAATATTAACATTAACATTAATATTAACATTAAATTACGGATTAGAGTGAGGGGGGTTTTTAGGGGGTTTTCTAAGGGGGACTTTTGATCCGCTTCCTATATATATATATATATATATATATATATATATATATATATATATATATATATATATATATATATATTGAGACAAGTATCCATTGCTTATGAGAAGTAGAAGCAAACAAGCATTACGTGAAGCTCACAATGGTACTTGTAGTGCTCGCCAACCCTATCTAATTGCAGGATAGCCTCAAAAGAATGGGTTATTATTGGCCCTACGATGGTGACATTAATATCTACCGCTTCGGCCTTCCTCGTAGGATTATCCATGGTAACGGCCTACAATTTACATGTAAAGCATTTTATCGATTTCGCAATAAGAACAGAATATAGAATATTGCTTCTACGGTATACAACCTAGTAGGGAACGTGTTGGCAGAAGCATTCAACAAAATAAACATCAAGCTACTCAAGAAGTTCGTTTTGTCTAAAAAACGTTGTAGGACCGTTGAGCAGCTCTAGAGGGGGGGGGGTGAATAGAGTGTGTGTGTGCAGCGGAAAATAATCACCAATTAAAAACTAAGAATAACTATGGCAGTAAATAAATGCAGTAAGAGATATAGAGATCAAAGTCAGTGACACAACGATGTATACTGGTATCCCTCTGAGAGGACTAATCCAGTCTCGAGTACTCTTGCTCGATGTTAATCCACTATGGCACAAGCTAAATGAGAGCTTGTAGTCTCTTACAACATCGTGCTTGGTGACAAGTGCACGACCAACTTCACAACACCGTGCTTGGTGACGAGCGCACGACTGGCTCCACAACAAGAATAGTTGCTGAACTTGGAACGACCTCTGTACAACTCTTGGACACCAAAAGACTCTAAATCAACGTAGAAATTACTGGCTTTTGTCTAAAAGATGTATAGGCAAGTTTGACACAAGTATCCATTGCTTATGAGAAGTAGAAGCAAACAAGCATTACGTGAAGCTCACAATGGTACTTGTAGTGCTCGCCAACCCTATCTAATTGCAGGATAGCCTCAAAAGAATGGGTTACTATTGGCCCCAAGATGGTGGCATATGTTATAGACTACGCTTAAAAATATAGAGCATGTCAAATCTATGTGAATTTCATCTGCCAATCTGCGGAATTCTTGCACCCGATGATCGCATACTGGCCATTCGAAGCTTGGGGGTATGGACATCATTAGTTCGGTCAAACCTCCTTCATCCACAGGGCATCGGTTTATCTTAACGATAGCTGATTATTTTTCCAAATGGGCAGAGGCAGTACTACTCATCGAGGTAAAGACATTAATATCTACCGCTTCGACCTTCCTCGTAGGATTATCTATGGTAACGGCCTACAATTTACATGTAAAGCATTTTATCGATTCCGTAATAAGAACAGAATATAGAATATTGCTTCTACGGTGTACAACCTAGTAGGGAACATGTTGGCAGAAGCATTCAACAAAATAATCATCAAGCTACTCAAGAAGTTCGTTTTGTCTAACAAACGTTGTAGGACCGTTGAGCAGCTCTAGAGGGGGGGTGAATAGAGTGTGTGTGTGCAGCGAAAAATAATCACCAATTAAAACTAAGAATAACTATGGCAGTAAATAAATGCAGTAAGAGATAGAGAGATCAAACTCAGTGACACAACGATGTATACTGGTATCCCTCTGAGAGGACTAATCCAGTCTCGAGTACTCTTGCTCGATGTTAATCCACTATGGCACAAGCTAAATGAGAGCTTGCAGTCTCTTACAACACCGTGCTTGGTGACAAGTGTACGACCAACTTCACAACACCGTGCTTGGTGACGAGCGCACGACCGGCTCCACAACAAGAATAGTTGCTGAACTTGGAACGACCTCTTTACAACTCTTGGACACCAAAAGACTCTAAATCAACGTAGAAATTACTGGCTTTTGGCTAAGAGATGTACAGGTGTGATTTGAAAACTTTAGAACGTTTGAAAACACTTGGTGAGTAGAGAAGAGAAGATGAAGAATGAATGAGTGATTTGAAATGAAAAACTCTCTTCTTTTTATAGGTGTTTTCTGGGACCGAACTCGGGCAGAGTTCTGGCAAAGTTCTGATGCAAATATTTCGCATAGAGACGTTGCTCGCAGATTTGGAGATAACTGATATTTGAATTCAAGGTGACTGAACTCTGGCAGAGTTCGGACCGAACTCGGGCCGAACTCGGTTTTGAGTTATGTCTTGGGAAATTTCGAAATATTTGTCAAAAGTTGTTTGTGAAAATAATTCAGAATATTTTGTAAAGATAAAATGGAAATAGGTCGACTTTTTAGAAAATTTTTACTGGGATAAACCTAAGCCAGTATTAACTAGTCGATTTTACAGTATAAGTCCTAGACTCAATAAAATTAAAATACAGAATAAAATATAAAATGACTCAAACTAAATCCCATTGAAATTCATCTTCAGATAGATAAAATCTTTGTTTGTTGATGAAGTACAACTCCCGTTGATATTGATTTCACATATGCCCTGAAATGATTAGCAGCAGTTTGTATATTTTGTGTATTGACTTAAGTGCATGTTAATTATCAAAATCGGGTGTGGCCATGGAATGGGCCAACAATCTCCCCCATTTTGATAATTGACAAACTTGAGTCTATACCAAAATATATCTAAAAAAATAAATAAAATACCTGAGATGATTTGTTTAGTGGTTTTGTTTTGGTTGGTTATAGCTCTTCTCCCCCTTTGTCAATATAAAAATGACTTTGGCTCCCTCGTAATGTGTGAAGCCAACAATAAAAATAAAAGACAAAGTGAAGCTAAAAGAGATACATGAACACAGCAGAAACAACTAATATGGAAAGAAAGTGCTGAAATATAGTACTGAAAATGTCTCACTAATAGTGCAAAGTACAATCATGAAATACTAAATATGTCTAACTAAGAAGTTTAGACAAAAAAAACTACATCATAGCATAAGATCATCTACTAATAGCCTATCCACGATCCATCAGCTGAGTCCGCGTCACATAGTGGGGTCATCACCGCCAGGAGCATCAGGAGGAAAATAGACTGCAGTAGGATCAAAATAAGTAAAGGATGCCTCATCTCCGAACCTAGGACCAGTGAAGCCTGGGTGAGGTAGGATAGTGACCGGATGAACGGGATCCTGAGAAAGACTCCAGTGTAGATCCGCAATCCCGTTCCGTAACACCTGAGCCTGATAGATGTGGCGAAACTCCGAGTCAAGATAGGATTGATGACGTTGCGCAGAAAGAGCAACAAAGTTATCAAATCTCTGATAAAATCCTGGATCAAATCCCGGAGCATGGGCTGGAGAAGGAGCATCATCAGGAGGAGGAGCCTCGGCACCGACATCAGGAGCAGGCTGAGCTCTAGGTGGCAGAGGTGGAGCAGGGTATCTACGAGATCTGGTGAGCTCGACGGGAGTGGAGGAGTATACACAGGTTTGAAGATCAATATAAAACCTGCGGAAGATAGCGGCCATGTGCATAGGATACACCAGGTTGCGTCCTGCATTTCTGCAGTTCAGCATCCAGGCCATCATAGTCTTTGGAATAGAAAAAAGAATACCAAAGTGAATGTGGTACATAGCAGAGAGTTCTAAGAAAGTAATCTCGTCAGTAGATTCTTTCTTAGGAAGGAGAACAGAGAAAATAAAGCGATGAAGTTCATAATTTTTTTAATTCAGATGCTTTAAAAATACTCTGCGAGAAAGTGGATTTGGGTGACAAATTAATTACTCGAAGGAGGCAAGGGTGACATCCTCTGGAAATTGAACATGATGAATATCAACCAGAGCTTCACCAACATCAGGAACATGAAAGTATTCACTGATATCGGTGGCACTAAACTCTAATTCTTGTCCAGCAACGCAAGAATAAAAGTTGTCGTTAGGTTTTACTTGCAGGTTGCAGTAAAACATACGGACTGCATTATCAAAAATATTTTCAGCTACTTCGAAAAAATCTTGGTAGCCCAGATGATCGAAAGTAGGAGCATACTCAAAAAAATTATAAAGTTAACGAAAGCCCCAAAACAAATTTTACGACCGGAAAAGGAGTCGAACCATAGGTCAGAGAATTCTTTGTCAGGAAACAAAGTTGAATCATAATCCTCTGATCCTACTGGTCGTGCTGGACTAAAGAGACTCGCTGGAGTATAATCATAGGAAGAGGATCCAGCTTGGTCAGTTGATCCCCTCTGACGCTTAGGAGCCATGAAAGAAAAGAGGAAAGGAAGTAGAATACCTTTAGAAATGAGGAAGAAAGGAAGTTGGGTAGCCCACCGGATCTCCTAGAACACTTGCCAAGAGGGAGTAGGAAGTTGTTTTTGGGTGGAAAGAGATGAATTCTCGTTGTGGTGAGTGAAAAAGATGAGAGAAAGAGGGGTTTATATAGCGGCTAGGGTCGGCTGTTCAGTTCTGGAAATAAATACACCGCCGAACGAACTCGGCCCGAACTCGGTCAGAGTTTGGCCCGAGTTCGGCTACTTGTGTTTCCGAGACAATAAAGGCAGTTTTGGTAATTGAAACCCAACTTTATGACTTTGACTCTCATATTTAGTAACAGTATTACTTTGGGTTAGCTGTAGGGGTACTGTCCCAGCTAACGGAGGTTCACCGGGGAACTCTTAAATATCGCGTCGCTTCGACCGTAGTCGTGGTGACAGACAGACCCTTTTTAGGCTTGTGCTTCAAAATAATTTCTGTTAAATAAATTTCAAAGTTTCAAGTCATAAAATTAAATGTAATTACCATACTACATTATGAATCTGAAAATTCAAGTATACCGAGTTCTCATCTCATTATGTTAAACCGATCTTCAGCCAATAGTTTTGTGAATATGTCTGCTAGTTGATGATCTGTGTCAATGAACTCTAAGCTGATATTCCCGTATTGCTGATGATCATACAAAAAGTGATGACGTATCTCAATGTATTTTGTGTCTGAGTGACAAATAGGGTTCTTAGTCAAATTAATGGTGCTAGTGTTGTCACAATAAATAGAAATCTTAGTATAGTGCAGATTTTAGTCTTCTAAGGTTTGCTTCATCCCCAAAATCTGAGCACAGCAACGACCTGTGGTAATATACTCAGCCTCAGTAGTTGATAATGTTACGGAATTTTGCTTCTTGCTAAACCAGGAGACTAAGGCTTTTCCTAGGAAATGACACGTGCCGCTGGTACTTTTACGGTCTACTTTGCATCCTGCAAAATCCGCATCCGAGTAACCTATCAGGTCAAAGGATTTGGTTTTAGGATACCATAAGCCAACTGTAGAAGTTCCTTTAAGATATCGAAAGATACGCTTAATGGCACTTAGATGTGATTCCTTAGGATTTGTCTGATAACGTGCACAGATGCAAACACTGAACATAATATCAGGGCGACTAGCAGTTAAATATAATAAACTACCAATCATACCTCGATACTTATGCTGGTCGACAGGTTTGCCACTTTCATTAGAATCAAGCTTCGTTGATGTAGCCATTGGAGTCCCGATTGGCTTTACATTCTCGAAGTCGTACTTTTTTAGTATGTCCTTCGTGTACTTAGCTTGGTTGATGAATGTTCCTTTTGAGTGCTGTTTGATCTGAAGTTCTAGGAAGAAGTTTAGCTCTCCCATCATACTTATCTCAAATTCACTCTGTATACACTTAGCAAAATCTTGACAAAGTTTTTTATTAGTAGAACCGAATATTATGTCATCTACATAAATTTACACAAGGAGAATATCATCATTCAAAGATTTGATAAACAAGGTAGTACCAACTTTTCCCTTTGAAAAACTATTATCAATTAAGAAGGCACTTAGGCGTTCATAACAAGCACGAGGTGCTTGTTTGAGTCCATAGAGTGCTTTCTTAAGCTTGAAGACGTGATCAGGTTTTTAAAAATCTTCAAAACCAGGGGGTTGTTTCACAAAACTTTCTCTTTTAAAAAACCGTTCAAAATTGCACTTTTTACGTCCATTTGAAATAATTTAAATCATTAAAACATGCAAATGCACAAAACATACGGATGGCTTCTAGTCTAGCAACAGGAGCATAAGTCTCATCATAATCAATTCCTTCTTCTTGATTATAACCTTGTGCCACTAGACGTACTTTGTTGCGTAGAACTTGTCCATCTTCACTAAGTTTATTTCGGAACACCCATTTGGTACCAATTATTGATTGACCAATAGGTTTAGGAACAAGTTCCCAAACTTGGTTTCTCTCAAATTGATTTAGTTTCTCTTGCATGGCATCAATCCAAAACTCATCAGAAAAAGCATCATCTATATTCTTAGGTTCTATTTAAGAAATAAACGCTATATTTGCTGCTATTTTAGAATCCTTAAGAGAGGAGCGTGTACTTACACCTTTAGATACATCACCTATAATAAGTGTCTCTGGATGATCTGGTAAAATTTTTAATGAATCAACATTTTGGGTCAGACCTTCCACAGGACTCTTCTCAGTCTTTGTATGTGATTTTTCATCATCACTGTCGCTAGATCTGTGACTATTTAGCTCATCAAAAGTCACATTAATAGATTTTTCAACAATCATAGATCTTTTATTAAAAATTCTATATCCCTTACTCTTAGCAGCATATCCGAGAAATATCCCTTCATCTGCTTTAGAGTCGAACTTTCCCAAGTTATTCTTGGTGTTCAGGATAAAACAGCGACATCCAAAAACTTTAAAATAAGAAATGTTTGGAATCCTTCCAAACCAAAGTTCATATGGTATTTTCTTCGAGATAAGTCGAATTAACACCCTATTCAAAATATGACAGGCTGTACTAACAGCTTCTGCCCAAAAATACTTAGAAAGATTATGCTGATTCAGCATGACTCTAGCCATTTCGCTTAGAGTACGATTCTTCCGCTCCAAAACACCATTCTGTTGGGGAGTTCTAGGACAAGAAAATTCGTGGTAATATCCACTATCATCACAAAACTTTTTGAAATCAGAATTTACGAATTCGCCACCATGATCACTTCGGATACGAGTAATCATGAAACCTTTTTCATTTTGTACCTTTTTACAAAATATTTGAAATTCAAAAATAGCATCACTTTTGTTTGATAAAAAGTAAACCCAAGTAAAGCGAGAGAAATCATCAACAATAACAAAGGCGTAGAGTTTACCGCCAAGACTAGCGACTCTACTAGGACCAAACAAATCCATATGAATCAACTGCAAAGGTCTAGAAGTACTTACAGCATTGATGGTTTTAAATGTAGACCTATGTGCTTTATTCTTTTCACAGTCAGCACATATCATATCTCTCTTGAATGGAATCTCGGGGAGTCCTTTTACCAATTTCTTAGTACTGAGTCGTGAGATAGTATCCATATTTGCATGTCCTAGTCTCATGTGCCATAGCCAGCTTTCATCTAGATTAGCTACTAGGCATCTTCCTACATTATTAGTACTCTCCAAAAAGAAAACATAAATGTTGTCTTCTCTAATCCCTTTATATACGGGATCACCAGATGACATATCATATATGGTACATTTATCTTTCACAAAATTGATACCATAACCATTATCAGCCAAATGACTTATGCTTAGTAAGTTATGTTTCAATTGTGTTACTAGACAAATATCCTTTATTACTGGATAAGGAGAGATACCTACAGTACCATTACCAATAATATCACCTCTTAAATTATTTTCGAAGGAGACGTATCCTTTTTTCTTCATCGATAGCGTAGCGAAAAAAGATGCATCACCAGTCATATGCCGCGAACATCCGCTATCGAGGATCCATTTACTTTTAGCATGAGAGGGTTGAGGGTCCACCTACAAGACAAGTAGATGAATCCTTTGGTACCCATTTACTGAAGGGTCCATTCTGATTAGTTTTAGGTCTCCAGAATAAAGTGTGATTGTCAACAAGTTTCCTTGCCAAGCAATACTGTGATATGTGTCTGTGTGTACCACAATAAGTGCAAGTTAGTTTAGAACCAGATGTGGTTAAAACTGTGTTTACATGCTTGTTTGGTTTCTTGGAGAACCTATAAATAAAAGAATGATGATAGTCGTGTTTCTTCTGTGCTTTCTTGTTTTTAGTCCTCTTAGGTGTATGCTTAGCATTAGGACTAAACTTAGGCTGTGTCACAGGTATTGCATGTTTGCCTAACTTGATTTCTAACTTTTTAGAAATCGCAATAGACTCTTCATATCTAGCAGTCATATCTGAGAGTCTTTGTTATGTAACTAAGTGCTTCTTCTTCTCTATCTCATATAATTCTTGCATCTTGACATAGTCTCTTTCTTTCTTTTCAATTTTGAGGATAGCCTTATGGTAGTCTACTTTGAGTTTGGCTATCTCTTCCGTGTTACCGGTAGTAGACGTCTCTTTAATATCTTCAATAAGATTGGGCAGTCTAGCTATCTCGGTTGTGTATGCCTTAATCTCTTTTTGAGAATTCTTATACTTGTCAAGCACAGTTTTGTGATCTTCAAGTAATTCGCTAAAGGCATTTTCTAATTCATCGAAAGTAAAATCATCATATAGAGGGTTTGAGGATACTTTATCGAATGCCATAAGACATACATTGGCATTTCTGCAGGGTCTGTCTTCCTCCTCTGTATCACTGGCATCGCTTTCATGCCAGATGCTTGTGTTTGCATACTTTTGACTGGTTGTTGCTTTTCTGCTTGATCTAGATCTGTCATATGGACTGCTTTTCTTTGAAGTTGGGCAGTCCTTCTTCATGTGCCTTGTCTTCTTGCATCCAAAGCAAATGGTTTCATCTTCATTACTTTCTTGGATATCTCTCTTCCTTCTGTTTGATTTCTCAAACTTTAGGAATTTTCTGAAGTTCTTCACAAGTAGGACTTGTTCATCACCACTTGATAATTCTTCATCAGAGTCATTGCATGTTGATTTTCTTGCTTGAGCTTTGAAGGCAATAGATTTTTCTTTTGGAGTTGCTTCTTCAAATTCTTGCAAATCAAGTTCATGGGTCATGAGCTTGCCCATAAGTGTTTCCAAGGACATAGTGGTGAGATCGTTTCCTTCAATGATTGCTGTGGCTTTTGGATTCTAGTTCTTGGTTAAAGCCCGCAACACTTTTCTGATCTTCTCATGATTGCTGTAATCCTTACCAAGAGATTGCAAAGGATTAGTTATATTAAGGAAACGAGTGAACATCTGTGTAATTGACTCACCGGATTTCATCTTGAAAGCTTCATATTCCTGTGTTAGTCTACTAATTTTGGATTCCTTCACTTGGGAAGTACCTTCATGCGTTACCTCAAGAAGTTTCCAAATTTTGTGAGACGTTTTACAGGTTGAAACTCTGTTGAACTCCGTTTTGTCAATTGTACAGAATAGTGTATTGATGGCACGAGCATCTAGACTAGCCTTAGCTTTTTCAGCTTCTGTGTATTTGTCATGAGGCTTGTCTACAAGCTGGCCTTCAACCACTATGGGTGCTGGTTTCTTATAACCATCAATGACTATAGACCAAAGATCAAAGTCAAGAGATTTTAAGAAGAAAGTCATTCGTGTTTTCCAATAGGTATAGTTTGTTCCATCAAATGAGGGAGTCTATTTGTGGATTGTCCTTCACCATTGAATATTGATTTCACGGCTGCCATATATACTCTCTGAGGTTTGTTATATTAGAATATAACCTGCTCTGATACCAATTGTAGGACCGTTGAGCACCTCTAGAGGGGGGGTGAATAGAGTGTGTGTGTGCAGCGGAAAATAATCACCAATTAAAAACTAAGAATAACTATGGCAGTAAATAAATGCAGTAAGAGATAGAAAGATCAAACTCAGTGACACAGCGATGTATACTGGTATCCCTCTGAGAGGACTAATCCAGTCTCGAGTACTCTTGCTCGATGTTAATCCACTATGGCACAAGCTAAATGAGAGCTTGTAGTCTCTTACAACACCGTGCTTGGTGACAAGTGCACGACCAACTTCACAACATCGTGCTTGGTGACGAGCGTACGACCGGTTCCATAACAAGAATAGTTGCTGAACTTGGAACGACCTCTTTACAACTCTTGGACACCAAAAGACTCTAAATCAACGTAGAAATTACTGGATTCTGGCTAAGAGATGTATAGGTGTGATTTGAAAGCTTTAGAACGTTTGAAAACACTTGCTGAGTAGAGAAGAGAAGATGAAGATGAAGAATGAATGAGTGATTTGAAATGAAAAACTCTCTTCTATTTATAGGTGTTTTCTGGGACCGAACTCGGGCAGAGTTCTAATGCAAATATTTTGCATAGAGACGTTGCTCGCAGATTTGGAGGCAACTGGTATTTGAATTCAAGGTGACCGAACTCGGGCAGAGTTCGGACCGAACTCGGGCCAAACTCGGTTTTGAGTTGTCTTGGGAAATTTTGAAATATTTGTCAAAAGCTGTTTGTAAAAATAATTCGGAATATTTTGTAAAGATGAAATGGAAATAGGTAGGCTTTTTAGAAAATTTTGACTGGGATAAACCTAAGCCAGTATTAACTAGTCGATTTTACAATATAAGTCCTAGACTCAATAAAAGTAAAATACAAAATAAAATGTAAAATGACTCAAACTAAATACCATTGAAATTCATCTTCAGATAGATAAAATCTTTGTTTGTTGATGCAGTACAACGTCCGTTGATATTGATTTCACATATGCCCTGAAATGATTAGCAGCAGTTTGTATATTTTGTGTATTGACTTAAGTGCATGTTGATTATCAAAATCGGGTGTGACCATGGAATGGGCCAACAAACATAAATAGGATGAGAAGCTTTGGGAATGTCTATGGGCCCATCGAACGATCGTACGAACCCCAATCGACAGCAAAAAATATTCTTTGACCTACGAGTGTGAGGCTATCTTGCCCTCAAAATTCATATCCCTTCGCTCAGGATATAGCTATTTCCAATGGAATGACTGTCGAAAATAATGATTGCTTACGGTTGTAAGAGCTGGAAGCATTGGATAAGAAGCGTCTACAAGTCTAACAACGAATTGAGCTATATCAAGCACGCATCTCTAAAGCCTTTAACAAAAAGGTGAAAGAGAGAATATTCCAAGTTACTTGTCTTGTCAATAAGAAGGCCGATGGTCATGAAGCACAAAAGCAAAGGGAAATTTCAAGCCAAATGGGATGGCCTTTCGTCCTGGAATCAGTATATTCCAATGGAGCCTACAGGCTCGCGAGACCTAACGAAGATTTTCTCATGATGCCTATCAACGATAAGTTCTTAAAAAAATACTATGTCTGAAAACTTAAATCCCCAATGTGTTTATAGTATTCAATCTAGTTTTATCTATCAAATCCTCACCACCTCTGATAGTCTCCCAAAGATACATCAATAAAATTTTCTAGTTAAATCCCTAGTGGTTTATAGCATTATATCTGGTTTTATCTATCACGTCCTTGCCACCTCTGATAGTCTCCCTAAAGATACCTCAGTGATGTTATCTTTTTCAGTAGTTAAATCTCTAGTGGGTTTATAGTTTCAAACCTATCTATCACGTCCTTGCCACCTCTGATAGTCTCCTCAAAGATATACCAGTGAAGTTATCTTTTCGCTAGTTAAATCCCAATGGGTTTATAGTGCTCAAATCTCGTTCTATCTATCACTTTCTCGCCATCTCTAATAGTCTCCCTAAAGAACCCCAGTAAAGTTATATTTTTGCTAGTTAAATCCCCAATGGGTTTATAGTCCTTAAATCTAGTTTTATCTATCATGTCTTTGCGACCTCTGATATATAGTCTCCCCAAAGATACCTCAATGAAGTTATATTTTTGCTAGTTAAATCTCCAATGGGTTTATATCGTTTCAACTTGTTCTCTCTATCATGTCCATATTATCTCTGATAGTAATCTATTTTCTGTGCTTATTTCTATGTACACAATGGATAACAGGTCCCCAAAATCCTAGCAAATTTATAGCTTTAAACCTACCTATTACATACATGTTACCTTTAATAGAATGGTTTGTATCTTTCCCTTATCTTAATTAGGTAATAATTTTCTATCTCCTACCAACCAAAAAAATTGGTATCATGTTAAACTGCACCTCTGAATAACCAAATAAAAAACTATTTGATATTCAAGATCATGATTACATATGTAACCCCTGTTCTCAATTTTCCAAATTTTTTGAATAGAGCTTAATTCCTTTTTCTTACATTATTTTTTCCCCATATTTTTAGGGGCAATTTGGTAATTTGATTAGCATCCTTTATTTAGAGGAATGACATAGTTGTAAATATTAGGAAAAGTGATTGCTATGTTAGTAATTGTTTAGGTGTTCATGATGGAACGCTTATCCACTAGGATTGGGTAGAAATATTCTAGAATCCCTTAATTTATTAGAGATTAGTTCTAATTATCCTAAGTAATATTTTTTAGAATATAGCATATTCTTTGAAATATTCTTTAGAATATTCTCTCCTAACCCATGTGCCAAAGATTCTAGGATCTTCTAATTATTTCTATAAATAGCCTAATTAATTAGTGGATTAGCATTCATAATTTTTTCTACGTGCACTACAAGAAAAATGACTATTTACGGCGTGCGAAATGCGCCATAAATGACCTTTTACGGCGTACTTTTTTATGCCGTAAAAGGTTAAGCCGTAAATGACCCTATTATTTACGGCACGTATTTGCGCTCTGTAAATAACCATCGCTATCCTTTTACTACGTGCATTTGCGCGCTGTAAATAACCATCGCTATCCTGTTACAACGCGCATTTGCACGATGTAAATAACCATCGCTATCCTTTTACAACGTACATTTGTACGCTGTAAATAACCATCGCTATCCTTTTACAACGCGCATTAGAACGCTGTAATTGACAATCGCTATCTTTTTACAACGAATATTAGCATGTCGTAAATGATCTTCCATTTTTTACAACGCACATTTTAACGCTGTAAATGATCTCTCAGTCTTTTTACAATGCGTATTTCGAACGCTGTAATGACTCTCTTAATCTTTTTATAATGCATTTTTGAACGTCGTAAATGACACTCTATCTATTTACAACATGCTTTCGAAAGTTGTAAATAACCATGTCCATCTTTTTACAACGCGCTTCAGCACGCTGTAAGTGACCACCTTTTTCTATAACATGCTTGTGGCCTGGGCCTTGCAGCGCTGAGGCATTGGTTAGGACAACAACAACAACGAGTGCACAAATCAGGAAAGGTGGTAGAACAAATACAATACCAACAACCAAATATATAGTAAAGCTTCTGCCATGTGCAACCAAAATGAGTTCAAATTCACTTTGACACAAATGCAAGTGCCAAACTCACACACACACACATGCAGTTCAAATTCAAATGGCACAATTGCAAGCAAACCAAAATTCAATAAAGCTTTTTCCAAGTGCAACCAAAATTATATTTCAAATTCAAATGGTCCAAATACAAGTCTCAAACAAATATTCAAGTGCAACCAAAATGAGAGTTCAAATTAAAATGACAAAAATACAAGTTTCAGTTGATAAGATCTCCTTGTTAGTGCCTTACCTACTGAAATAAAACTCACATCGTCTCTCTCTTCTTTGGTACTTGATAAGATCTCACTGAGTAGCTTTGGGAACAAAGCATTGAGTTCCTGACATTTCAATTATAACAGTGTTAGCACCCGAAGAGAAAAACTATGTTATAAAATAATGAGATTGAATCTTAAATTACTTTAATCTATGTTAGCAAAACTTTTAGCATGCAAATTGTGTATGAGGGATTCATATATATTTATGTGAATGGGGTTCATATATATTTATGTGTGTATGGGAAATACAATAGGTTCCTGGAAATGCAGCAGCTAAGAGTTTTGCTAACAACAGTAGGTTCCTAGAAATGCAGCATGTGAGTTTTGCTAACAGCAGATAACATCTCCTTTTCCTGGAAATGCAGTAGGTTCCTAGAAATTCAGTAACAGACATTCATATATATTTATGTGTGTATGGGGTTCCTGGAAATACAGCAGCTACATTCATATATATTTATTTGTCTCCAAAGGTATTAAACCATTCATATAAACAATCAGTAAAAAAACTTATGGTATTAGCTACATATGAATGTTGAAATATCAGATACATATATGAAACGTCAAAATATTATTCATATAAACTATTCATATGAAACATATGGTATTAACTGATACTCAACCGGACAGATACCAACCTATGGGAGTTTCAGATACATATGAAACGTTGAAATATCATATTGTTAATTTCTTCTCAAGGACTGAAATCATGCATCTTTTGTTCTCTTTAGGATTTGGAGAAAGCCATTGTGAAGACTCGCCGCAAGAACAATTCAAAGAAACCCACCAAGATCACTGGAAGCCTATCAATTCAGTAAACAAAGAAGATTTGGACTCTGATTCACTCCCGAGATTCATCATGCATGTTCATCATCTTTAATCTCTGTTATATACATAGGAATTCATGGTTTTACTATTGCTGTGGACTTCTTTTTCCCTCTAAATTGATGTCTATTTCTATGAGTTAGTCATTAGTCAGCATCTTGGCAAGTTTTAGTACATTTAGGGCCGCTACCTGGTTCCCTAACATTAACATCTTGGTCGAAGAATGTGCTTAGATTTAGGGAATCATTAGTCAGCATCTTGGTTAGCTTAAGTACGTCTAGGGCCATTATTTATTTCCCTAACATTAACATCTTGGTCGAAGCTCTTCACCTAACATTTCAACTCCTATCCTCCCATTGAATATTTGTACCAACGCTGCATTTACTATCCAGCTATTTCTTGCAATGCTCAAGCAACTATGAAGCTGTCTTGGTCCATACCATCAGCTGCATTCAAGTGTTTAGTTATATTTCTATCAATTTGGTGTTTTATTGTCCCTGATACCTAACAGTTTCCTATCGACACATGTCGCCCTGTGACTGGAAGGAAGAAGTTTTGGACGTGGGGCAATTATAGTAGTTTACTTCTGTTGCTAGCCTCCAGCATTACTGGCCCTTGTTGAGTGTCATGCAGGAAATCTAGAGGAAAGTTTTACAGCTCTATTATTTGGTAATGCAAGTAGCAGACAGCTGCCGTAAAATATTCTTGGGACGATATGAAATGAATCCCTTTAGAGAGCTGAATGGAAGATAATGGTTGAAATACCCAACCGCTAAACTAAATTGGGGATAAATGTTTTATTGCGTGTTTGGTTATGCTGGGAAAGCAGTCTGATTTCACAAGGATAACTTGTGAAAATTTAAAGGCATCAAAGTAAGAAAATTTACTTGAAATCTTATTTGATACCTGAGGATAACGAAGACAGTCCAAATTTTGTTGTTTTAACCTGTAGAAGAAAAGAATCACATAGTTTAATAATGCTTAATAATCACACCATTTTAGAAATACTTAAGAATAACACAGTCATACCTCAAATAAAGAAGACTAATCCAATTTGATATATTTGATGGGCCATACAATCGTACTCTGTTCAACACAAGCAAGTTTACTAAACTCAATTGTCGGTCAATACAAAACAATGTTATCAACCACATCGTGAACCCAAAATTTCCAACAATCATTGCCTAAAGGAACATGATGAAACAATGCACTTGGATCTGTTGATGCAATTTCAGCGGTAGCAACAATGACTTCATCTTTTGCAAACCAACTAAGCAACTTGCACATCTTATTCTCAAGATTGGAACCTTTAGCACCACTTCCTAATTCATTTTGTCTTCTTTATGCTCCTTCACAACCTAAATCTTGTATACTTGCTGCACTTGCTTTGTTGCTTTTTTTGTTTTGTGCTCTCTCGCTAGTGCAAATTTGAATGCTCTTATTGCCTTATGTCTTTTCTGATCATTTTGTATTCTCCCATCAGTAGAACTTCAACCAATTGTATCTTCCTTCTGTTTGCTTTTTGCTCTCTCATTACAAGATAGTTGATCGTTGGAATTTTCTTTGCATTTTCTTTTTGCTATCTCATTGGCCGAATGTTGAACCCTTGTATGTTCCTATTTTCATTATATTAAGTAGGTCAAATATAAAATTTTGTGACCAAGTGCATAGACAAGACCAAAAGAAAAATCATATAAACATTTCATAAACTTACAGAGTTATTTCCTCCTTTGTCTAACCGAACCAAAAGATCTTTCACCAAGCCCTTCAAGCTCTCCAATTCGTTCTCTAATCTTGTGACTTTATTACCCATATGAATTTGACCATTCACTTTTGAAGGGTTTGCTTCAAATCCAAACCCTCTTACTCGTCTTCGTGGATCCGGACCAAGTACTTTTGCAACAGCATCATTTGTTATAGAATTCTTTTGTGAATGATCTTCTTCAGCCTTGTATTGCTTTACTAGTTGCTAGAAGAACACAAATTGAAGATATATAAATACCAAAATATAAAAACAAACAAAAAGTGAGCTTAAATATACAATAAGATATTGTTACCACTATTTCTGATTCTTGAACTTCCCCTTGTGAATTTTTCTTCCGTGCTTCATATGCTTGAATCCAAACATCAGCCCTTGAAATTGTTTCAGGTGTCTCACTTTTTTGCTTCTGTAAAATAACAAATATAGATAATCTACACTTATCTCACATTTTAAACCATATATGAACCTAACATATTATTTTTACCAACTCGTCTTCAACAACATCAAAACTTTTCTACTTGTACGATGCACTAAATCAACTTGTTTTGCTCTCATCTCTTTGAATTTTTTAGTTCTTTCGTACAAAAAAAAAGATTAGAGAAGAAAACATTGGTGATATAACAAGATACAAAAGTATAAAAAATTGAAGTATGTACTAGGAAATTTCAAAAGTAGAATTACCAAATAATTAGGACTTGTTCTGGCTTTAATAAAAGACATCCACTTATCCATAGATTCAATGTTTGTAGGTTTGAGGAGGCTAGCAGCACGTTGTAGGCCTATCACTTCCGCTTGCGTCCTTACTTGTTTCACCAAATTAGATCTCCATTCTCGCCAAATCTTAAGTAGCTTTCTAAAAGTATAATCCTTGTGGCACTCATCAATAGCAAAATTTTGCTGCAAAAATATAATCCAAATATGGTGTTTAATATCATGTAAAATATAAGAAACAAACAATAACAATATAACAACCTTACTGTTACATGTGATCAAATCTGATCTTTGAAGTCTATTGAGACATCCTTCCATTTAGTCATATTAACCGGTAATTGCTCTCTTGCCGTCATGCCAAGGAAAGAACTAAACTTTGGAGCATTTTCCTTAATAGGTTGGCCTCTATGGTTGAAATCAAGCGGGAGAGGAGTATGTTTTGCTTGTTTGCTTACTGCTAAGCATTTTGCCCTACCCCTAGGTGTTCTTTTTGGTTTTTCTGCATGGAACTCATCTACTGAACCATTTTGTAGTGTATTGGATGATGTCTTAGGTGGGGAGTTAGAGTCTTCATTAGAAACGCCATCCAACATTGGTAAGGACCGGTTCTTTTCTTATCTACATGCAATAATAGCAGCAATTTGTGAAGCTTTCTTGTGTTTTTTGGTTCTCTTTGCAACACTGTTTGAGCACTTCATCAAACACAAAGAGTTAAAATAATGACAATGGACGTACAAGATAACAAGTTACGAGAAGAAAAATAGTAACATGAAAACAAATAGGTTCATGCAATTAAGATACAAGACAATAAAGCAACTCAAAGAGAATATTATTGTATCTCCTAAATTGGTGACACATGCATTTATATGAGAGGACCTCATTATTTGTCTTCTTAGGCTATTGAAGTGAGCATTTTACTGCTAAATGTAAACACGTGTAATGTCAGTTTATGTTCAATTTATCTCATTAGAATTTATGAGAGGATATGTTAGCATAATGTATACACAGGCATAGGTTCTTGCAGGAAATGTGTGAGAGGATATGTTAGCACAATGTATACACTAAGATTTGACCTGCTGTTGATTTAACAAATTACAGCCTCTTATGTTAGTGCTGGCATGTCGTTGTACTGGGATAAACTATCCCTTTAACTATAATTGCATTTGTTTAACTATAAAACGTAACTAAAGTGGTGATGCCTGACATCTGCTTTCCAAACAACTATTTAAATTGTAAATGATTGTGAAACCTATAACAAATTGTAAAGACATCCATGTCAATTCAAAAAATGGAAAGGCTTAGTATCACTCATAAAGTCACATCTAAAATTGGAAAAGGCTTTGTTTACAAACTAAATATGAACTCATATCTATCCAAGCATGACATGGTAGTTGTTAGATATCGCTTGCTAATTGGTTTATTTCTTGATCAAAGTTGCTGACAATTTGTAACTTAGCTTGCATCATCCCTCGTTGCCTCAAAGATAAACATGTGCAAAAAGCGGCACATCTATCCAAATTCTTGGAAATGGAAGCCTGAACTGATTTTATAATTGTTTCTTACTATAACGAAGCAGAAGATTATATTCATTATATTGTGACTTGTATTTGACCCCATTTGTGCTTGTTTTCCTATTTTTATCTATCTTTTACATATGACTTTCAACATTTTCCATTTGGTTATGAAATCTGTGTGGCTTGTTTTTTTTTGCAGCAACAAATCTATTCAAGATACTTGTCAAGTACAGGCCTGAAGGCAAAGCTGCAAAGAAGGAGCGGCTATTGAAGAGAGCACAGGCTGAGGCTAAAGGGAAAATAGTCAAAGTTAAGAAGCCAATTATTGTGAAGTACGAGCTTAATCATGTCAGGTACCTCATTGAGCAGGTTAGCTCTCACTTAGTAGGGTTCTTGGGTCGCTTGGTATCTTCTAACCATAATAACTTATGGATATCCAAGTGCAAATATCTGGCATAATTATGTCAATTGATATTTAGCGATATGGATAACATGACTGTACCAATACTGATATACAATACTGATATACAATATTAATAGTCTTTATGACACCTATATTCAACAACTACATATGCAGGAATGTAGTATCATGTACCACATATACATTACACCTGGTAATTTCTACTTTTTGCAACTACTGCAGTTTTTTATATCAAAAATTTGAGACCCTTTCTATAACAATTTTTTTCAAGAAATGTGGTATTTGCAGTATCATATGTCTTAGTGCATGTGTAACAAGCATCACTGTGGGTGGGAAGTGCACAAATTAAATTGCATCAGGTGTCTTAGAGCCTGTGTACCAAGCAGATTTGCAGTATCCTCTGCATGTGTTCATGTGTGCAGAACTTAAGATAACTAAGGTAACATAATACTTTCAGATATTTGCTTTTATCAGTTTTATGTAGGGAATGGAATTTCTTTTGGAACTTACTTCTTCACCATTTTAGCCATCTTATTGACCAAATATTTGCTCTCAGACAATTTGATCAATCTTCAGAGTCTACACCGTCTTCATTATCACTCTGTTAATAAAGCATAATATTTTATTAGGCTCATAACATGGAAATATGTTCAAACAATAGCTCATGCTAAATATTGATAATTATATAATGGCATATATTGGTATGATTACCGATACGTAAACTAGTTCCTCAGAATCGCGTATTACACAATCTTCATCATCAATATCCGAGTCAAGTTGTGATACATCTAAAGGAGTGCATGGCATGTATTCATTCCCGTCATCCGTCTCATTCTCATAAAAACCTCTTGGTGGTACTTTCAATACAACATACCAATTTGATTTGTCTGACTCTCTTGAATAAAATACTTGTTCTGCTTGTGATGCAAAAATAAATGAATCCTGCTCAAATTGATGTTGTCCTTGGTGGAGGTTAACTAATGTAAACCCATCTTCAACTTTGATACCATTTTTTATATTTTCCCAATCACAATCAAATAAAGGCACTTTAAATTTGTAATAGTCCAGCAACATGATATCTTTTATGACACCATAGTAAGTTACTTTTTCCATAACTTGTGAAGCATCTTTCGCACTTGCTCGACACATTATTTCTGTTTCAATAGAAACCCCACAATTTTGGGTACTTTTTTCAGTATCCTTTGTGTGAAATTGATTTCCATTAATAACATAACCAGAATAAAACTTTACTTCCTTCTTAGGCTTGCATGCAAGCCATCTAACAGTATCTGACATTGGACCACTACTGCCCCTTCTAACTTCATTTTCCAGCCATGAACTAAACGTGTTCATATGTCACTTTTCTAAAAGAGATTCATTCATGGCCAAACGTTTATCTAAACGTATAAGCTATTTTTTGTGCATTCTAGAACAATTAAAGAAGATAATTTAGAGTGTGAATAATGAGAACTAAAAATTAAAATTAAAATTTACTAATTTAGAAGTATAACTTACTCTCTCCATGGATCGACTTCTGCAGTATAATTCAACACATAAGGATGGGCAATCTCTAACATTGAAGAAGTCATTGAGTTATTGGTCCTACCTTGACCAAGTGGCTGCCCTTCTACTATTGTTCGATCATTAAAATCCTCATTGCGCCTATGTTGATGTCCTATATCAGCTGCTTGTTTTATATAACCAGAACAAAAATGTGTCATCTCATCAGCTAAGTACTTCTCTGCTATGCATCCTTCAGGATTAGAATTATTCTTAACATATCCATTTAGGACCTTCATATACCTAATCATGATTACAAAATAAATTTAAGGTTTTAAAGCAATCAGATTAGGTTGTAAATAATATAGTGTTATACCATAAACATTAATCCTCACCTTTCAAAAGGGTACATCCATCTGAAAGGTACCGGTCCAGCAACCAGTACTTCTTGTCCAAGATGAATAGTTAAATGGACCATAATGACGAAAAAAGATGGAGGAAAGAACCTTTCTAACTGTTTCACTTAACAAAATGCCTTGGAGAAATTGGCTTTTGAAAACAAAACGAGAAAAAGTACAAGAAGTACAAATTTGATTCTGGAAAAGTATTGCTATGGAAGTCTGATTCGTAAATGATCACTTTGTTCCTTGGACCATATGATGATGATGAAGATCACTGCCTGAAGTAGAACAACTGGAAGAACTAAGTCACCAGAAAGGTATCGACGTACTTGGGCATTGATGGCGAGGCCGAATGCTTTTCTGCTTTACTTTACTTTGAAAGAAAGGTTGAAGAAGAATGCTCTGGAGAATCAAAATCTCTAGGTTCTGATCTCTGTATTCTCTCCTGTCTCTGTGTCTCTCTTCCGTTATGAGAAAAATAAGTCTATTTATAGACTTGGGCTCTTGTGCGCAAAAACTCAGCAAAAGTTCCATCTTTACGCTAACAACTGCCACCCATGATCGAAGCCATCATCTGCATATGTTGACGTGTGTCCCATCACTTCAGTAAGAATAGGATGCATGTACACACGTTCTTCGAGAAGAATGGCATGAAAGCCACGTAAGCGAACCACGTTCCAAACTGGTGGAGGAGAATAGGGCGTAAAAATAGCCCCAATGTACTCTGAGCGTAAAGCAGTAGATTTGGCATAAAATGGCCTTGACATAGACTTCCCGCATAAAGTGGTTATTAACTAACCTTGAGCGCAAAAGCAGCTCAAATAGACTTTACGCACACGTCGACTGTTGAGCGTAAAGGCTCATATAATCTTCGTGCGTAAAAGAAGCCGTAGTGTGAGCGTAAAGTAGCTCAATCCACACACTAAACGACAACATTGGTCTCTGTGTAAAAACAAATCCCTTTGTGATATATGCCAACATTAATATCTCCATGTCAGAGTTTGCATTAAATGTGAGATTTGACAGCTTTGTCCAGCGTAAAAGTGGCTGCTCTGTCCTTGGTGTAAAACCATGGGTGTAGACCCGAGCGTAAAATGATCAGCCTGCTTAGGCGTAAAGCGATTAGCCTAGTCTTGGGCGTAAAGAGATTACCCGCTCTGCTAGGCGTAAAGCAGATCACTTATGAATGAGATGACTCTTTCTTTGAAGCACTTTTTACGCTCCTACAAGACCCCCTTCAAAGTTTTCAAATATCTCCAAAATTTGAAACACTTTGAACAGAAGCGTAAAAGTTGAGATTTGATCAGTCAGCGTAAAATTTAGGATACGCAACCGTCATCTGCGTAAAAGCGGGGATATTCAACAGTCGGCGTAATTTTTCAAGAAAAATAATGTCGGTCAACACTTAACCGTCACAATAAATTTCTTTCTCGAAACTTTCGAACGTCTCCTCATCTTCCCGAGTGAGCAGTTTCCAACGAAGAATGTGAAGAGTTGCTTTGATTTGTATAAATAAGGACAAATTCTTTATTCTTGACATTCATCCTCGTTTTGACATGGCGCCGAAGAACGAGATTACCAACAAAGAGGCTTCGAGCTCCAGGCTCGATTTCGAGCGGGCGTGCAACCTTTTAGAGTGTTTTGGAGTAACGCCTGCCGTCTTTAATCGCATTGATGGTGGTCCCCCAACTGCGTACGAAGGGCCAGGAGATGCCGAAGCATTTCTTAATCTGATGCGCCGCTCCGGGATTCGCAATATGCACGAACTAGGCGTCTCCCTTCGTCAGCCCAACGAAGGAGAGAAATAATGACGTTTTTATGTATCGCGAATCTTTAATTTGTAGGGGTCCACTTCTCCCTTTATAAATAAAATTTTGCTGCTAACCTCATCTATTGATGCACACTTGTTTATGCACTTCTTTTGACTATTTCTATGGTTGTTAATTCCCAAGAAATAAACCAACACGTGGCATCTGTCTTGTGGTTACGAGAGCCTTTAAATAGGATCTTCTTCCGAAATAGACTCATCCCATAATACTGGCGTAAAAGCCTTTAAAAAAAACTTGCTGAAGCATTGGCGTAAAAGCCTTGCTGAATCACTGGCGTAAAAACCTTGCTGAATCACTGGCATAAAAAGCCTTGCTGAATCAAAGGCGTAAAAGTCTTGCTGAAGCACTGGCGTAAAAGCCTTGCTGAATTACTGGCGTAAAAGCCTTGCTGAAGCACTGGCGTAAAAAGCCTTGTGATCTGTTTTTAGCTAGCGTTTAATACGCATCTGATAATACTTCTATTTAAAACACTTCTTCTTTGTTGTTTTCTGCAGAAGTTTGGCTGAGCAGCTTTTCCAGAACCGGCATTGGCGATTTTGACGCTGTGAGGAGCGTTCTTCTGACATCAACATCAGGGAGCTCATGCGCTTTTGACGCGCAAATCAGACAACTCAGAACTCTTCGTGGGATAGAAGGGTCTTCCTCTGTTGGTAGGAAGAGCCTTTATACACGGAGAGTTGGATGGTGGAGTCAACTCTACCCCAAGAAATTGGGTAGTAGAGTTCCTTTTACGGCAGGACTAGAAATTGTATCCCAATGCTGGATACATTCTTATCTCCTTTGAGGTGCCGCCACTCTTCCACCAATTGTATTGGCAGCAACACGCCTTCGGGCTGCCATACCCTGGGGTTCTCCTCTCGTCTGAAAGAGAAGACCAGAGTTTGATTCCTTCTGTTCTGGTCGCCACAAAGGCTTGGACAGTAAGGAATTGACACCAACAACGAATCCGACGAAGAAGATCCAAAGAAGAAACAGATATCCATTAGGCTATCGTTGTGTGTATAGAATGAAAATCCAAGAATATAATAGATTTCCATTATAACTTGTAAGAAAGTCTAAGAAATATAATAGACTTTTTTGATGATATGGAAATGGAAATGATGATTCTTCTATGATCAATGATTTGTATCTATCTGGATGTAGTATGGACATGATAGATAAATAAAATCTTATTTTCTGTTTTAGAGTATATAATACTATCAGAGGTAATATGGACATAATAGTATATGTGAACTCAAAAGAAAATTAGATTAATATCTTTGCAGAGGTCAAATAGAAGTGATAGATAGGAAAAGTAGATTTAGTATTTATTCAGAGGTCATGGAAACATGATAAATAGCGAATCCCACTTTCTAATCAATTGATAAAATAGAAGATATAAAATCCCTTTCCCAGGAGACAAGAAATCAGCTTAACCAAACCTTGGTAGCTGGGGACTAAGGAGACAGATGTCATGAACATATAAGTCCATCTTAATGTATGAATGAATCATAATTTTCGGGAAAAGAAAGCATTGATTCGATTCCGTAATTAAATGAATGAACCCGATAGAATGAATGGACAGGTCTTTTCGGAAATGAAAAGTTGTTCTCAATCTCAAAGACCGGTTCATCAACAGTCCTCTTCTATAAATAGGCGAGAACTCTCTGTAACATTTCATTCTTATTTCCACTCCTCTATTGGAAATGTCTTCCGAGGAAGCACAGCAAAAGAATGAGGTCTCCAGGAAAATTGAGGACATCACTGAGATGTGTCCCATTGAGCCAACAGTGATAGGCCTGACTCAAGTAGGCAATAGCTCTTCTGCGCCCAAGCCATCACAAGATATCCTTGCGTTCTTAGTAGAGTCAGGAAAAACTCCTGAAGAAGAAGCATCGAGGATGGCTGTCTGCAAATTTTTCATGAGTTCAGGAAACGATGCCTTCTACGCATTGGCTGACTATGTATTCAACAAGGAAGGGAGTGGCCCTCGTCCTTAATCTTTTGTCTTGAACAAAAATAAACATAAAAGAAGCTTTATTTTTATTCTGTCTCCTTTATACATAGTATTTCTTAAGAAATTTGCCATTGATCGGCATCATGAGTAGATCTCCATTGGACTTTGATAACCGATAGGCGCCATTGGAAAATACGGACTCAATTACATAAGGGCCTTCCCATTTTGCTTAGAATTTTCCTTTGCTTTTATGAGTCATTACCATCGGTCTTCGAACAGCTAATATAAGTTTGCCAACCTTGAATACCCTCTCTTTCACTTTACGATTGAAAGTTCGAGATATACGGGCTTGATATAGTTCAATATGCTGTTGTGCTTGAAGACGCTTCTCATCCAATCCTTCCAGTTCTTGGAGTCGTAAGCGATCGTTATTCTCTGTAGTTAGCTCATTAGCAATGGCTATTCGTAGAGATGGGATCTGGATTTCCAATGGGAGGACAGCTTCACATCCATAAACCAATAAGAATGGTGTAAAACCAGTAGGAGTCCGGACTGTTGTTCGATAAGCCCATAAACACTCTCCAAGTTTCTTATTCCAATCACGTTTATTAGAAGAGACAAACTTTTTGAGAAGTTTAATGATCGTCTTATTGAAAGCTTCGGCTAAACCATTAGCAGCTGGATTATAAGCCGTAGAAGCAAAATTCTGAATTCGATTCTGATCACAGAATCGATAAAATGCCTGACTGGCAAATTGTGGACCATTGTCATGAATTATTCGTCGAGGGATCTCGAAGCGATAAATGACATAGTGCTTGATGAAGCTGATCACGTTAGATGTTTTCACTTCAGCAAGGGAAATTGCTTCTGCCCACTTAGAAAAGTAATCGGTTATAGCTAATATAAACCGATGTCCCTTGATAGAAGGTGGATTAATAGGACCAATGACATCCATACCCCAAGCTTCAAAGGGCTAAGAGGCTGCTGTAGGGTGTAGAAATTCAGATGGTTGATGAATAAAATCAGCATGAATCTGACATGCTTTACATCTTCTGGCATAGTCTACAGCATCTGCTATCATAGAAGGCCAATAATACCCCATTCTTCGAATGCGGTCTTGTAATTTAGGACCCGGTTGATGAGCACCACAAATACCATCATGAGCTTCTTGCAGTGTTTGTTTAGCTTCACTTTCTGAGAGACAACGCAGCAAGAGTCCATCATAAGAACGACGGTATAGCATATGTAAAGACGAATCATAATAAAATCGAAACGATCTCTTTTGATTGATGCAGCTTCTTTTGGATCTTCAGGCAAAATCCCATGGACTGCATAATCAATGAATGGAGTTCTCCAATCTTTCTGCTGGGAACTTGACTCTGTAGTATAACTTTGTTCAATATACAAATTATTCTTAACACAGAACAAGTCTCGATCCAACAAAGTAATTGTATTTTGCCTTCGGATTGGAACAGCCAAGTCTGCGGCTAAGCTAGCAAGAGCATCAGCTTCCACATTCTGAGAGCGTGGTACAAATTCAATGAAGAATCCTTTGAATAAAAGGACCAACTCGACTACCACATGATGATAAGGGATGAGATCAGAGTTTCTGACTTCATAAGTCCCTCTAACTTGGTTAACAATCAATTGAGAATCTCCATAAGCTTCTAGGAACTCAATATCCAGTTGTTTTGCTACTTGAAGACCAATCAATAGAACATTATATTCTGCTACATTGTTGGAACATGGTTCATTGAGAGAGTAGGCACGGTATATGACCATTTTGTCAGGAGAAACCAAGACAATTCCTACCCCAGAGACAATATTGCCTTTAGGTCCCACTCGTGATGCTCCATCAAAATATAATTGCCATATGTCATTCTTCAAAGTCAGGTTATAATCCACGACTTCATCTGGAATGTCCTCATATAATTTTGATGTTTCAGGTATAGGGTGAGCAGCCAAGAAATCGGCTAATGCTTGACCCTTTATTGATTTCTGAGGTACATAAACCATGTCATAAGGAGTAAGCAACATCGCCCAAGTGGCCAACCTGGAGTTAAGAATGCTAGGTTTTATCATCAATACCCGAATGGGATTTATTCTGGAGATGACATGAATAGTCTGCCCTGTCACATAATGTCTTGTCTTTTGGACGACAAAAACTAAAGCTAGACATTTCTTTTCCACAGGAGTATACCTATGTTCAGCTCCGACCATCATTCTGCTCAGATAATAAATTGCTTGCTCATGACCCACATCACTTTTCTGTGCAAGAAGAGCGCCAAGTGAATGATCCAAGGCTCGAACATATAGCAAAAATGGCCTTTCTACCACCGGGGGTACCAGGACAGGAGGGTTCGTCAGGTATTGCTTAATGTCATTGAAGGCTTTCTGACACGCTTCATCCCAAACAAAAGATACACCTTTCTTTAATAGACGGGAGAAAGGTTGACATCTTCCAGAAAGATTAGATATAAATCTTCTGATATAAGCAATACGATCCTGAAAGCCATGAAGTTCTTTCAGATTACGTGGAGGACGCATTTCAAGAATTGCCTTAACCTTATCAGGATCAACGTGGATATCCTGAGAAGTAATGACAAATCCTAAAAATTTGCCACTGGAAACCCCTAAGAAAGACTTAGTAGGGTTTATTTTCAATTGATGCTGGCGCATCAATTCAAATACTGTCCTCAAGTCCTGAATATGATCATCCTTTGATCGACTTTTAACAGCGATGTCATCTACATAGCATTCAACTATCTTTCGTAGATGTTCTTGAAAGATGTTGCTCATAGCCCGTTGATACGTGGCACCGACGTTTTTAAGACCAAACGGCATAACTGTATAACAGTAGACCCCAAGAGGTGTACGAAAAGCGGTGTGCTTCTCATCTTCTGGATGCATCTTGATCTGATTGTATCCTGAGAATCCGTCCATGAAAGACATGCGTTCAAAACCACATGTATTGTCTATCATGACATCAGTAATTGGAAGTGGAAATTCGTCCTTTGGACAAGCTGCATTAAGATCTCGATAATCTATACAAACTCGGACTTTTATGTTCTTCTTCATGACAGGAACAATATTGGCAACCCAATCTGGGTGTTGCTCTTCACGAATAAATCCACATGTGATCAACTTTTTGACTTCTGCTTCAATTGCATCCATCATATCTGGTCTAAAACGTCGTTGCTGTTGTTTTACAGGCTTGAGATTGGACAGAATATTGAGTTTATCAGTGGCAACTTTAGGATCTAACCCTGGCATATCCTCATAACTCCATGCAAAGATGTCAATATATTCTTTGATAAGTTTTATCAACTCTTCCTTTTCATCTTCAGCAAGATTTTTACTGATGAATATTGGTTTGGACGTAGCTCCATCCCCAACATCAATCTGGATGACCTCATCTTCTGTAGGTGGCTGTCGCTGTTCAAAACAGAGTTCCCACTGAGTATCCATCTGTTGTGCCCAAGGATCATTCTCAAATGGTTCTAATTTATTATCAGTTTGAACCGTATTGACTGAGAATAGTCGTTCAGATTCATCTTCAGATTGAATTTCCTCTGAATCTGATGATTGCGAAGAGCTAGAAGAGAATTCTTCTTGTATATCGTCCTTAAACATGTGGGACAGATCATATCCCAACCCATGACGAGTCTTTTGGAAAAATGGATCACCACATAATGGTAGTTTTCTACCCTTGCCTTGATTGAGACCTTGCATAGTCTTGATAGATTGTTGACTATACTTGTCAATTCGGATTCTTCCCTTGTCTTTATCCTTCAGCTCATCTGCCTGGGCAATAGGGATATTTCTAGCCAGGCCAAACACAATTTGGCGCTTGTTTTTCTTATCAGACGGAACCACGAAATAAGATTCTTTGTGACGTCTAAAAGTTACGCAAGCTTGTGATGAAGCGGCCACAGGTAGAAGATAAGGAGAAGATGTTAGGAACCTTTGAGCATAAGGTCCAACATCTATATGAGGAGGAAAAGAATTTTCCTTATGATCGATGTATAAAGTTTCTTCTGGCTCAATGTCGCTTTTGTATGGATGACTTTGATTATCAGAAGATAAGGTCATCCTTTCAATAAATTTGACAGCCATATACTCGAAAAGGAAATCTTTATTGATATCAAAAGGTACAGAATGATCAATATTTACATCATTTACAATTTGAGTGCTACGCTTCGGATTAATCATCAGTGGACCATTATCTGTCTTCTGCGTAGTTTTATCAAGATTGACAATCAATGGTGGTTCTGGGTCATTCGTACAAGAAATACGCCCTTTGACCTTGATCATAAAAGGTTGAACTTGGCTCTTAGAAGGAATATTTGTTGATTCCTCAGATGAAGTTTGAGTTCTTCCTTTAATCTTGATTATCAAAGGTTGATCATTGACAGATTGGGATTGGATTCGTCCCTTGACTATGATCTTCAAAGGTTGCTCCTCTGGCGGATCTTCATTGATAGATTGATCCTCGGTAGGTGATTGATCTTCAGCCATATCTGATATCTCTTTCACATGCTCTTGTTTATAAAGCCTTAAATCAGAAAAATAGGCTTCGACACCCTTGAAGGGATTGATATCAGCAAACTCAGTTTTCACAACTCTTTGGGAATCCACATACTTGAAGCATTGGTGGAGAGTTGAAGGTACAATATTATGCTCATGAATCCACGGTCTCCCCAAAAGGATATTATAGGAGACGTCTGAGTTGATAACATAGAAAGTTACCATGGCTCGAAGATCACCAATCTGAATCTGCAGACGAATCTTCCCCAATGGCTTGCTCTTGCCAGAGTTAAAACCGACTATCGTAGTACTAGTGTAAGTCAAATCACTAGTAGGGATCCTCAAGGGTCTTAGCATACTCTGAAGAATTATGCTAATTGAGGATCCGGGATCAATGTAAATCTTGTCAATTTCAGTGGATCCAATATACCCGGTGTAGCACAGAGGCCTGTCATGCTTGTTATGCTTCAACAGCATATCTTCTTGTGTAAAGGTGATGTTGGGAATTGCTTCCATCACACTATGATATTGTGGACATGACACTGGTATATTATTAGGATTCTTAAGTTGAGCCAAGCATGAATCTGCTTGAAGTAAAGCTTCACTCAAAGTCTCTCTGCTTTCTCTGGAAAGGCGAAGCAACTCAAATATAGATAGTCTAGCCGAAGTATTGGCTAACTGAGCTAGAATATCAAATTTGTAAGGCTTCATCACTACCCCCTGACTGGAAGCAGACTTCAATGGGACGTCGAAGCGTACTGCTTTTTGTTTTCCTTTTTCAACCACAGAAGGTTTAGCAGGAACAGAAGAGGATTGAGTTGGTAGTGTCTCCACTACGTCTTCAGCTTCTTTGGAGGATCCCTCATGGTCTTTATGATACTCTTTTCCAGATGTTGTACCAGAAAAAGATTCTTCTTCAAACTCAGGAGAAGGAAGTACCATATTATAGGATTTTGTCTTCCCTTTCTTAGCCTTCTTCTTGTGTGGATTGTTATGAGGAGCTTCAGAACCCAATCCAACAGTAAAATTTTGACTTTGAATCTGTAAAGGAAGTCATATTCCTTTATCATAATTCAAACCCTCTACCTTTTGAAAGTCATAACCCATCTTCTTCATGAGATGAACAGATTGCTGACTATACAAGTGAGTGGGCAGTAGACTTTTAGCAAATGGTTCCTCAGAGGAAGAAGAAGGGATCTCTGTATCCACAGGAGAATGAGGAATAGATATCTCTGTAACTACAGGAGGAGAAGGATTCGGGGTACGAGGAGAAATCCCTGTCGGAGCTTTTTTATAAGCAGCAAAGACTTGTTGTGCCCGATATAAAGGAACACTATTCATGGCTAGCCACTGCTGATGAGTAAGCTTGAGCTTGGTAGGAGGAGCTAGACTTGGAGGACAAATGTTCAGTCCTTTCTGTCTATCTTCTAAAGGAAGGCCATCCCATAGGTGATCCAAGTCATCGGGATCTGGAATAACATGGGAAATCATGTTGCAGGTTCTGACTTTCTTGTCCTTCTTGGATTTTGAAGTTTTATCTTCACTTTCCAACTCAGGCACTAAGTCAGGATGTAACCACATGATTTCACCATTCTTTAGTGTAAGCGGCAGTAATACTGTATTTTCTTCTCTGGCAGGCGGGATATTCACGATCTTCATCATCGCCTTCGGAATTGGGATAATTCCATCTGGGACTTACTGTGGAGGAAAATCTCCGAACTGAAGAGAAACCATATTGGTCGTAACCGTATGGTCATCATTGGTTAAAGCAATAGCACCACCATTTATCAGCTCTTGGATTTTCTTTTTCAAGACATAGCAAGCACTGGTAGGATGATTAATGTATCTATGATAGATACAATATTTGGGATTATCAGTTAGATTCACCTCATTAGGCCTCTTTGGTTCCGGAATCTGAAGTTTACCACTCTTCACCAGACATTGAAATATCCCCGGGATATCACTTTCGTCATAAGAATATTCTTCCTTTGGCCTGGAAGATTCTTGATTGTTCGGGGTCGTTTTGTTCTTGGAAAGATTGACCATAAGAGTATCTTTTCCTCTCATATTATGATTGCCAGGATTATTACTAGGATTACTTTTCTTCTCTTTATATTCTGAAGTGAAAATCATCCCATGCTCTCGAGCCGACCTACCATTGGTCTCGGCAGAAACTGCTGCTATGATAAACGAAGCCCAATCTGAGAATTGGGAACCCGTGAAAACAACGATGGATGGTCGCAGATTCATCTTGTATGTATCAATCAACGCTGAATCTGGCATACCAGGAGGCATCTTTAAAGTAGCCTGTCGAAAACGTTCAATGAACGTCCGAGTATCTTCTTTCTCCTTTTGTTTGATTTCTATCAAGGAAGACATGTTCATGTCCATACCTCCTTCATAGAAACGGGAGAAAAACATTGCTTTGAATTCGTCAAAAGACGAAATAGAATTATCGGGTAAACTACGATACCAGTCGTAAGCTGAACCTGTCAGGCACCCGATGAACACTCGAGTGAGAAGAGCATCATTTTTCTGCAAGTATACAGTCATAATATCAAAATAATTGATATATTGACTGGGAGATGCTTTTCCATCGAACAAAACCATAGATTGTGGCTTGAATTTCGGTGGAAAGGGTACATCATTCCAATGAGGAGGATAAGGTTGCTTGATCCCTAACCTCTGGAGTTGATCTTTGTGCCTTAAAACTTCAAACTGTGCTTTGAGCTCACGTACTGCTTGAATGACTTCACTGGTTTGGAAAAGCACATTTGATTGAATGGTTGTTGGATGTACCGTAACCCCCACTGGAGGTGGTACATCTTCAGGGATGATGGGATCTGGAGATGCAGAATTCTGATTAACAGCCGACTCTTGAGTATTCAAAGGTATTTCAGCCCCTTGACTATCTTGAGTTTGTGTTGCTACTGGTACTGGTGTTATTACCGTCGGTTAAGCAGTTTGCTGATTCAAAATTATCTGATGCATACTTTGCACCATGTTAAGCATATCTTTCAGTGATTGCTCAACGACAGTGAGACGTTGTTCTGTATTAGCAGATGACGTCTCTGGTTCATCTCCAACAGCGTAGGATTCAACCTCTCGTGAAGATACGGAAGGATTTGTATAGAAGTATGAATCCACACTATCGGTATCAGACTCAAAAGATTGAGTACCCCCAGCTTCTGAATCAGAAGTCTGCAATTGCCTTTGTCTTCTTGATCGAGTATTCTGATATACTCCTTCAAAAGAATCAAGAAGTCTGTTAAACTGTTGTTGACCGGGAGTTTGGGACATGTTCCGTCTCGGACGTCGTCCTCTGTTAGTATGAGATGCCATGTTGACTGATGCATATGACAGCTCATCTTCTTGGTCTTCAGCTTGATGTTGAAGTGAATTAAAACTTAATCGATCAAAAACTGACCGTTTTGAAGCTGAACAACAACAATTGATCACAACCTGGTGATATTCACAATAATGTTTTTCTTGGGGGAGCGTCACCGGAGATTGTGAATTCTTACGCTTTTGCATTAGCAATTCACGTAAGTCAGAAGGAGTGGAGGGAGTATTCTTCTTTATCACATTAGGGGTAGAAAAACGTTTAGTACCTTGTGTGTAAAGAAGATTACTAGCAGCATTCGCAGAACCAAATTGTACATTTCTATGTGTTTGGAGTTGTGTGTGTAAATCTTGAGATTTTTTAGCACGAAGGACTCCATCTTCATGGCGCATGATTTGTAAGTTTGGTACTTTGCGTAAAGCAGTATAAGAAGGTTGTTGGTGTAGGACAGAAGTTTTACCAACAACATTTTTACACTGTATGCGTTTAGGTACATTCACATTAGATGTGCAAACATCGTTGTAAATTTTATCTACACTGTCACAGACAGAAGACTTACCTTTACGCATAAAACGTAAAAATTGATTATCTACCACGTCACAGACGGGAGATTTTATTTTACGCGAGGAGCGTAATTTGTGTGTGTCTACCACGTCACAGACGGAAGACTTATTTTTATACTCAGAAGCATTAGAATCTGCCAAATTACAAATGGGAGACTCATTCTTATGCCTTGAGCGTAAAACTTGGTTTTTACCCAGTGGGCGTAAAACCTGGTTCTTACGCAGTGGGCGTGGAACCTGATCATCTACACCGTCACAGACGGAAGACAAATTGTCACACTTAGAGAGCGACGCCGAAGTAAGGACTGCCTCGTTATGAACGGGAGCCTCTACGACAGGAAAGGGAAAAATTCCCTTGTTATCAGAAGCAACAGACAGATCAGCAGCTACTTTGGGCTTAGGGATCCAAACTTTTCGTGCTTTGCGAGACTTTTGAACATTGGAGCAGCGAGAACCGCCCCCAGTTCGGAGCATTTCTTCGTAGGCAGTCTGGTCGAAGTGCACAACCAGGGTCTTCTTGGTCGAACCGACTGAAACATCATCATATTGAGCAATTGCCTTCTCGTCAGAGGAGAAGGTCGTCCCCAGCAGAGTCGCCATTTTTGTTTTACTTAACAAAATGCCTTGGAGAAATTGGCTTTTGAAAATAAAACGAGAAAAAGTACAAGAAGTACAAATTTGATTCTGGGAAAGTATTGCTATGGAAGTCTGATTCGTAAATGATCACTTTGTTCCTTGGACCATATGATGATGATGAAGATCACTGCCTGAAGTAGAACAACTGGAAGAACTAAGTCACCAGAAAGGTATCGACGCACTTAGGCACTGATGGCGAGGCCGAATGCTTTCCTGCTTTGCTTCACTCTGTTCTGAAAGAAAGGTTGAAGAAGAATGCTCTGGAGAATCAAAATCTCTAGGTTCTGATCTCTGTATTCTCTCCTGTCTCTGTGTCTCTCTTCCGTTATGAGAAAAATAAGTCTATTTATAGACTTGGGCTCTTGTGCGTAAAAACTCAGCAAAAGTTTCATCTTTACGCTAACAACTGCCACCCATGATCGAAGCCATCCTCTGCATATGTTGACGTGTGTCCCATCACTTCAGTAAGAATAGGATGCATGTACACACGTTCTTCGAAAAGAATGGCATGAAAGCCATGTAAGCGAACCACGTTCCAAACTGGTGGAGGAGAATAGGGCGTAAAAATAATCCCAATGTACTCTGAGCGTAAAGCAGTAGATTTGGCGTAAAATGGCCTTGACATAGACTTCCCGCGTAAAGTGGTTATTAAATAACCTTAAGCGTAAAAGCAGCTCAAATAGACTTTACGCACACGTCGACTGTTGAGCGTAAAGGCTCGTATAATCTTCGTGCGTAAAAGAAGCCGTAGTGTAAGCGTAAAGTAGCTCAATCCACACACTAAACGACAACATTGGTCTCTGTGTAAAAATAAATCCCTTTGTGATATATGCCATCATTAATTTCTCCATGTCAGAGTTTGCATTAAATGTGAGATTTGACAGCTTTGTCCAGCGTAAAAGTGGCTGCTCTGTCCTTGGCGTAAAACCATGGGTGTAGACCCGAGCGTAAAATGATCAGCCTGCTTAGGCGTAAAGCGATTAGCCTAGTCTTGGGCGTAAAGAGATTACCCGCTCTGCTAGGCGTAAAGCAGATCACTTATGAATGAGATGACTCTTTCTTTGAAGCACTTTTTATGCTCCTACACTAACATGCACAAAGTTACAGCAATTTCATATTCAAGAAGCTCTAGCTTATTTTTATCAAGTACCCTTTGACATACTTGATTAAGATATGCATAAAGGCGAAAAATAGCAATCCTTGGTCCATGAGGTAAAAGTCCTCTTAATGCTACCGATAACACTTGTTGTAATAAGATGTGACAATCATGGGACTTGAGGCCATAAATCTTGTGATCTTGTAATGACACTCGATTTGCAATGTTAGAACTATAGCCATCCGACAATCTCAAATTTGCTAGTCTCTCACAAAATATATGCTTCTCTTTTTTTGAAAGTATGTACGGAGGTATAGTACCTTTAGAACTTCCAATCTTATCATCTTTGAGATGCAATTTTTTTTTCTGATGCTCATCACCTTCAAATTTTTTCGAGAATTCAAGTTGTCTTTCGTTTTTCCCTTTATATTCAATAGAGTGCCAATAATACTCTCACAAATATTCTTTTCGATGTGCATCACGTCCAAATTGTGTCGTAATAGTAAAATCTGCATTATGAAGAGAATACATATTAAATTTAAAACTTATACAAAAGAAGGAAAAATAGAAATAAAGGAAAAAAATACCTCCCAATATGGTAACTCAAAAAAATAGATTTCTTTTTTCCATCGCTTTGTAAGCTGTGTAGGATCATCACCATCATTATAAACGGCTTCTTTATTTCACTTCCTTCTATTTTCATGTTGTTGATTCTTTAACTTTCCTCAAACATTTATAATATTGTTGACCACTTGAAGAACCTCTGAACCGGTTAATTGTTTAGGCCTCAATCGATGTTCTTCGGTTCCATCAAACCATGCTGCTTTCAATCGCAATGGATGATTAGGCGGAAGAAAAATCCTATGACACATGTAAGCAATTTTTTTCCCATTTTTTAGCTATTTTGAGCATGTCTGAACACCACAAACAGGACATGCCTTCTTACCCTTTGTAGAATATCCTGATAAATTTTTATATGCTGGAAAATTATTTATTGTCCACATCAAGATAGCTCTCAAATTAAATGTGGTCTTAGTGAATGCATCATACACATTAACTCCGTTGACAAATAGTTCTTTTAAATCTTCTATAAGTGGTTCAAAATATACATCTATATCATTTCCTGGTTGCTTCGGACCTGGGATAAGTAATGACGACATTAAATTTTCTTTAGACATGCATAAAGATATATGGAAGAAGATTATAGGTCCCAGAATCACTGGCCAACAACTATATCTTTAACTAAGATCACCAAAGGGGTTAAATCCATCAGAACAAAGACCAAGCCTGAGATTACAAGGATCCGATGTAAAAGTTGAAAATTTACTATCAATTTTCTTCCATGCAAATGAGTCAACTGGATGGTGCATCATGCCGTCCTGACTTGTGTTATTGTAATGCCATGTTAGTTGTTCTGCCTTTTCAGATGACTTAAACATTCTCCTAAATCGAGGTATGATTGGAAAGTACCTCAAGACCTTTGCAGGAATTCCTTTATGAACCTTTTTAGTACGCTTATTAACCTTCCATCGTGATTCACCACATTTTGGACACATCTCCATATGTTCTAATTTCTTTCTAAATAAACAATAGTCATTCACGCAAGCATGTATCTTCTCATACCCTAAATCAAATGCCTTGAGAAACTTTTTCATTGAATATAATGAATTTGAAAGTATGTTATCATTTGGTAGCAGATTCCAAATGATCAAGAAGTTCATCAAAACCAGTATTAGATAGGCTATACCTAGCTTTATACTTGTATAATATAATCGTTGCAGACATATTTGTGATGGTACAACCCGAATATAAAGGATGTTCCGCCTCCTCCACTAAATCTTTCAAATCAGGCTCTATTCTTTTATATATAGGTTCCATAATATCATCATCTTCAAAAAGTGCATCTTTGTACATGTTATAGGCCTCTGGAAACTCTACATTTCCATCTTCTAATGTATTCGACTTTTCTCCATGAAAGACCCATGTAGTGTAACGAGGATGCATACCATTTATGATCAAGTGATCATATATGGTATCAAAATTATGGTATTGTAGGTTCATACAACGACTACAAGGGCATTGACTCTTTTGTAGATCCACGTTACTTGCTTGAACCATATCCACAAATCTTCTTGCACCATCATGATAGGCTTTACAAGTTCTAAAGATCAAGAAAAAACATAAGCAACAGAAGGAAAAAAATCACTTTTTTTTAGAAAGAAATGACACAAAATGTATATTCATATGATTATAGTTTAGAGTTTTAAAAATAACCTTGAAAGGTGTATCCAACTTTTATCCATGATGCCTCTATTTTTTCGGTGATCCTCCTTAACTTTAATATAGAAATTCTACAAATATATTTTTCAAGAAAATAAAAAATGACAATAATAATAATACAATTTATTTAGTGTAACAAAACATATAAACTTTCTAACTCCTAAATTATTATGTCAGTAATCAATCCAAAGTAGAAAAAAGATTCACCTCTGAGCTTATCAAGGTTGAAACCACTGTCGATGTAGACGACCGATACGATCATCACGACGTTAAAGTCCGCCACCTAACAAAAAAAAGGAAAAAACCCTCAAAATTAATAAGCACAACCATGAAACAAGAGCCAGGCTAGTATGTCCGTGTTGCCATGTCCATGTCGTCGTGTCCATACTTTGTCGTGTCATACCCGTGTCGGTGCATGATAGAAAGACATGATACAACTATACCTGATAGGCAACTCCCAGGTATATACATACACATACATTTATAAACAATTTCTTTCTTTTAGTTTCAGGCACCAAACTAATTTAAAACTTTGAATGCTGATTCACAAACTTCGGCATGAAATTGATGAAATTTCAGAGAAGGTATGGAGAGCCTATTAAAGAAACTGCTGACCTTCCTTTCCTTTTGTTGACTATAGTTGTGTAATGTTTATCTTTACTCTTCTCCATTGTCAGAACTGTATGTGGCAAAGAGCTTGAACAATTACTGGAGTTTCATCACAAAAACTTTATAGTAAATTAATTTATTTATGAAAAAGACGTAGATTTTTGAAATAGTAGCTTGGGTAGACTTGCATCATGCTTTCTAGATTCAATAGATATGCTCAATTTGCAGTGTAGGATAAAAACTAATGAATTATAGTTATCCTGGCTTTAATGTCAAAGCGATCTTATATATGCTACACCAATGTTATTTTATTCTCGTCTGCAATATGTCACTCCTTATTAGTTTAGAGATCATGGGAGTCTGAATTGTTGAATAAACTAGAATGCAATATATGATATCATCTTTCCTCATCAAGCCAGAATGCAAACTAAGCAACCATTACAGCTGGATGTACTAATCACTTGATGAAATTACATATATTTTCATTTAACAGTTGTCGAATATACTTCTCCGAATCCTATGCTTCTCTATATTAGTGTATTTTTTTTCTAGTTACAGACTTACAAAGCCACAAGATACGTTATGGCAGGGAAAAATCTAGCACAACACAATAATGAAGAACCAGTGCAAAATAGAGAATATGCTTATCATGCATTTTTTATAATGAAGAACCAGTACAGTACCGCTAACAATATTTCCAAATGTAAATGAGCCGGGCATAATGAATGATCCATGTATCATATCTCCACATCATAATGAACCAACACATAATGAAAGATCCGTGTAGCACAGTGAAGGACCCGTGTCGGGCATAATAAAGGATCCGTGTAGTCTATATTGCAAAAACATAAGAGGTTCCCGACATAATAAAAGATCCGGGCACATTATGATGTCGAGATAGATCCATGGATCCGTGTAGTCTATAGCATAATGACCACCAATTTTGGTGCGTCTATGTTTATATTGGTAAAGAAATTTGGATTTGTTTTCTTACAGTTGGATGAATGGGTTCACTAGAAAGAACGAACCTGGAGAGACCCTTTGTCACTCTCATTTTCCGTTATACGTATTTTCAGTATACGTGTACGGATTCTCGACCTGTATCTTGACTTGTCTAGCATGGCTTGGCTTGGTTTGGTCTTGGTTTAGCTTGGCTTGGTTTATTTTGGTTTGGTTTAGAGTTTGGTTGGAGATGAAAAGGGTTGATATAAATATCAACTTTCCTCTCTCTCTCTCTCTTCTCATTACTTCTTCATTTACTCCTCTTCCTCCATTAAACCTCTCCACCCACCTTAGGCAAGTGCAACTTGCTTCATGGAGGAACCTCATTTTTATTGTTCTATTGTCTTTCCTACAAGTTTCTAAGACTCTTTAGTACTTAGCATTTTTTATTTTGGTGATAATTTCTTGTAGATCTAAGTTTACTCAAATCTTGGTTTTCTTAGGTTTTGATCTACCAAACTTCATTATTTTCAAGTTTTGATTGTTCCATGTTGTAGAGAATTTGATTTTACTCAAAATGGACCTTTGAAAACCTAGATTTTGATTTTTTTTTCCAGTGATTTATTAACTTGGAAAGTTTATGGGTTCCATAAACTCATGTTCTCGGATTGGAGAAGATGAACAGCTGGGCGCATAGCCATTTATATGCGCCCAAGCCATACTTCCTCCTGCATAGGGCACATAGCCCTTATTATGTGCCCAAGGCCTTCCCTGCTTAGGCGCATAGGCTATGGCATGAGTCTAAGGCCCAAAGCCTCCTCTGCCTAGGTGCATAGCCTTTATATGCGGCCAAGTGCACACTGTTTCCCCTACTTGGGCGCATAGCCCTTATTATGCGCCCACTTGCCATGGAAGATAGTCTCCTGGCTTCTTTCCAAGTGCATCATGTCTCCCTCTTGTGGGCGCATGCTCTTGGGCGCATACAACCATAGGTGCATGCCTTCCCTAATGTATGACTCTCCATGATACGACTAGCCATAGGCGCATAGCCCTAGGCGCATGCCATTCCTTGTGTATATTGACCTTAGGTGTATGCTCTCCTTGGACCATGTTAACCTTACGCGCATGTTATCCATAACACCCCATTGACCCTTTGGTGCCATTTCTGGCCAGGGAATTCTTGTTGCATTTATCCCTGCTTGTCCCCATGGTCCATAGGGTAAGTTGTGACCCTTGAGCATGATGGGCATACTCCCATGATAGCCTAGTATAATGTTATTATTTGTGCTACGTGCGTGCTTTGAGCTTAAGCACGATCTCAGCATGGCATGTACACTCTCTGATAGCTCTTTCAGTGGCCTGCCGTTGCGCACTCTTGACCAAGTGAATTCTTGGTATACAATTACCCTTAATATGAACACATGAACACGACATGACAACATGGCTTTACATGATAACTCTTGATAGTGATTCGTCGTGGTGCACTCTTGACAAGTAACTTGACATGATAAGTAGTAACTTGACATGAATAATCTTGATAGTGGTCCATCGAGGCGCACTCTTGACAAGTAATCTTGATAAGTAACCTAACATGATAATCTTGAAAGGCTGTTGCGACAGCTACCCTGACTTGCTAAGTAACCCTTGTCTTGACACCGTGGTTTATTTTTCTGATTGTGATTGTACAAGCTACCTGTCTCGTCTTGCATCATGTCTAGGACATGGATTCTTGGTTACCACGGTCAGGGATTCATAGTGAATATGACTATGTAAATGACTAGATTGATCAAGTAGTTCATATAGAGAGATTTTTCCAGTTACAGGCGATCCCATTATCCCGGCCACACCAAAGTGGACTTGTAGCCTGCCGACGAGTAGGGCACATTTTCAGCCCACTGTCATGTGGGGCACTTCGTAAAATCGTAATTACTATAGCACACTGTCATGTGTTGCACTCCAAGTCACCTAATGAATCTCTAACTCTTGGTAACTCTAAGCAACCTCGCCTGGATGACCTGGATATCTGCAGGACTTTTGACTGCTAGAACATCTCATTACATCTTATAGTAACTAGGCTTGTGATAACCCTAGTTAGTTAAAGTATCAAGCCGTACTCCTTGCTTGGCCGTGATTGATGAATGGAGTCTAGTCTAGTCTTGTCTAGACAAGGCCAGTACATGGTTACTTCAGCATGTTACTGTTTATGCTTTACTTTATCGATAATTGGTTAGAGACTAAATTCTGTTCAGGTGAAGGGTTACAACTTCGGTCCTTATTTGGTTTATGGGTTGTAACTTGGTTACCGGAACAGTTTTTTAGTTATCTTATCGTTTATCACCCTACTCTTATAACTCCAGTTTTTTTGTTATTATTTATGTTTTCTGTTCTAACATGCTGGTTTTAGTTCTTAAGTGAAGCCTCCCTTGTGGCACTTGTTCTTTCTGGGGTCTGACCTAGCTGGTTTTGTATGGCCATATTTTGGAGTAGCTCCCGAGGATCTTTCAGCCTTCCAGCCAGATGGTGAATACTAGACGCAACCCTGACAACGAGTGGGTTCAATTTTGCTCTTCCACTCTATTGTAAATTATTCTTTTGATGGGTTCAATTTTGCTCTCCCACTCTATTATAAATTATTATTTTGAGGCGTTTAGCCGCCGAGCAAGTGTTAGCTCGTGTTGAAAACTTACATTCCTGTCTGCCTAAGGGCTGTAACATGATTAACAAATCCTAGGGTTGATCATGTATGACTTTAACTCTTGCTAGTCTTCGTATTTTGTATGACTAGCTTCATGATCATCTGAATATGTAATGTTTGGGATGCCTTACCTTGTATGTCTGATGATCTACCATCTTGTTACATTTACTTGCTTGCTTGAGATTGAGATACTAGGCTTGTTCTTGACCATAAGAGACTGATGGCTTGTAGATAAACCCTCATGTATCTAGACAGTCGTGACCGTATTGCGAGGTGGGTTGCAGTTTAATGTACGTAGCTGGCTGTGTTTGTCTCATGCTCTCCAGTATTTTGGTTCGGGGGCGTGACACGGTTTAAGTGGTGGCCCATACAGGTCTTGTAGATCAAGATGTGTGAGGGTTTTACTGAATAGATGTCTCAATCAGCATTCGCTCTTGATCTTTACTCGTGTCTTCTAACCTTTCTGAAATCTTGACCTGATCACATGCTTATATCCTCGATCTATCTTGGTCCTTCCTTATTGTTCCCTATGTCATTTCTTCAGTGGCATTGCTCTTGGTCCTACGATCAGCAAGGTGGAGCACCTCCAGTGAACCATCATCAACCTGGGGACCAAGCCCAGCACTCTGGAGCAGCTTCCCAAGTCATGTATTCTGGGAACCCAGAGCCCCTGGTTCAGCCAGTCCAGCCTGCAAAGCCTGACAATGGAACCCTGGTGGGACTCATTAGGGAATTGCTTGCGTCACAAGATCGTCGGGGAGATGTCCTGCACCAGACAGTACAAGATGCTGTGGGCAGAGTTGGTTATCAAAGGAACAACGCAGCCAATAGCTTCAAGCGTCTGAACCCTCATGACAGTGAAGATGCTATTGCTACCGATGCTTGTCTTCAGGATATAGAGGTTATTCTGGAGGCCGCTAGGATTCCAGAGGATGAGAAGGTGGCCATTGTGTGCCTACAGTTATTGGACATATCCCACAGCTGGTGGACGACGCTAGCAGTTGGTTTGGCAACGCCTGCCTTTTGGACGGTATTCAGCGACAGGTTTCTGACCAAGTACTTCGACGCAGTAGCTCGCTATGATCTGCAGACGAGATTCACCAATCTTAAGTAGATGGAAAGGACGGTCGATGGATATGCAGTCGAGTTTTCAAGGCTTAGTCGGTTTGCTCCCACCTTGGTGGCGACCGAATTAGACCGAGCCCAGTGATTCCAGCAGGGGCTCCACCTAGAGATCATTATATCAATGGAGCAGTTTGCGCACCAGACGTTTGATGCTGTCTTGCGAGCAGCGAAGAGGCATGAGTATACTTCTCAGAGGATAGTAGATCGAACCGGAGGAAGGAAGGGGCCCCATGGATAGATATCCCAGTCATCAGCGCCAGCCCCGACAGCTAGGGCCTTGACTATTGGAGCTCCTAGGAGGGTGACCACAGTCAAATCGGTTCAGCACTCGACACCGACGAATCCTTAGCAACAAAAGCAGAAGCTGTCTTCCGCAATGGGCTACTCTCATTGTGGAAAGCCATGACATGTAGTATCATAGTGTCGCAGAGCACAGGGATGGTGCTTGGCGTATGGGGCACCGGATCACAAGATAGGGTCCTGCCCGCATAGAGCCAATTCATCATCGTCAACCTCAACCAGTCCATCGATTAGGGGTCTAGCACTAGTGCAGCAACAGTACCAGCCTCCGAGGCCATTACCGCCTCAGGCTCAACAATATGCCCAAACTCAGATTCAGAACAGGCAGAGAGGTTACCAGTAGAGGGGACCATCACCGAGAGGACAAGGTCAAACGATGGCTCTAACCGTGGCAGAAGAATTCTCATCAGGTGGGGTGGTGGCAGGTACCATTCTCGTCAACTCTTTTCTAGCATCAATATTATTTGATTCGGGTGTATCGCATTCATTTATGTCTGTACGGTTCACAACACGGATAGGACTGGAACCTGACTTATTATCAGTAAGGCTCAATATACTTACTGGTAATGGTCTTGTGGGAGTAGATAGAGTCTTTTCCTCGTGTCGAATTGTAATTAGCGGTAGAGATTTCCCCGCTAGATTGATAGAATTTCGATGGTCGACTATGATGTAGTCCTAGGAATGGATTGGTTGAAGGATCAATACGCAAGAATAGACTGCCATCTTGGCAGAATTATTTTTGGTATTCCCGATGAGGCAGAGTTTTTATTTTTCCGAGGCGAAGTAGAACCTTCTCCACCAGTCTTGCGGATGGCAGTAGCAGTAGCAGTTCAGTTTTCCAGAGTAGTAGAAGAGTTTCCTGATGTATTTCCCGAAGATCTCACAAGAATGCCCCCAGAGAGAGAGATAGAGTTCACCATTGATTTACTTCCAGGGACGAAACCAGTGTCAGAGAGAGTCTACAGAATGGCACCTTCAGAATTGGAGATCTTGTACAAGATGATTGAAAAACTCAGAACCAAGGGATTTATTCGTGCTAGTGGATCACCTTGGGGAGCCCTGATGCTTCTTGTGAAAAAGGAGGATAGTATGTCAAGATTATGTGTTGATTATCATACATTGAACTCTATAACAATCAAGAAAAGATATCCTCTACCAAGGTTAGATGATTTATTCGATCAACTCAGTGGAGCGGCAGTATTCTCGAAGATTAACTTACGGTCAGGATACCATCAAATCAGAGTCAAAGAGCAAGATATTCCGAAGACAGCATTCAGATCAAGATATGGACATTAGGATTTTCTCGTTATGCTATTTGGAGCGACCAATGCGCCAGCCGTATTCATGGACCTCATGAATCGTACCTTCATGCTCTATTTGGACTAGTTCATGATAGTGTTTATAGACGACATCTTAGTCTATAGCAAGAATGAGGTAGAGCATGAGCAGCATCTGTCATTACCACTTTTTAGCTTGAGGGTATTTTGGTCATTTTAATTTTTGTGAATTATTTTATTATTTATTGCATTGGTGTTATGATTTTTGACTTTTCCTAGTTGAGACTATAGAGACTAGCCTAGAGTTTGACTTTGACCTTGGTGACTTAGTTAGCATGGTAGAATGGTGTTGGACCCTTATCTAACTTAAGTTGACCTAAGTTAACTTGAGTATGGCTAGGTTTCATGAAGAGATTGGGTGTTTAGTGCATTTGGACTTTTGGCTAAGAAGTTGAGCTAGCTAGCTAATGATCTTGGCCCAAAGCCCATTCATATGAAACCCTAACCCTAATTTTCTACATGGCCGGCCACAACAGCCCAAGTGTGACCTAATTTCACTCTATATAATGTCTCTTAACTCTCACTTGCCTCTTTTAGAATTCCCTCTTTAGAAACCCTAATAGTTCTTCTCCAAATCATCAAATCTTACCATTCCTCCACCAAATTGATACCACTCACTTGCATTGGAGGTCATTTCTGGAGTAGATGCTAAAGGGAGCTTGCTTGCTAGGTTTGGAGCTCACTTGGCCATTAGAGGAGGACTTCTCATTTTGGGGCTTTTTGATTGAATCTCTCCCAATAGGTAAATGCCCTAAATCCTATTTAATTTTTATTTTATTTCCATAAATGCATCCATCTAGGTGTCCCCTAGCTGTAGAGTGAGTTTGGTGAGAATTTATATTTATTTGGTGTCCGTATCGGACACGTATCAGTGTGTGTGCATAGGTATTCGATGGAATGCCACAATAAATTTTATTTTGTTATTTTCAAATTGTATTTGAATAATTTTGTAGATGTTTATGTGTACTTTGATTTTCGTGAGGACTGAGCATGAATCGTGTCGGTTTTCGTGTCCAAAATCGAACATGAACCCGTGCATGAGACAGTGTCTCAGTGCTTGCTGCTCGAGTATCCTGTAGGATACGACATGGTACGATTTGACACAAAACTTAGTGAGCACGTGGGGGCAATATCTGCGAGCATGCCCCTAAAGTTTCATCAAGTTTCGTGCTCTGGTTTGGGAGAATTCGCACGAGCATGGATTTTACACACACTGTGTACGGGCAGAATTCTTGCACTGACACGAGTTTCGGGTCGCCCCTGGACACGTCGTGGTGACGTGTCAGGGTGTCGAACTTGTAGCCTTATGCCTGGGCTAGGTGTGGACACAAGCACGACACCTTTCGTGTCTTGTGTCGAGCCCAGTTGAGCGCGAATACGCTGCACAAGCACAGCCTGTACACAGTTTTCTGATACTTTAGTATTTTCTGTTTTGGACACCTTCGTGTCCACTTGTTTGGACACGAACTAGGACACGTTTAGACACTGTTGTATGGACACATGTTTGACACATATGGGACAACTAGTTTCGACACACTTGTATTCACTTTTCATTTGACACTCGAATATACCACAACATACTTGACACCCTCATTCACTCACTTTTTCACATTGTTCTGATACCTATCTGTGAACCCTCGACACTGTGATTCCTGTGCACAGACACTCATTTACTCACTTTCACTCTTCACATACACTCTTTCACACCCCTCTTGCTGAGTTTGAATTTGTAATTGCATTTGGGGATTTATACGCATTTGGGTTTTGTGAGGTGAGTTATCAAGCTATGCTTTGAGTTTGGGTTTGAACTCAGTTCTATGAGTTGAGATTTAGTTCTCAGATATTGGTAAATATGTGTAGGTATAGTACATGTATGACCTGAGAATGTTTTCACTGCTAGCCTATGCCATAAACCTGAGAATTAAACCCCATATATGCCATGAACCTGAGAAACATAAACCCCTCACTGTCCACACACACACACACCCTACCACTCACTGTCCACACAACCACACACACACACCCTACCACTCACTGTCCACACAACCACACACACACACACCCACAACTGCCATGTGACACACAATTTACCATGCTCTCACACACACTTTTCTCTCTATGCATATAATGTAAATGCATGAATGAATGAATGTAATATGTATAGATAGATGGATATAATGTAATGCAACGTATAATATAAACTATATATATGTGATATGAATAAATGTATATAATGTAATGCATGAATAATGTAATGTATGTAAAGTATAGATGTAATGTATGTATATATACATGTATTTAGGTATAGTATATAGACTTGTGTGGTTCACCTTGACTTGGTAATGTGTTTGATTGCTAGTATAGGCTTGGTTAGGCCTAGAATGAATTGTTAGACTAGGATTGGACCTAGTATGGTTTAGTTGACCTAGTTTGACTAGTGTAGTTGACTAGAGTTGTCCAAGAGTTGACTTTAGTCTAGAATGACCTAGAAATCATATAAAATGTATTGTAAAGTTCAATATTACCATTCTGGACATATTGTGACCTGTGTTGCTCTAAATAGGACTCATCTACTCTGTCTGGACATCTACACTTACCAGATACTCAGGAAATCAGGCGAGTACATTCTCTGACCGTTTCATACTTGTTAGGATTTATATTTATGCTGTAGATAATTTTACTTGATGTTGTCACGTTGTTAACACGGATACTATATGGATCCCTTCATGAGATGTTATCTCCCTCAGGAGCATCGGGATACGTCATGTCATGTGCTTTTCATGTACATCATATATTCATGTGCTTTAATCATTCATGTGCAGTCTTGTGATTCATGTACTCTCATTTTCACAGAGCTCCTCATGTATACTTCATGTGCACCCATTTATGGGCCCCCATGTGAAATCATGTACAATAATATAACTTATCTGGATCCTTGTGTATTGATTGGGGTACGGGGAGTATAAATGGTTATGTGAACAATTTCAAAGTAGTGTAATCGTGTGCAAACTCTTTAGTATAATCATGTGCAAATTCAAGTCATTCACATGTCTATCTTGTACTCTACATTACCAGCCACTGATAGTTCTTTACTTATAGTAGATATTTCCTTACAATTATCTATTTTACTTCATGTATATTCTTCAACGTTTTATGTATCTTACTCTATAGCATGCTTATATTTTTTGTCATGATATGAACTGCGTGAGATGTATTATGCGCGTTCCTGTCCTGACTAGACCTGTTGAAATATTACAGATGACATTGAGGAGTTCTATCCTACGTACTACGGAGCAGGCCTAGATGACACCTGCAAGTTGGACTCCCAGGAGGACCCAGTCCTTGCAGAGGACATTAACCTAGTAGTCTAGGCTAGTTAGCTAGACTAGTTGTCTTACTTTATTGTCTTATCTTATTTTGGATACATTATGTATTTATTTGGGATATTATTGTTATTCTGGATGTTGTGGAGATGTTATCTTAGATACTTAGACTTCTTCTCCTGTTGTATATCATTTGGTGACTTTTATATCTTTCTTATCTATCTATCTATCTATCTATCTATCTATCTATCTATCTATCTATCTATCTATCTATCTATCTATCTATCTATCTATCTATCTTATTGTACTTCTACCTTAGCTGTGATTGAGTTGTATATTTCTGTATTCTCCTCCATTCGGAGAGTATATATTGTACAGGTACCTTATAATTGTTAGATGTATGTGACCTAGGACAGCATTCTACCGCCGATACTGCGGCATAGGCTGGACGTACCCATTTCTCGTGCCCCTACACTAGATGTGGGTCGTGACACATTTTTAGTTGTGGCCCATGCTGGTCTAGAATTGTAGTGGTATTCGAACTAGAGTATCACTACAGCCTGCAGTGGGATGTAAGATATAGTTTTTAGGTACTCAATCAAATTAGGAAAACTCTGATCTAATACTTGCCATCTAAATTCTTATTAATTAAATGCTTTCCTTTGAATAAATAAACTGTCCTCCTTTGATTTTTTGCTTTATTTTCAACAATTGCTTCTTGTTTGGTCTGTCTTCAGGATGGTTATAGAGACACGATCTCATCGCTCCAGTCCGGAGGATACTATCGAGAGGTCGGCCACCTCTCGTCCTGTTCAGCAGGGCCTCGAGATCGCAGCTCCTGTTGTGCCAGCTCAGGTTGGCATTTTTGCTGCATTTAGAGGTGCACCTTCGCCTGTACATAGACCTTCCCCCGTCATTTCTGATTTCTCTCAACAGCAGCCGCCTTCGGGATCGGTTCACACAGCTCAGCTGTTTGCCTTCTTTCAGAGGATGGTAGAGGCCCAGCGACAGCAATCCGCTCATTTTCAGCAGGGCATAGAGAATGTCCATCAGCTTGCCTTGACGACGGTGGAGAGAGTCATTGCACAGCCCCAGGCAGCCCAGATGCAGCCGTATCAGCCGAGGACACCAGGGATTCAGGACTTCCAGAAGATGCGTCCGCAGGACTTCTGCGGCTCATAGGGGATTCTGTATGCGGATGACTGGATAGAGCACATCGAGGAGATCTTCCGGCTGGCAGAGATTCCAGCACGACTGCAGATTGAGGCGATAGTTAGTCAGATACAGGACCTGGCCCGCACATGGTACCAGACAGACCTGAGGGTCGGTACAGAGGGACAGACTTGGACAGCCTTCAAGAAACTGTTCAAAGAGGTTTTTTCCTGACACAGCTCTTGGCGCCCTAGAGACGCAGTTTGAGAGCTTAGTTCAGTACAGTCAGACTGTCGAGGAGTACGCTGGAGAGTTCTTCCGTCTAGGCAGATTTGTTGAGGGACTCGGTAAGACAATGAAGGCCCAGAGATTACGGAAGGGATTAGTCAAGGAGGTCAAGTCCTTGACCAAGAGTGACCAGAGTGCCACTTTTGAGGAGATTCTGGTGGGTTCCCTAGAAGCAGAGGATGATCTTGTGCTGAAGCTCAAGAGGGGACGAGACGCTCATGGAGCCAGCAGCAGCAGAGGCCAGGCTAAGAGGCCTCACTTTTAGCAGCAGCACCAGCAGCAGCAGAGGTAGTTCCAGCCACAGCAGTTCCATGGGCAGGGCCGTGTACCTTTCCAGCAGGTGCAGCAGCAGCAGCCGAGGTTTCAGCCACAGGCACTCAGGAAGCAGCCCGTTAGTTGTGGCTTCTGCAAGAAGCCAGGGCATGTGTAGAATGACTGCAGGAAGAGGCTCGGGAGGTGCCTACTCTGCGGTTTAGCGGAGCACCAGGTGAAGGAGTGTTCCATGTCTTCGGGACGAGCAGCTCAGGGGCGGGAGCCAGGGCTCCAATAGTACAGCAGAAGTGACCTTTGCAGACTCAGCAGCAGAGGTTCGTACATTACGAGCAGCAGGCCAGGGGAGGTCAGCAGGGGCGAGCTTTCGCCATGGCATTTGAGGACGCAAAGGCTATCGGTGAGCTGATTGTAAGTTCTATTCTTCTCGACTCCATTCTAGATTTTTGTATTGTTCAATTCAGGGGATTCCCAAAGCTTCGTGTCTGTATCTTTTGCTATTAGACACCACCTTATATCTAAATCATTGCCTAGGACTTGCAAGATCACGACCGGGGGTGGTATTATCCTCGTTAGTGATATTTGTAAGGGTCGAAGAGTTGATTTGGAAGGCCGAGAGTTGGATGTGAGTCTACTCGTGATGCCATTGCCGAACAATGATATCGTACTTGGTATGGATTGGTTGAGCAGGCACCACGCCAGCATAGATTACCGCGGGGAAAGAGTTCTTTTCAGAGCACCCGGAGAGCCAGAGTTCGAGTTCACCCGACGGTAGACGGAGCAGAACAACGGAGTCTTCTGCGGAGTATCAGTTAAGGAGCAGGCAGTGCCATACCCTTTGATAGCGGAGTTTATGGACGTCTTTCCAGAGGATTTGCCAGGACTACCACCGGACAGAGATGTGGAGTTCTCTATAGACTTAGTTTCCGGCACAGAGCCGATATCTCAGCACGTCTATAGGGTGAACAACAGTGAGCTGGTAGAGTTGAAGAAGTAGTTGGATGAGCTGTAAGATAAGGGCTTCATCCAATCGAGTTCTTCACCATGGGGTGCACCAATACTCTTTGTACCGAAGAAGGATGGGTCGGTCAGGATGTGTATCGACTACAGGGCACTCAACAACCTCACGATCAAGAACAAATACCCATTGTCGAGGATCGACGATCTCTTCGATCAGCTGAGTGGGACGAGGGTATTTTCTAAGATTGATCTGAGGTCAGGTTACCATCAGGTGAATGTGAAGAAGGAGGATATCTCGAAGACCGCATTCAGGACGCGGTATGGCCAGTTCGAGTTCATGATGATGCCGTTTGGGTTGACTAATGCCCCGACGGTATTTATGAACCTGATGAACAAGGTGTTCCACCAGTACTTAGACAAGTTTGTGGTGGTGTTCATCAATGATATCCTAATGTACTCGAAGACCGAGGAGGAGCATGAGGAGCACTTGAGAGTGGTTTTGGAGAATCTCAGGAGGGAGGAGCTTTATGACAAGCTCTCGAAGTGTGAGTTCTTTCTGGACAGAGTTAACTTCTTGGGTCATGTGGTAACTGGAGATGGGATCTCAGTTGACCCGAAGAAGATCACGGCAGTTGAGGCTTGGACAGCACCGAGTTCAGTAGCGGAGATCAGGAGTTTCTTGGGATTGGTAGGCTACTTTAGGAGGTTCGTGCAGGATTTCTTCCGGGTTGCAGAGCCATTGACTAGGCTGACCCGGAAGGACGCATAGTTTATCTGGTCAGAGGAGTGTCAGGTCACTTTTGATGAGTTGAAGAAGCGGCTGACGACAGCTCCGATTCTGACATTGCCATCAGGATCAGGAGGGGTCACCATCTACAGTGACACCTCAGGAAAGGGTTTGGGTTGTGTCTTGCAGCAGCATGAAAAGGTGATTGGCTATGCTTCTAGACATTTACGTCTCCATGAGAAGAACTACCCTACCTACGACTTGGAGCTGGCACCAGTTATATTTGCTTTGAAGTTGTGGAAACACTATTTATACGGAGAGTGGGTGGAGATCTTTACAGATCATAAGAGCTTGAAGTATGTGTTTACACAGAAGGATCTCAACATGAGGCAGCGCAAATGGTTGGAGTTGATGAAGGACTTCGATATTTTCCTGCAGTATCACCCAGGGAAGGCCAACGTAGTTGCCGATGCCTTGAGTAGGTATCCGACAGCCATGTGTTTGACGATGGATCGTCACTTGCTAGCAGATTTGGAGAGCCTGGGTATCGAGGTGGTTGTGCCAGGAGTTCAGATGCAGATGTGTGGCCTTCAGATTCAGTCAGACTTGATGGAGAGGATCAAGTCGACTCAGTTTGAGGATGTTGCTCTGCGGTGTATCCGAGAGCAGGTTCGAGCAGGATTGGTGGATGATGAGTTTATTCTTGCAGAGGATGGCGTATTGAGGCACGGTTCCAAACTGTGTGTGCCCAACGAAGAGCTTCGGGAGCAGGTCATGCAGGAGGCCCATCGATCTCAGTACTCTATATATCCAGGTGCCAACAAGATGTATAGGGATCTGAGGGAGCATGTTTGGTGGTATGGGACGAAGCGGGAGGTAGCTCGCTTCATAGCCAGATACTTGGTCTGTCAGCCGGTCAACGCAGAGAGGCAGAGGCCAGGAGATTTGTTGCAGCCATTGCCCATTCCAGAGTGGAAGTAGAAGCACATCACGATGGACTTTGTTTTTGGATTGTCGCGTACACTAGGAGAGAAAGATGCAATTTGGGTCATCGTAGATAGGTTGACCAAATCTGCTCACTTTTTACCATTTAAAGTGGGTATGTCTACTAAGAGGCTAGCAGAGATGTATATGCGGCAGATTGTCAGGATATACGGAGTTCCGGTGAGCATTGGCTTGGATCGGGATAGCCGCTTTACTTCCAATTTCTGGCGGAGTCTGCATACTAGTTTGGGTACTCAGCTCAAGTTTAGTACTACATACCACCCTTAGACGGACGGACAGTCAGAGAGGACTATTCAGACACTCGAGGATATGCTACGGACTTGTGTCTTAGATTTTGGAGGATCCTGGGAGGATCACCTACACTTAGTAGAGTTTGCATGCAACAACAGTTTTCAGGCCAACATTGAGATATCACCATTCGAGGCACTGTACGGGACAGATGTTGTACACCCTTGTCTTGAGATGACGTTGGAGTGCGAGCTTTATTGGGACCTGAGATGGTTGTGGATACAGCCGAGAAGGTGAAACTCATCAGAGATCGGCTTCGCGTAGTGCAGGATAGACATCGGCACTGGGCTGATAGCCACCGCAGACCTTTGGAGTTTGAGGTACAGTTTAGGGATAAGATTAGAATTAGAAGTTGTTTTGTTTGTGATTTTGTTTGATCATGTTTGAATATATTAGTAATTGAGGCCTTGTTTGTGATTGGGTTGGACATCTGGTTTTCTTGAGGATATCTCCGGCACGTGGTACGATACGTTTTGGTGGAGGTGGGAAGCTTAGCACGTGCTTCATCGGACCTTTCGTGATCAGCGGGAGAATCGGTGACGTGGCTTAAAGGCTAGACTTGCCACCTGTATTAGTGGGAGTCCATAACGTATTCCATGTGTCGCAGTTTTGACAGTATGTGGCAGATCCTAGCCATGTACTCGATTACTCAGAGATTGAGGTGGGACCTACTCTTAGCTATTCAGAGCAACCTGTGGAGATTCTGGATCGACGAAAGAAGTGTCTGAGGAACCGGGTGATACCCTTGGTTTGCGTCGCATGGAGGTATCATTCTCCAGGAGAGTCTACCTGGGAGCGGGAGGATGAGATGCACGAGCGATACCCATATCTTGTAGGACCTTGAGGTATGATTGTCTATCCTTCTCATCAATTCAGTTTTGCCTTTCAATTTCGAGGATAAATTTTTTTAAGAAGGGTAGATTTGTCACTACCACTTTTTAGCTTGAGGGTATTTTGGTCATTTTGATTTTTGTGAATTATTTTATTATTTATTGCATTGGTGTTGTGAATTTTGACTTTTCCTAGTTGAGACTATAACGACTAGCCTAGAGTTTGACTTTGACCTTGGTGACTTAGTTGGCATGGTAGAATGTTGTTGGATCTTTATCTAACTTAAGTTGACCTAAGTTAACTCGAGTATGGCTAGGTTTCATGAGGAGATTGGGTGTTTAGTGCATTTGGACTTTTGGCTAAGAGGTTGAGCTTGCTAGCTAATGATCTTGGCACAAAGCCCATTCATATGAAACCCTAACCCTAATTCTCTAAATGGCCGGCCACAACAGCCCAAGTGTGACCTAATTCCACTTTATATAATGTCTCTTAACTCTCACTTGCCTCTTTTAGAAATCCCCCTTTAGAAACCCAAATAGTTCTTCCCCAAATCATCAAATCTCACCATTCCTCCACCCAATTGATCCCACTCACTTGCATTGGAGGTCATTTCTGGAGTAGAGGCTGAAGGGAGCTTGCTGCTAGGTTTGGAGCTCACTTGGCCATTAGAGGAGGACTTCTCATTTTGGGTCTTTTCGATTGAATCTCTCCCAATAGGTAAATGCCTTAAATCCTATTTAATTTATGTTTTCTTTCCATAGATGCATCCAACTAGGTGTCCCCTAGCTGTAGAGTAAGTTTAGTGAGAATTTGTATTGATTTGGTGTCCGTATCGGACACGTATCAGTGTGTGTGCATAGGTGTTCGATGGAATGACACAATGAATTTTATTTTATTATTTTCAATTTGTATTTGAACAATTTTGTAGATGTTCATGTGTACTTTAATTTTTGTGAGGATTGAGCATGAATCATGTCAGTTTTCGTGTCCAAAATCGGACACGAACCCGTGCACGAGATAGTGTCTTAGTGCCCTGTTGCTCGAGTATCCTGTAGGACATGACACGGTGTGGTTGACACAAAACTTGGTGAGCACATGGGGGCAATGTCTGAGAGCATGCCCCCAAAGTTTCATCAACTTTCGTGCTCTGGTTTGGAAGAAATCGTACGAGCATGGATTTTACACACACTGTGCACGGGCAGAATTCTTGCACTGACACGGGTTTCGGGTCGCCCCTGGACACGTCATGGTGACGTGTTAGGGTGTCGAACGTGTAGCCCTACACCTAGGCTAGGTGTGGACACAAGCACGACACCTCTCGTGTCTTGTGTCGAGCCCAGTTGAGCTCGAACACGCTGCACGAGCACAGTATGTACACTGTTTTCTGATACTTTAGTATTTTCTGTTTTGGACACCTTCATGTCCACTTATTTGGACACGAACTAGGACACGTTTAGACACTGTTGTATGGACACATGTTTGACACATATGTGACAACTAGTTTCGACACACACACTTGTATTCACTTTTCATTTGACACTCGAATATACCACTACATACTTGACACCATCACTCACTCACTCTTTCACATTGTTCAGATACCTGTCTGTGAACCCTCGCCACAGTGACACCTGTGCACAGACACTTATTTACTCACTTTCACTCTTCACATACACTCTTTCACACCCCCCTTGTTGAGTTTGAATTTGTAATTGCATTTGAGGATTTATACGCATTTGAGTTCTGTGAGGTGAGTTATCAAGCTATGCTTTGAGTTTGGGTTTGAACTCAGTTCTCTGAGTTGAGATTTAGTTCTCAGATATTGGTAAATATGTGTAGGTATAGTACATGTATGAACCTGAGAATGTATTCACTGCTAGCCTGTGCCATGAACCTGAGAATTAAACCCTATATATGCCATGAACCTGAGAAACATAAACCCCTCACTGTCCACACACACACACAAACCCCCTACCACTCTCTGTCCACACAACACACACACACACACACACACCCACAACTGCCATGTGACACACAATTTACCATGCTCTCACACACACTTTTCTCTCCATGTATATAATGTAAATGCATGAATGAATGAATGTAATATGTATAGATAGATGGATATAATATAATGCAATGTATAATGTAAACTATACATATATGATATGAATACATGTATATAATGTAACGCATGAATGCATGAACAATGTAATGTATGTAATGTATAGATGTAATGTAAGAATACATGTAATGTATGTATATATACATGTATTTAGGTATAGTATATAGACTTGTGTGGTTCACCTTGACTTGGTAATGTGTTTGATTGCTAGTATAGGCTTGGTTAGGCATAGAATGAATTGTTAGACTAGGATTGGACCTAGTATGGTTTAGTTGACCTACTTTGACTAGTGTAGTTGACTAGAGTTAACCAAGAGTTGACTTTACTCTATAATGACCTAGAAATCATATAGAATGTATTGTAAAGTTCAATATTACCATTTTGGATATGTTGTGACCTGTGTTACTCTAAATAGGACTCGTCTACTCTGTCTGGACATCTACACTTACCAGATACTCAGGATATCAGGCGAGTATATTTTTTGACCGTTTTATACTTGTTAGGATTTATATTTATGCTCTAGATTACTTTACTTGATGTTGTCACGTTGTTAACACGGATTGGTACTATATGGATCCCTTCATGAGATGTTATCCCCCTCGGGAGCATCGGGATACTTCATATCATGTGCTTTTCACGTACATCATGTATTCATGTGCTTTCATCATTCATGTGCACTCTTATGATTCATGTACTCTCATGTTCACAGAGCCCCTCATGTATACTTCGTGTGCACCCATTTATGGGGCCCCATGTGAAATCATGTACAATAACATAACTTGTCTGGATCCTTGTGTATTGATTAGGTACGGAGGAGTATAAATGGTAATGTGAACAATTCCAAAGTAGTGTAATCATGTGCAAACTCTTTAGTATAATCATGTGCAAATTTAAGCCGTCCATATGTCTATCTTGTACTCTACATCACTAACCACTGATAGTTTTTTACTTATAATAGATATTTCCATACAGTCATCTCTTTTACTTTATATATATTCTTTAGCATTTTATGTATCTTACTCTATAGCATGCTTATATTTCCTGTCATGATATGAACTGCGTGAGATGTATTGTGCTCGTTCATGTCCTGACTGGACCTGTTGAAATTTTACAGATGACATTGAGGAGTTTTGTCCTACGTACTACGGAGCAGGCCTAGATGACACCTGCGAGTTGGACTCCCAGGGGGACTCAATCCTTGCAGAGGACATTACCCCAGTAGTCTAGGCTAGTTAGCTAGACTAGTTATGTTACTTTATTGTCTTGTCTTATTTTGGATACACTATGTATTTATTTGGGATATTATTGTTATTCAGGATGTTGTGGAGATGTTATCTTGGATACTTAGACTTCTTCTCCTATTGTATTTCATTTGGTGACTTTCATATCTTTTTTACCTATCTATCTATCTTATCGTACTTCTACCTTAGCTGTGATTGAGTTGTACATTTCTGTATTATCTTCCATTCGGAGAGTATATATTGTACATGTACCTTATAATTGTTAGATGTATGTGACCTAGGACAACGTTCTACCGTTGACACTACGGCGTAGGCTAGACGTACCCACTTCTCGTGTCCCTACACTGGGTGCGGGTTGTGACAGCATCTCCGTATAGTTCTTCAGATTCTCAAGGAGCACCAGTTTTATGTGAAGTTCTGTAAGTGCAAATTTTGGCTGGATCGCATTTCGTACTTAGGTCACATCATCACCAGAGGTGGAGTAGAAGTGGACCCCCAGAAGATAGTAGCTATAGAGACATGGCCAGTACCCAGAACCATCGTAGAAGTTCAGAGTTTCCTAGGATTGGCCAGCTATTACCGACGGTTTGTATCAGACTTTGCTCGGATTTTAACACCATTGACATAGTTGACCCGCAAGGATGTGCAGTTTGCTTGGACAGCATAGTGTCAGAGTTCATTCGAGAAGTAGAATCAAGGATTGATGACGGCCCCCATTCTTACGCTTCCAGATGGGACTAGAGGATTTTCGGTTTATTGTGATGCTTTCGGCAGAGGATTGGGATGCATTTTGATACAGCATGGTAAGGTAGTCGCTTATGCGTCACGTCAGCTTCGTGATCATGAGAGGAATTATCCAACTCACGACTTGGAATTAGCAGCGGTGGTTTTCGCACTTAAGTTGTGGAGGCATTATTTGTATGGAGATCGGGTGGAGATTTTTACCGACCACAAGAGTCTTAAGTATGTGTTTACCTAGAAGGATCTTAACATGCGTCAGAGGAGATGGCTAGAGCTACTTATGGATTATGACATCAACCTGCAGTATCATCTTGGAAAGGCCAACGTTGTTGCAGATGCATTGAGCAGAAGGGCCGGAGTTTATTTTCTAACAACACAGCCATAGTTGTTAGCAAATCTGCAGAAGGTGGGTATTGAAGTTTTCTTTCCACCAATGTGGCATTGATGGCCATTATGCAAGTTCATTCCAGTATAGTTGAGAGGATTAAGTTAGCTCAGTCGACGGATTCTAAGCTTCAGCGGCTTAGGGCAGAATGTGTAGCAGGACGAAGAGCAAAGTTATGTATTCATGAGGATGGTACACTTCAACATGGAAGGCATCTTTGTGTACCTAGTGGTGACATCAGGCAAGAGATCATGGCAGAGGCTCGCAGTTCACAGTATTCGATTCATCCTGGTGGTACGACGATGTATCGTGATATCCGTCAGCATTTCTGGTAGAATGGCATGAAGAGGAAGATAGCCCGGTTCGTCTCTCGTTGTTTAGTTTGTTAGCAAGTTTAAGCTGTACATTAGAGACCAGCTGGACTTCTACAACCCTTACCGATCCTAGAATGAAAATGGGAGCACATTACTATAGATTTTGTAACTGGGTTACATAAATCCCCAGCTGGGAGTGATGCTATCTTGGTTATAGTTGACAGACTCACCAAGGTAGCTCATTTTCTCCCTTTTAGAATTGGCCAGTTGACGGATCAGCTAGTAGAGATGTACCTCATACAGATAGTCAGTTTGCATGGAGTACCAGTCAGTATTGTATCAGACAGAGATTCAATATATACGTCACACTTTTGGCAGAGTCTTCAAGAGAGCCTGGGGACTCGTCTCAAGTTTAGTTTAGCTTATCATCCGCAGACAGATGGTCAGTCAGAATGTACGATCTAGACTCTTGAAGATATGTTGCGGTCTTGTACGCTTGACATCGGTGGTTCGTGGGAAGATTACCTGCATCTAGTAGATTTCACCTATAACAACACTTTCCAGGCCAGTATCCAGATGGCACCCTTTGAAGCCCCGTATGGCAGAAAGTGCAGATCACCTTTAGCCTGGGATGACATAGGCGAGAGACAGATGCTTGGTCCAAAGATGATTATGCAGACTATCGAGGTGGTCAGACAAGTTAGAGATCATCTTCGAGTTGCACAAAATCGCCAGCGTCATTGGGCCGATTCTCATCGGCGTCCCCTTGAATTTTCTATCGGCGACCATGTATTTCTTAGGATCTCGCCTACCTATGGCGTCATTCAATTCGGCGTGTGGGGAAAGCTCAATCCTACGTATATAGGGTCGTTCGATATTCTTGAACGAGTAGGTGATGTGTCCTATCGTCTCGCTCTTCCACTATTGTTACGTGAGGTACATGATATGTTCCATGTATCCTAATTACGACGGTATATTCCAGATCCGAGTCATGTCCTTGATCGTTCGGAATTGGTTGTTGGTGCCAACCTTTCATATGAGGAAAGACCCGTATCCATATTGGACCGGAGAGAGAAGATACTCAAGAACAAGACTATTAGTTTAGTCCGTGTTGCTTGTGGTCATCACTCTTTGGGTGAGTCAACGTGGGAACGTGAGGATGATATCTGATCGCGATATCCACACCTGTTTGACTCATAAGGTATAATATCTTCCTTATGCCTTATGCTTTTAATTCCTTGCTTATATGAATAATTGCTTGATTGACTGCTAGTCGTAGATTGCTCGTGATTAGTATAGCTTGCCCTGACATCTCTAGCCTCTTAATTAAATTCCGAGGACGGAATTCCTTTAAGGTGGGTAGAGTTGTCACTCCCGTTTTCCGTTATACGTATTTTCAGTATACGTGTACGGATTCTCGACCCGTATCTTGACTTGTCTAATATGGCTTGGCTTGGCTTGGTTTGGTCTTGATTTAGCTTGGCTTGGTTTATTTTGGTTTGGTTTAGATTTTGGTTGGAGATGGAAAGGGTTGATATAAATATCAACTTTCCTCTCTCTCTCTCCTCATTACTTCTTCATTTACTCCTCTTCCTCCACTAAACCTCTCCACCCACCTTAGGCAAGTGCAACTTGCTTTATGGATGAACCTAATTTTTATTGTTCCATTGTCTTCCCTACAAGTTTCTAAGACTCTTTAGTACTTAGCATTTTTGATTTTGGTGGATAATTTCTTGTAGATCTAAGTTTACTCAAATCTTGGTTTTCTTGGGTTTTGATCTACCAAACTTCATTATTTTCAAGTTTTGATTGTTCCATGTTGTAGAGAATTTGATTTTATTCAAAATAGACCTTTGAAAACTCGGATTTCGATTTGTTTAGAGTGATTTTTGAACTTGGAAAGTTCATGGGTTCCATGAACTCATGTTCTCGGATTGGAGAAGATGAGCAGTGGTGGGCGCATAGCCATTTATATGCGCCCAAGCCACACTCCCCCCTGCTTAGGTGCATAGGCTCTGGCATGAGTCTAAGGCCCAAAGCCTCCCCTGCCTAGGCGCATAGCCTTTATATGCGGCCAAGTGTACCATGTTTCTCCTGCTTGGGCGCATAGCCCTTATTATGCACCCACATGCCATGGAAGATAGTCTCCTAATTTCTTTCGAAGTGCACCCTGTCTCCCTCTTGTGGGCGTATGCTCTTGGGCGCATACAGCCCTGGGTGCATGCCTTCCCTAATGCATGACTTCCATGATACAACCAGCCATAGGCGCATAATCTTGGGTGTATGTCATTCTCTGTATATGTTGACCTTAGGCGCATGCTATTCTTGGACCATGTTGACCTTAGGCGCATGCTATCCATGACACCCCATTGACCCTTTGGCGCCATTTCTGGCCAGGGAATTCTTGTTGCATTTATCCCTGCTTGTCCCCATGGTCCATAGCGTAAGTTGTGACCCTTGAGCATGATGGGCATACTCCCATGATAGCCTGGTATAATGTTATTATCTGTGCTACGTGCGTGCTTTGAGCTTAAGCACGATCTCAGCATGGCATGTACACTCTCTGATAACTCTTTTAGTGGCCCACCATGGCGCACTCTTGACCAAATGAATTCTTGGTATACAAGTACCCTTAACATGAACACGACATGACAACATGGCTTTACATGATAACTCTTGATAGTGACCCATCGTGGTGCACTCTTGACAAGTAACTTGATATGATAAGTAGTAACTTGACATGAATAATCTTGATAGTGGCCCGCCGAGGCGCACTCTTGACAAGTAATCTTGATAAGTAATCTAACATGATAATCTTGACAGGCTGTTGCGACATCTACCCTGACTTGCTAAGTAACCATTGTCTTGACACCGTGGTTGATTTTCCTGATTGTGATTGTAAAAGCTACTTGTCTCGTCTTGCATCATGTCTAGGACATGGATTCCTGGTTACCATGGTCAGGGATTCATAATGAATATGACTGGATTGATCAAGTAGTTCATATAGAAAGATTTCTCTAGTTACAGGCGATTCTGTTATCCCGACCACACCTGAGTGGACTTATAGCCTACCGACGAGTAGGGCACATTTCCAGCATACTGTCATGTGGGGCACTTCTTAAAATTATAAGTACTATAGCACACTGTCATGTGTTGCACTCCAAGTCACCTAATGATTCTCTAACTCTTGGTAACTCTAAGCAATCTCGCCTGGATAACCTGGATAGCTGTAGGGCTTGTGACTGCTGGAACATCTCATTACATCTTGTAGTAACTAGGCTTGTGATAACCCTAGTTAGTTAAAGTATTAAGTCGTACTCCTTGCTTGGCCGTAATTGATGAATGAAGTCTAGTCTAGTCTTGTCTAGACAAGGCCAGTACATGGTTACTTCAGCACGTTACTGTTTATGCTTTACTTTATCGATAATCGGTTAGAGACTAAGTTCTGTTCAGGTGTAGGGTTACAACCCCGGTCCTTGTTTGGTTTACGGGTTGTAACTTGGTTACCGAAACAGTTTCTTAGTTATCTTATCGTTTATCACCCTACTCTCATAACTCTAGTTTTTTTGTTATTATTTATGTCTTGTGTTCTAACATGCTGGTTTTAGCTCTTAAGTGAAGCCTCCCTTGTGGCACTTGCTCTTTCTGGGGTCTGACCCAGCTGGTTTTGTATGACAAGATTTTGGAGTAGCTCCCGACGATCTTCCAGCCTTCCAGTCAGATGGTGAATACTAGACAAACCCTGGCATCGAATGGGTTTTATTTTGCTCTCCCACTCTATTGTAAATTATTTTTTTGAGGCTTTTAGCCGCCGAGCAAGTGTTAGATTGTGTTGAAAGCTTACATTCTTGTCTGCCTAAGGGCTGTTACATGATTGACAAATCCTAGGGTTGATCATGTATGACTTTAACTCTTGCAAGTCTTCGTATTTTGTATGACTAGCTTCATGATCATCTAAATATGTAATGTTTGAGACGTATTACCTTGTATGTCTGATGATCTACCATCTTGTTACATTTACTTGCTTGCTTGAGATTGAGACACTAGGCTTGTTCTTGACCATAAGAGACTAATGGCTTTTAGATAAACCCTCATGCATCTAGACAGCCGTGACCGTATTGCGAGGTGGGTTGAACTTCAATGTACGTAGCTCGCTGCGTCTGTCCCACATTCTCCAGTATTCTGGTTCGGAGGCGTTACACCCTTCTTCCCTCTTCTACTCTTCTCTCCAAAAGCCTTTGATCGATCATATCCCCAATCAAAGAATTGTGGGAGATGAAAACCTAAAGGGGAGATGAACACCTAAAGGGAGGGGGGGTTAAAAATTGGGGGAAATGAAAACCTAGCTAGGAGGGAAAGTTTATTGGAAATGAAATTAGGGGGGAACCTGTAGAAAACTTTTCTATTAGGTGGGAAATGAAAACGTAAGGGGGGAAGGATTTAGAGAAAGAATTTTGAGAAGAAAAAAAATTATAATGAGAAGTTACTTTAATAAGTACAATTACAACATACATAAAAAATATGTTGTAAATGAGTCTTAAATTACAACGCACAAAAGTTTGTGCCGTAAATGAGCCTTCAATTACAGCACGCAAAAATGCATGCCATAAATAAGCCTTCAATTACAACATGTAAAAAATGCATGCCGTAAATGAGTCCTCAATTACAACACGTAAAAATGCATGCCGTAAATGAGTCTTCAATTATGGCGTGCATGTCAAACACGCCGTAAAAAAGACAAAAAATACCTCTTTTACAGCACACATATTTGTGTTACCCTAATAATTATATCATGTTTTTGAATATGGCTAATCAATTAAGTTTACCATAATGACATCCCTAATATTCATGTAATCACTATCATGTTGCTACTTAAACTTAACATTGTTCTAATGTTCTATATCATATTTCTATGTTTGTATCATAATACATCATACTATTTTGTTTGCCAAACATTGATTTGCAGACATGCAGTAAGCATGATCACACCAGGACATATGCAATGGAGAATTATTAATGGGCCAAAGACGGTATTATATAAGGAGATTTCTCTGAACCGTCCAACGACCTATCCGGGGACAGGAGTCGAGGGGGCAGCACCACCTGTAGGGGTTTGGGGGCGAAACCCCCGAAAGATATTCAAATTTCCAGATCTCTTTATATTTGGACGACTGCCGTCAAGGAAGCGTCTTCAAGTTTGTTCAAATTTCAAAAGGAAGGCGTCACCAATAGGCTATTGATTTTCCTATTTGAACAATATATTTTTCATATTTATTAAGTATAGGAATACGATATAAACTGCATCGTATTGGCAAATAGGCTATCCAAGAAACGTTTTCAAAATATCCTTTTATTTTGAAAACAAGCCCACTTACAAAATTCCAAACTACTTCCTAACTGCTTGATCTTTTTAAAAATTCTAAAAACTAATTTGTAAAAATTCTGACAGAACTCCAACAGAATTCAGCCTGAGTTCGGCCAGAGTTCGGTTAGTGGACATTGGATTTTGAACTTGGTCCTCCTGCAGTTACGAATCTTGCCGAGATTTTCTCATAGAGTTCTGCCCGAATTATGACAAAGTTCTGCCTTTGGAAAAACTATAAATAGAGAAGAATTTCGATCAATTCAACACACCAATTCACTTTCATATCTCTTCTTTATAAGTCTACAACTTCTTCCAAAGCTTTCATTTTTAAATCCTAAGCCAGTTACAATTCTCTAGTCGATTTGCCAGTACGGTATGGTCTAGAAGTTTCAGAGTGATTGTAATCAGAGGCTTGATTAAAGAAAAATACTTCACAATTGAAGTTGGTCTAGTACTTCGGATCAAAGCTCGCATTGTAGAAGTTGCAAGAACTTTGGATGAAAACTTGAGGTGATTTTCCATAGTGGATTCAACTGGAAGATAGAGTTCTTCCGACTGGACTAGTCCTCACAAGAGGAAAACCAGTATACATCTTTGTGTTTGCGTTTGCTTTCTGCTCTCTCCTTTTCATTTACTTATCCGTGATATATATTCTATGATCTTGCTGCTAACATTTTTAATTAGCTAAATTCCACTACCTACTCTATTCACCCCCCTCTAGAGTATTGCGCTTTACAATTTGTTCCTACAATTGGTATCAAAGAGGGTTCTCTGTATATAAGTCTTGCTTGATCATACCAGTTGACCCTATAATTTGCACGATGTAAAAGAGTGTCATTTACATCACGCAGTAACTGCACGCCGTAAATGCAACATTTTCTTGTAGTGGTGGTCCTAATGATTGTGTCCTAATTGTGTCGGTGTGTGTTTATATTTTATTAAGCTCTACCTATTATAATTACAAAAAATTTCATGTTCGATCTGACATGATGCACCATTCTCGTGTCCCTGGGTTCAACCACGAGGACACAGACACTTCCATACACAAACTCGAATTCCCACTCCCAAATATTGTGCCCTGTTTTCACATGTCCACAGTATACGATAGAGACATCAAAACCCTAATCCTAATTCTGCTCAGTCGGCCACCTTGTCGGAGCTCCTCCTTGGTCCACTGCTTCCCCTTTTTTCAGTTCATAGTCTTCTTTCTTTTAAGGCCGCCTTCTTCCCGAGTGCTCCGTCGGAGCTTTGCTGACCTTCTGGATCCGTTCGATCCTTCCGTCTACTGCTATTGACTACTTTATCTGCTGGTCACCAACTCGGGGCAGTCGTGTCCGACTTTTGTGCCTCATCAACCACAATCTAATCCACTACCACCACCACTACAACCATCTCAGTCACTCAGCCGGTCTCCATCATCATCACCACCATATTCCCAGTCATCTTCTACACCGTGTGGATCCAACCGACGACTACCTCTTCCCAGATCTGCTCCTTTGTCGTATCTCCGATCAGGTCTGAAGTCATCTCGACGCCTCGACCGTCCTCACCATGCCACCAGATCTAGTTGCTTGGCTGAGTTATCGTCGCTCCCTCCTACAGCCGCTACAGAGGTGAGTTTACCACCTCCATCATCTCATTCTCGTCTTCTTCCTCTTCTTCTTTTTCTTTTTTTTTCTTTTTCTTCTTCTTCTTCTTCTATTACTACTACTTCATCTTCTTCTTCTCTTTCTTTTTCCTTCTTATTCTTCTTCTACACTCTTCTTCTCTTTCATTCTTCTAGAAGAATCCAGTGAAGAGTGGAAAGGATTAAGGAATAAGCCTGGTGGCCATGGGCCAGGGATTGTGGGCCGCAAGAAAAGAAAGGAGAAGGAAAAAAGAAAGAAAAGAAAAAGAAAAAAGAAACATGGACAGGATGAGGATGTGCTTGTGATCAATGACCCCGATTCGACAGGAGCCTTTGAACCCAAATATAGAGAATGCACGCCTCATGACGTCAACAGGGGGCGCTTATGCATGAACTTCCCGATCAATCCTAGAGAGAGCGGGCCGACGAGGAGATGTTCATCCTCGTCGAAGAACGTCACAACCGACTCTCCCTTGTAAAGCTCCGGGGACATCACCAAAGCAGTCGTCGAGGTGGGGCATAGCAGAACCCCATGGACGGCATGAGCGAAAGAGACTGGACCCGCATGAGCACTCGTAGGAGTAGTCGATGGAAAGATCACAGTGTCGACGAAAGTCAGAGCGGCCACAGATGAACCAATGCCAGCCAATAGTGGAGGTGCCGGAGCGCGGGCGCGGACCGAAACCCTCTTGGATCTGCGGGGGAAATAAAAAGATCCCCGTCGGGCATCTACGAAAGGAAGAAAGGGAAGACCAGGCCTGCATCTGGAGGAGGTGACAATGATGCGGCGACGGAGGAGAATGGGGGAGGGGGGCAGACAAGCCGCACCCGGCCATAGGCCGAGTGCTATCATGGGAAGGAAAGAAATGAAAATTTAGGGCCAGCGGACGGCCACTCGAGGAGGAGGAGAGCCTCTTCGATCGGGATCCAAGCCTACATCTCTCTCTTATTATATATATATATATATATATATATATATTTTAAGAGAGAGATGTAGGCTTGGATCCCGATCGAAGAGGCTCTCCTCTTCCTCGAGGGGCTGTCCGCCACCGGGCTCGGCCGGCGGCCCTCCGCCCCCAGGCGTCCCCCCTCTCGCCGGGGGCTTCCCCCCTCCCCCGGCCTCCTTGGCCCCTTCGGGCGGACGGGTTCCCTCTGGCCGTCCCCCCCCCCCCCCGCGAGGAGGCCCCCCTCTTTCTCCGGTCGGAGCATGCCAGATGTGCGGACAACCCTCCCCCTCCTTCCCTCTTCCGCGGTGCAGCTTCCGCTCGCGACGCCGCAAGCTTCGCCGGGTCCGACGCCCTCTGCCATCCAAGGCCCCCTCCATCCTTGGTCCTCCTCCTGTCATCCCTGGCGCACCGTGCGCCTCGCGGCCCCTCTCTGGCCCGCCGCCCCACTTAGCTGTCGTCCCCGCCGACACGCCGCCCCCCTCGGGTCCTCCTGCCGTTCCCACTTCCCATCTGCAGTCCTCCGAGCGTCCGGCAGCGCCCACCGCGGACCCATCTCTTCCCCCGACCCGGCCTCCTCCGGGCCAGGCGTCCTCCTCCCTTGCCGGCGCATCTCCACCGGAGCTTTCCCCCGCGCCTCCACCCGCCTCGGATTCCCTCCCGGCGTTCACCCCCGCTCCGGGCGCCGTCCTCCCTCCGGAGGCTCCTTCCTTCGTGCCTCCCCCTCCAGTCACGGACCCCCCTCCCCCACCTGTCGCGCCTCCCGCGGCTCCTCCGACCGCCAGCTCCTCTTCGCCGGGAGTCTACTGGCAGGACCCCTCCTCTCTTAGGTGGTTCTGGATCTCCGCCCAGACGGCCGTGCCCCTCCCGGCTCCGGCGGCCGCGCCCCTCCCAGCCTCCGACGGCGCCGACATCCCCGACCTCGAGTCGTAGTGCCCCTACGGGCGCTACCCCCCCACCGTCGGGCCTAGCGTTCTCCGGCCCCCTCGGCGCCTCCCTTGGCCGGCCGAGCAACCTCCCCTGGCCTCCTCCCCCTACCCCCCTACTTGTCTCTCCGCCCCCCCGGGTCATGTTCCAGCCGCCGTCGCCCGCCTTCCGGCCGCCGTGAACCCCTGCGCCGGCGCTCCCGTGCTTCCCTCGTCGGAGCGCCGTCCGGTGCTCCTCCCAGTCCCTGGCCTCCCTACCGGTCAGTCTCTGGCCCTCCCTCCCCGGAGACCCCTTTGTCTCCCCCTGCACAGGCCCAGCGGCCGTTCCTTGGCTGACCGGCGCCAGAGCCCTATCCTCTGCCCCTCGCCTGAGCTCCGCCCGGTGCTTCGCCCGGGCCGCCTTGGGCTCAGCGCCCCCTCGGGCAGAGCGGCGTCGGGCCCCGTGCTCCCTCGGTCTGGGCGTCGTCGGGCCCCGTGCCCCTTCGGTTTCCACGTTCCTCGGGCAGAGCGCCTGGACCAGCCCCCTTCGGGCCCCGCATGGGTCTGCCACGTGTCCCCCCTCTCCGGGCAGCGTGCGGGTTTTGTTTTTGAATTTGTATTTGGCCGATTGTGGGCTTTGTCTTGTGGTGGGTTTTGGTGTGTGTTGTTTGTCCCACACAGGCTTTTGTTTTGTGTTCTGTTTCGATTCAATAATATTAACTTTTCCAAATATATATATATATATATATATATATATATATATATATATATATATATATATATATATTATCGAAAACCTCCCATATTATTCATACCAAGGCGCAAAATGTCGAAGCTTTTACAAGTAAGCGCAAAAAGAAGACATATAAGAGCACTAACAAAGGTGTCCTGTACTACTAGGATCAGGATAGCACGGACTGCCAGAAGTCCTTGATACTGTGATTGTAGTGCCTGCTGATTTTGTGAGTTTGACGGAGAACCTTCCGGATAAGTTGGTCGGATGAGTATTAGTGACCTTCGTATCTGAATTTGTTGCAATTCTTCCACATGACCCACGTAATGGCGGCTGCAATGATCTGGTAGCCGTGAGAGGTGCTACTCCAGGTGGCCAGAAGATAATTGAAGCTCCCACCATCCTGAATCTTTCTGCAACGATAAGATTGGGCGTTCCAGAACCTCGATGGCGATTCTCCTGAGTACAAAATTTGGTCGACTGTTTCGGGCTCTCTCGCCATACAACAATGACATGCAGAGGCCAGACTAAATCCTATGGTGTTGAGAGTGTCGTCGGTGGTGTGTTTCTTGCGAAACGCTCTCTACATCAGGAAGGACAATTTTTTAGCTATGCAAGAATGCCAGAAAGACCCGATGATAGGGGAAGGCACCCCAATGCCCCTGACTACCCCTCTGGCTGAAGCAACCAAGAAGGAGCCGTTAGCCGAGATAGACCACTGCATGACATCGAGTTCTGCCCTGATCTGAAGCCCAGCGTCGAGGAGCAAAGCAGCGGCTTATTCTCCACTCTAATTTTGAACCGTCTCCCAATTCCAATTACCCGAGGAATCCTATAAATCTCTAATGGTATAGTTAGGAGGCGCCATCGGTGACTTGGGGAGGAGATCGTCTCCTAACCACCATTCGAAGAATAAGGATGATTCGCCCGAGCCCAGCTTAAGACGGATCAGAGGTTCAACAAGGTTCCTCCCCTTAAGGATACGCTGCCAAGACGCGGAGGATCTACAGTTGAAATCCGCATCGGACGGGTGTATATATTTGAAATATATATTTTTTTGGGGGGATCTACAGTTGAAATCCGCATCGGACGAGTGTATGTATTTAAAATATGTATTTGAAGTATATATATATATATATATATATGGACTAAGATACCTAACTACCCTGCGTAGATCAATTTTAGTTAGAGCATCCTTAGGATCAATAATTTTCCAATAAGGTTAGATAGTTATAGGGTATACAAGCTAAGGATAGAAAAAGGTAGTAGAACAAGACCTTGGATAAGCAAGTTTGATGATAAGTCTTAAGAGAGTTATAGTTGTTAAGCTCATGACTTATTTGAGGGAAAGAAGATAAAGAAAGGGGTCTGCGGGTTGTACAATTTTTCGATGGACCGTAATTTCTTGATTTAGCTATAACCTGACTGGAAGCTTGATCTGACAAGGGAGAAGTTTAAAAAAAATCTTTTCGGTCGTTACCAAGGAAATATTAGAAAGATAGGGAGTGGTCTTCATGGAGTGATAGATTAATGATTCTGTTAGTGCCATAGAAGCATAATTGAAGAGCAGTAACATTCTTTAGAATAAGGTTAGACCTTGTAGTAGTGTAGGATAGATTTATGCTAGCTAGTTATGGTATTTGATCGACCCTTAAGAGTCGAATGATTTTATACCTAATTGAGATTTGAAGATATTTTATATTCTATCATTGCAGATACAAAATGAGGAATTCAATTTGAGCAGTGATTCAAATTTCTTCGGTCGATTTCTGTATTGAGAAAATCATAAAATAGAAATATAGATCATGGATCGACCCAATAAAAATTTCTGAGGATTTGCTAATTGGATATTGATCGACAATTATGAATGTGATTTGATGTAGTCATATTTAGAAGATTGGTTCAATATCTTGGGAATGGTTGGAATTTGAAATAAATTGGTAATAACAGACGAATGAAATGAGGTGGCTTGATGAAAATTTGATTTAGTTGATTTTGGATATATTCCTTTTAGTTCAGAATAGAATTAGTTATAATGTTTGGGTAGTTGGCTTAGTTCTCCATGGGTTCCTTGGTGATGTGAGTTTTAACTAATTTAGAGAGTTTGGAAGATTGACTCTGCACGAGGCGCTATTAATGAGAGGATTACCTTGCAGTTTCTTTTTCCTTTCTACATATCCTATTTTGAAAATTGTAGTTTGATTTTCCTATATTGTATTAGTGACTGGATTTTCTTTTTACAATCGCCACTTGATTATCATTCGATTTCAATGTGTTTCGATCATGACTATATGATTTTGATTATCATGCCTAGATTTTGATTTTTTGATCATATCTAGATGACTTTTGATCATACTTATACGATTTTCCAAGTAGACTTCAACTCTAATCTATGATCGTACCTAAATATTTTGATCATAATTTGATCATATCAAATTTTTTGATTTGATCGTTCCTATATGATTTTAAATCTGCACATTGATCGTGCTAAGATGATTATAATTTCGTATTTTTTACTGAATCGTGCCTGAGTGATTTTGATTCTAATCATGTTCCTGCCTAAACGATTTGATCCAATCTAGAATTTGATTCTATTTTTGCTTGTTCCTAGATTTGATTCTTAATCATTCCAAATTAGCTCCATTTCAAATTCATGTATTTGATTATTCTTACGCGTATCAAATCATGTTATGATCGTTCCTAGATGACATAGATTCTGGTTTGATCGTGGCTAAATAATTTTTTATCGTAACTAAAGAATTTCTTTGATTGCATGTAGATGATCATGATTAGATTTTAATTAATTTTAGACATGCTCAATAACGTCATTTCTATAGTTGATCGTGCCTAGGTATTTATCGTAACTAAAAAATATTTAGATTTAATTTTGACCATGACTATACATTTTGACTCTATTTCTAAACGTGCCAAATCATGTCTTTTGATTCTATTCACGATCTGTCACGACCCGCACCCAGTGTAGGGGCATGAGAATTGGGTACGTCCAACCTACGTCGCAGTGTCGGTAGTAGAACACTGTCCTAGGTCACATACATCTAACATGATAAGGTACCTGTATAGTGTATACTCTCCAATCGGAGGACAATACAGAAATGTACCGCTCAATCACAACTAAGGTAGAAGTACGATAAGATAGATAAGATATGATATGAAGATCACCAAATGAAATACAAACATGGGAAGAAGTCTAAGTGTCTAAGATAACATCTCCACAAAATATCCAGAATAACAACAAGATCCCAAAATATATACATCAATGTATCCTAATGAGACAAGACATCAAAATAAGATAGAAGTCTAAGCTAACTAGCCTAAACTATAAGGGTGACATCCTCTACTGCTGATGGATCCTGCTGAAGATCCAAGTCGCAGGTGTCATCTATGGCAGCTCCATAATAGGTAGGGCAAAGGTCCTCGTCATCCTCTGTAATATTTTTAACAGGTCCAGTCAGGACAGGAACGAGCACAAAATCTCAACAGTTCATATCAAGACAGGAATATAAAGCATGCAATAGAGTAAAATATATAAGACACTGAAGGAAAGTACATGTAGTAAAAGAGATAGAACTGTAATGTAAATAGCTATTATAAGTAGAGAACTATCAGTGACTAGTGATGTAGAGTACAAGATAGACATGTGAACAGCTTGAATTTGCACATGATTACACTACTTTGGAATTATTCACATGACTGCTTCTACTCCCCCATACCCTAATCAATACACAAAGATCCAGACAAGTTATGTTATTGTACAGTATTTTATATGGGGGCCCATAAATGGGTGCACATGAAGTTATACATGAGGGTTCTGTGAACATGAGAGTACATGAATCACAAGAGTATACATGAATAGTGAAAGCACATGAGTACATGATAAAAGTGAAACTCACATGACATGAAGTACCCGATGCTCCCGAGGGGGATAACATCTCAATGTAAAGATCCATATAGTACCAATTCATGTTAACAACGTGACAACATCAAGTAAAGTAATCTAGAGCAAGAATATAAATTCTAACAAGTATGAAATGATCAGAGAATGTACTCGCCTGATATCCTGTATGTCCGATGAGAATAGATGTCCAGATCAGAGTAAATGAGTCATATTTAGAGCAATACAGGTCACAACATGTCCAATAAGGTAAAATTGTAGATTATAATGCATCCTACATGATTCTAGGTCGATCTTGGCCAAAGTCAACTGTTGGTCAACTCTGGTCAACTATACAGTTAAACTAGGTCAACTATAGTCAACTGTGGTCAAACTATCTAGGTTAGTCTATTCTAGGTCTAAACAGTATCTATGTCATATACATAAAATTTACAACCTCATAACATAGACTATAGGGCTACACTATACACTAGGCCTATATACAATTCATAAATACTTACATGCATACATACATGTTTGCATTCATACATTCATTGATACATATATATATTTGCATTTATGTATTTATACATACATTGCATTCATGTATCCACACATTACATACATGGATACATAACATACATGTATACATTCATACATGCTTATGTTTCATGCATTACATAGAAATCAAGCCCAACTCTATCACCTTTATATAAAACACATACATATCATTACTACATATATATATAGTATACCTATACATGTGTCACAGATATGGGAGCCCTCATATCTCACCTATATATATACTATTTACATATCTAACAAATGAATCAAAGAGGAATACAAGAATGAAATGCAAACATGCTAGTATGTAGTCTAGTCCATCTAGGAATGCAGAAATAAAAATGTTGTGAATAAAATGCAAGGGGGCAGGACAAGTCATGTCATGTGGCAGTACAGTAGACAAAAATGGACTGGTACACATACATGGATAAAGTGGCTGGCTACTCGAGGTCAGAAACAAGGGAAAGGGATATCTGGATTTAGATATTAGGACTGAACAGTGGATTGGGTCGACCATGGAAACTATGGACCTACTTTGGACAGAACATGGCCTAAGTAATTTACCCAAGGTAGGACAATGATCATGGTGAAGTTTGAACCCCAAGTTGCATATAGACTGGATGGGAATGGGAGTACCAATGTGAAGCCTAAGTGGTCATTGGACAAGGAACATGCATGACACCCAAGTGATTGTAGTGAATACTCATGCTCTGATGAGTATCAGAGTGTTCAGAACTAGTAGGGTCTGACACTCAATACCCGGCTCGAGTGCGGTATAAAATGGATATGCATACTGTCGTGTTTGTAGAGGTTAAATGTTAATATGCAGGACAGTCTAATGTGAAGGCTAAATGAGGAATGCAGTAAATGATTTTAGGACACTTGCTACAAAGTGGAGGGTATGTGCAGAATATCGACCATGTTCAGATACCATGATAGGTATCAGAGAAATACAAGGGTGGAGCCCTGTTATGCAGATTAAAGGTATGTTCCAAATGAAGGAATGCAATGAATGTTGTAGTGGATCCTAACAGGTGGTTTGATGCATTGCAGGTAATGCAAATGGGTCAGTGAAATATGCAGGCAAGTGCAGTGGCATGTGAGCAGTGTGTTCGAGTGTCACTTGATGAATATAATGCAGTGAGAGAGGGGTTAAGTACTAGCCTAGGCTATGAAGTACATGTGTGTCACAGCAGTAAATGTAAAATACAATGCAACAGAGGGTGAATTGGGATATGCAGTGAAGGAGATTATGTTAGGATGTCTCTGATACATCAAGTATCAAATGATGCTGATGTATCCAGCCATGTGTGGTTGTGTGGCAGAGCAATGGAAAGTGTGTGCGGGCGAGGGTGTGAATCAAGTGTCAATGCAAAGGTGTGCAGATGAAGGAAATTAAGTGTGCAGCAAAGTGATTGTGTCAACTTGTTATCAGAGTTACTGTATTTAGAACATGTATTCGAGTGTAACATGTGCATGTAACAATGTGTGAAGTGAGTGTCACATACCAATGTCCATGTGTCAGAGTGTCATGGTGTCAATATGTGTCAAGTGTTATGTGAAACGAGGGTGTCAATCATGTGTGTCTAACTTATGTCCAACAGAGTGTTTAAGTGACAAAAAGTAATGCAGTGATGTATTAGAGTGCTAGTTGTATACAAATATGTGTCCACAAAGTATCTAAGTGTGTCCTGGTGTCATAGAGTGTGTCAATCATGTGTCTATGTGTCCATGGATTTGTCAACGTGTCCAGAACATAGGGTGTCAAAAGTGATAGAAACATGCAGTGTTCGACTAGCTCGAACCCAAATCTGTTGCCAAAACCACAGTTCGAATTCACCACCAATCCAAGTCCCACTCCCTAGTCTAGGTGTCAGTCATGGGGGCTGCCTAAACATGCCACTAGCAAAGGAATTCGTGTCGTGTCCAGTGCACACGGACACAGCAGTAGGAGGGGACTGCTACAGTAGCTGCGCAGTGCCAAACACACATTCCCGTGTCTATTTCGACATGGCAAATGTCAAAAAAACAAACTCAATCAGCTACAAATGTAATCTACATATAATAGGCTACCTACATATATAATTTATTCTGAAATTGGTGAACAAAATATCCTATAGGGCATTCCGTCGAACACTAGAGATACGTATTCGATACGGAGTGATACGCTCATGATACGTACTCAAATGGACTCGAATTGGACTCAAATCATTCCTAAGGCTAGGGGGACCCTAAATGGATGCATCTACAAAAAAAAATCAAAATTTTAATAGGTTTAGAGGCTCTTACCAATTGGGAGTTGGAATCCCAATGAAAATCTCTAGAATAGATCTTCCACCAAGTTCTAATGGCCAAATTGCTCCAAATCATTTCTAGCTAGCTAATAGAGACCTCCTATCTTCAATGGGAAGAGTTTGCAATTAGTTTGGATGAATTTGGAGTTGATTTGAGGAATAGGGGAAATTTGGGGAAGAACACCAAAACTAGGATTAGGGTTTCAATGAAAGAGGAAGGAAGGTGGCTAATGATGACTTATATAGTGGGGTGGGACTCTTATGGCTGGCCATGATGGTGTGGGCTAGGGTTTTGTCAAGTTGCATTAGCTACAAGTCTTCCTATTATCATTTAGAGGCCCTTTTTAAGAAAAGGCCCAAAGTGGTTTGTCATTCTAAGTCAATTCTAGCCTATTCATGCTATTCTAACATAATTAGAACCCAACTAATCAAGCCTAAGTTTACTAGCTAGATTCTCTGGTTATGGTTTGCCTCTAGTCAAAGTAGTTCTAAGGTTTCACTAGCAAAACACCAAAATCATAAATCACCAATTAAAATAGTTTTAAAAGAATTAAAAATCACCAAAAATCATAACATGGTTTAAATCTCATTATTAAAAGATTAAAATTACAAAAGTTCAAATTACCCTAATTTAAAAAAATTGGTGTTACAAGTCTACCCTCCTTAGAAGAATTTTGTCCTCGAAATTAAGATGGTCGTACTCTTTCTATGTCCAACCCCCAATCAATCAAAGTCTCTAATCATACAATTCGATAACCATATGCGTCTGTCCAAAATCATGATACTCAGAATCTTTGTCATTCTAGTAAGCAAGGCTACGATAATCATAGAGTCTTCAACTAAGGTACATACCTCTAGAATCATGATATTTAAAATTTCTGCATTGCCGCATGCTTGGCCGCGAAAACCTTAAATTTCTACACCCGAGAAATATGTCCAAAATCAGACTATATGTCCTTACTATGCTAGCTAATATGGCTGTAGAAGATTCTAGATTCCATAACTGAGACGACCTAGCCCATACGACTTATATTGAAAAAGTCAAATTCAAATCAATACAGAATACTAAGAATCAAATTTATCGACGAACAAGGAGGTAGAAAAAACTGTCGGAATTGAAGTTCAAGATAGTTATTATAAGGCAAAAGTGGGAATGGAATTGAGAAGAACAGAACCTGCAAGTATCCCTCCTACTGCCTGTGCATCCTCAACTATCATGGCGAAACCTTGCCCATGCTGGCCTCCTCCTCTGGCCTGCTGCTGATACTGGACAAACCTCTACTGCTGAGTCTGCAATAGTGGTCCCCTCTGCTGCCCTGTCGGAGCCCTAGCTCCTGCTGCTACCCGAGTCAATGGTGTCTGGTTCTTGGGACACTCCCTACACTGATGTTCCACTGAACCACAAAGTAAACACATGCCTAGTCTCTTCCTGCAGTCATTCCATCCATGACCTGGCTTATTATAGAAAGTACAACTAATGGGATGCTGCCTGGGTGCCTGATGGTAAAGTGTATGTCCCTGGCCCTGAAACTGTTACTGAACAGGCCTCGGCTGCTGCTGTTGCCGAATCTGTACGTGAGGCCTCTTGGCCTGGCCTCCGCTGCTGCTGGCTCCATGGGCGTCCCGTCCTCTCTTGAGCTTCAGCTCAAGATTATCCTCTGTTGCCAAGTCTCCCACCAGAATCTCCTCAAAAGTAGCATCACTGTAGCTCTTGGTCAAGGACTTGACCTCCTTGACTAACCCCTTTCGGAACCTCCAGGCCTTCGCTGTCTCACTGAGTCCTTCAAAAAATCTGCCCAGACGGCAGAACTCTCCAGCGTACTCCTCGACAATCTGACTGCCCTGAACTAAGCTCTCAAACTGTGTCTCCAGGGCGCCAAGAGCTGTGTCAGGGAAAAAAACTTCACCTTAAACAGCTTCTTGAAGACTGCCCAAGTTTGTCCTTCGGTACCCATCCTAGGGTCCATCTGGTACCAAATGCGAGCAAGGTCCTACATCTGGCTACCTGTCGCCTCAATCTGCAATCGGGCTGGAATCTCTGCCAGCCGGAAGATCTCCTCGATGTGCTCTATCTAGTCATCCGCATACAGAATCCCCTCTGTGCCGTGGAAGTCCCGTGGATGCATCTTCTGAAACTCCTGGATCCCTGGTGTCCTTGGCTGATACTGCTGTATCTGGCCTGCCTGGGGCTGTGCAATGACTCTCTCCACCGTTGTCAAGGCAAGCTGATGGACATTCTTTATGCCCTGCTGAAAATGAGCGGACTGCTGCTGGTCCTCCATCATCCTCTGAAAGAAGGCGAACAACTGTGCTGTGTCAACTGATCCCGAAGGCGGCTGCTGTTGGAAGAAATCAGGAATGATAGGAGAAGGTCTCTGTACAGGCGGAGGTGCACCCCCGAATACGGCAGATGCTCCGATATGAAAAAGTACTACGGGAACTGCCTGACCGGGCTGAGCTATACGAGAGGTGGCAGACCTCTCAGTAGTATCCCTCTGGCCGGAATGATAGGATCATGTCTGCACCATCCTAAAGACAGATCAACAAGAAATCAATTACTGAGAATGAAGCGATATAATAAAAGAATGACAGTTATTTCAAAAGAAGGCAATTTGCAGCAAGAATTAGATAAGAGTTTTCCTAGGTGTGATTGAGTACCTTCAAAATTATATCCTATATCCTACTGCAGGCTGTAGTGTTACTCTAGTTCGAATACCACTACATAAATTGGACCTGCATGGGCCACCATTAAAAACGTGTCACGACCCGCACCCAGTGTAGGGGCACGAGAAGTGGGTACGTCCAGCCTACGCCGCAGTGTCGGTGGTAGAACACTGTCTTAGGTCACATACATCTAACATGATAAGGTACCTGTATAGTGTATACTCTCCAATCGGAGGATAATACAGAAATGTACAGCTCAATCACAACTAAGGTAGAAGTACGGTAAGATAGATAAGATATAATATGAAGAGCACCAAATAAAATACAAACAGGAAAAGAAGTCTAAGTGTCTAAGATAACATCTCCATAAAACATCCAGAATAACAACAAGATCCCAAAATATATACATCAATGTATCCTAATGAGACAAGACATCAAAATAAGATAGAAGTCTAAGCTAACTAGCCTAAACTATAGGGGTGACATCCTCTACTGCCGATGGATCCTGCTGAAGGTCCAAGTCGCAGGTGTCATCGATGGTAGCTCCATAATAGGTAGGGCAAAGGTCCTCGTCATCATATGTAATACTTTTAACAAGTCCAGTCAGGACAGGAACGAGCACAAAATCTCAAAAGTTTATATCAAGACATGAATGTAAAGCATGCAATTAAGTAAAATACATGAAACGCTGAAGGAAAGTACATGTAGTAAAAGAGAGAGAGAGAACTGTAATGTAAATAGCTACTATAAGTAGAGAAATATCAGTGACTAGTGATGTAGAGTACAAAATAGACATGTGAACGGCTTAAATTTGTGCATGATTACACTAAAGATTTTGCACATGATTATACTACTTTGAAATTGTTCACATAACATCTTCTACTCCCTCGTACCCCAATCAATACACAAGGATCTAGACAAGTTATTTTATTGTACAATATTTCACATGAGGGCCCATAAATGGGTGCACATGAAGTTATACATGAGGGCTCTGTGAACATGAGAGTACATGAATCACAAGAGTATACATGAATAGTGAAAGCACAAGAATACATGATGAAAGTGAAACACACATGACATGATGTACCCGATGCTCCCGAGGGGGATAACGTCTCAATGTAAGATCCATATAGTACCAATTCATGTTAACAACGTGACAGCATTAAGTAAAGTAATCTAGAGCAAGAATATAAATCCTAACAAGTATGAAATGATCAAAGAATGTACTCGTCTGATATCTTCTATGTCCGATGAGAATAGATGTCCAGATCAGAGTAAATGAGTCCTATTTAGAGCAACACAGGTCACAACACGTCCAATAAGGTAAAACTGTAGATTACAATGCATCCTACATGATTCTAGGTCGATCTAGGCCAAAGTCAACTCTTGGTCAACTTTGGTCAACTATACAGTTAAACTAGGTCAACTATAGTCAACTGTGGTCAAACTATCTCGGTTAGACTATTCTAGGTCTAAACAGTATCTATGCCATATACATAAACATTTACAACCACATAACATAGCCTATAGGGCTACACTATACACTAGGCCAATATATAATTCATAAATACATACATGCATACATACATGTTTGCATTCATACATTCATTGATACATATATATATATATATATATAAAAATATATATATATATATATATATATATATATATATATATATATATATATTTGCATTCATGTATTTATACATATATATATATATATTTGCATTCATGTATTTATACATACATTGCATTCATGTATCCACACATTACATACATGGATACATAACATACATGTATAGATTCATACATGCTTATGTTTCATACATTACATAGAAATCAAGCCCAACTCTATCACCTCTATATATAACACATACATATCATTACTACATATATATATATAGTATACCTATACATGTGTCACAGATATGTGAACCCTCATATCTCACCTATATATATACTATTTACATATCTAACAAATGAATCAAAGAGGAATACAGGAATGAAATGCAAACATGCTAGTATGTAGTCTAGTCCATCTAGGAATGCAGAAATGAAAACGTTGTGAATGAAATGCAAGGGGCAGGACAAGTCATGTCCTGTGGCAGTACAGTAGACAAAAATAGACTGGTACCCATACATGGATAAAGTAGCTGTCTACTCGAGGTCTGAAACAAGGGAAAGGGATATCTGGATTTAGATATTAGGACTGAACAGTGGACTAGGTCGACCATGGCAACTATGGACCTACTTTGGACAGAACATGGCCTAAGTAATTTACCCATGGCAGGACAATGATCATGGTGAAGATTGAACCCCAAGTTCCATATGGACTGGATGGGAATGGGAGTGCCAATGTGAAGCCTAAGTGGTCATTGGACAAGGAACATGCATGACACCCAAGTGATTGTAGTGAATACTCATGCTCTGATGAGTATCAGAGTGTTCAGAACCAGTAGGGTCTGATACTCAATACCTAGGTCGAGTGCGGTACAAAATGGATATGCATATTGTCGTGTTTGCAGAGATTAAATGTTAATATGCAGGACAGTCTATTGTGAAGGCTAAATGAGGAATATAGTGAATGATTTTAAGATACTTGCTAGAAAGTGGAGGGTATATGCAGAATATCGGCCATGTTCTGATACCATGATAGGTATCAGAGAAATACAAGGGTGGAGCCCTGTTATGCAGATTAAAGGTATGTTACAAATAAAGGAATGCAATGAATGTTGTAGTGGATCCTAACAGGTGGTTTGATGCATTGCAGGTTATGCAAATGGGTCAGTGAAATACGCAGGCAAGTGCAGTGGCATGTGAGCAGTGTGTTCGAGTGTCACTTGATGAATATAATGCAGTGAGAGAGGGGTTAAGTACTAGCCTAGGCTATGCAGTACATGTGTGTCACAACAGTAAATGTAAAATGCAATGCAACAGAGGGTGAATTAGGATATGCAGTGAAGAGGTTATGTTAGGATGTCTCTGATACATCAAGTATCAAAGGATGCTGATGTATCCAGCCATGTATGGGTGTGTGGCAGAGCAATGGGAAGTGTGTGCAGGCAAGGGTGTGAATCAAGTGTCAATGCAAAGGTGTGCAGATGAAGGAAATCAAGTGTGCAGCAAAGTGATTGTGTCAACTTGTTATCAGAGTTACTATATTCAGAACATGTATTCGAGTGTAACATGTGAATTTAATAATGTTTGAACTGAGTGTCACATACCAGTATCCTTGTGTCAGAGTGTCATGGTGTCAATATGTGTCAAGTGTTATGTGAAATGAGGGTGTCAACCATATGTGTCTAACTTGTGTCCAACAGAGTGTTTAAGTGACAGAAAGTAATGCAGTGATGTATTAGAGTGCTAGTTGTGTACAAACATGTGTCCACAAGTATCTAAGTGTGTCCTGGTGTCATAGAGTGTGTCAATCATGTGTCTATGTGTCCATGGATGTGTCAACGTGTCCAGAACATAGGGTGTCAAAAGTGATAGAAACATGCAGTGTTCGACTAGCTCGAACCCAAATCTGTAGCCAAAACCACAGTTCGAATTCACCACCAATCCAAGTCCCACTCCCTAGTCTAGGTGTCAGTCATGGGGGCTGCCTAAACATGCCACTAGCAAAGGAATTCGCATCGTGTCTAGTGCGCACTGATACAACAGTAGGAGGGGACTGCTACAGTAGCTTCCTAGTGCCACACACACATCCTCGTGTCCATTTCGACACGACAAACGTCATGAAAACAAACTCAGTCAACTACCAATGTAATCTACATATAATAGGCAACCTAAATATATAATTTATTCTGAAATTAGTGAACAAAATATCCTATAGGGCATTCCATCGAACACTAGAGATACGTATTTGATACGGAGCGATACGTTCATGATACGTACCTCAAATGGACTCGAATTGGAATCAAATCATTCCTAGGGCTAGGAGGACCCTAAATGGATGCATCTACAACAAGAAATCAGAAATTTAATAGGTTTAGAGGCTCTTACCAATTGGGAGTTGGAATCCCAATGAAAATCCCTGGAATAGATCTTCCACCAAGTTCCAATGGCACATTTGCTCCAAATCCTTCCTAGCTAGCTAATAGAGACCTCATATCTTCAATGGAAAGAGTTTGCAATTGGTTTGGATGAATTTGGAGTTGATTTGAGGAATGGGGGAAATTTGGAGCTAGGGTTATATAGTGGGGTGGGGCTCTTGTGGCCGGCCATGATGGTGTGAGCTAGGGTTTTGTCAAGTTGCATTAGCTACAAATCTTCCTATTGTCATTTAGAGGCCCTTTTTAAGAAAATGTCCAAAGTGGTTTGTCATTCTAAGTCAATTCTAGCCAATTCATTCTATTCTAAAATAATTGTAATCCAACTAATCAAGTCTAAGTCTACTAGCTAGATTCTATGGTCATGGTTAGCCTCTAGTCAAAGTAGTTCTAAGGTTTCACTAGCAAAATACCAAAATCACAAATCACAAATCACCAATTAAAATAGTTTTAAAAGAATTAAAAATCACCAAAAATCATAACATGATTTAAATCTCATTATTAAAAGATTAAAATTACAAAAGTTCAAAATTACCCTCATTTAGAAAAGTGGGTGTTACACGATCGTCCACAACTAGTTTTGATCATTATTCTCAGTTTAGCCTAGTCGTGTCATTTGAAATTTTGAGGAATTTTTTTTCCTAAGATGGATAGATATGTAATCCCCTGTTGTTGATTTTCCAAAATTTTCGAATAAAGCTTAATTCCTTTTTCCAACAATATTTTTGTTCATAGTTTTAAAGGCAATTCGGTAATATGATTAGCATCCTTCATTTAAAGGAATGACATAGTTGTAAATATTAGAAAATATGATTCCTATGTTACTAATTTTTGGTAGTCCATGATGGCATGCTTAAACACTAGTATTACGTGGAAACATTCTAGAATCCCTTAATTTATTTGGGATTAGTGCTAATTAATGTAAAGAAATACTTCTTGGAATCTAGCATATTCCTTAAAATATTTCCTCTTAACCCTTGTGCCTAAGATTTTAGGATATTCCTAATTATTTCTATGAATAACCTAATTAATTAGTAGATTAGAATTTCCAATTTTTTTACGTGGTCCTAATGACCGTATCCTAATTGTGTCGGTGTTCATTTTCATTTCATTAAGCTCTAGCTATTACAATTACAAAAATCACCGTGTCCGATCCGACGTGATCCACCACTCCTTCGTGTCTCCGGGTCAGACTCCGAGGACATAGACACTTCCATACACTGACTCCAATTCCCACTCCCAGATATTGTGTCCTATTTTTCTGTGTCCTCAGGACATGATACAGACATCAAAACCCTAACCCTAATTCTGCTTTAGTCGGCCACCTCGTCGGAGCTTCGTTTTGGTCCACCGCTTCCCCCTTTTCCAGTTCATCATTTTTTTTCTTTCCAGACCATCGCCTCCCCGAGTGCTCCATTGGATCTATGCCAATCTTGTAGAACCGTTCGATCCTCCCGTCCACCGCCGTCGACCGTTGTATCCGATGGTCACCGATCAAGGTTGTCGTGTTCGGCTTCTGTATCTCATCAACCACAATCTTGATCTACCACCATTATAACCTTCTCGGTCACCCGATCGGCCTCCATCATGATCATCACCACCACATTCCCGGTCACTGCGTCCACTGTCACGACCCGCACCCTGTATAGAGGCACGAGAAGTGGGTACGCCCAGCCTACGCCGTAGTGTCGACGGTAGTAAGCTGTCCTAGGTTGCTAACTAATCTCATGCAGTGAATATAAAAAGTACTTGTCCAGATATCAGCTCCGAATGGAGGACAAGTAAAGGGTATGATCTACTCAAACACAGTCTAAACACGAAAAGATAACACAGAAGTTATACCTAAGGAATTAAAGACAACAACAACTAACTACTAAAATAATACACCAATATCTCAAACCAACTTAATACAGACTAAATATCTTAACTTTAATACAACAAGCCAAAACATGAAAGCTAAAGTAGTCTACTAACTAATCTCCTGAATCACTCCTGAGAGTCGGGACCAAAGGTAGCTAATCCCTCGCCAGGTCCATGGTAAGCAGGGCATGTGTCCTCAGGATTATCATCTGTAATATTTTCAACAGGTCCAATCAGGACGGGAACGAGTACAACTCATCTAGAAAAACCCAAGTAAATGACAAAGATCTATAAAGCAGTTATAGACAGTTTTATTGATGAGCATGGCAGTTTTATACAAGTAATGATGGCATAGAGAAACAGTAAGATACAAGAAAAGAAAGGTAACTAAAACAAGAGAAGAATCATGGCAATGAAGACTGTAATAAAAGCTAACTGAACTAGAATATCATGTGTGAGTCCAGACAGTACGATATAAGTCTAATGTAATCCCAGTGTGAGTCCAGTCCATATAATCTGATACCAGATAATTTCCGGTACAAGATGAGTCCAACAGTGATCAATGAATCCAGGGTGAGTCCAACTATAATCTAACAGTGTGTTTTAAACTACCGAGGTCGACATACAAACGGCTGTAGGTATCAGGCACATCTCTCACTGATCGGACAAGAGATGGCTATGCTTCCGGTAGATTCCAGTGGAAGATTCCGGATTTGGGGTATGTCTACATGTCTTACTCAATATTTCTCCGCCCAGCAAGTGAATCCAAAATCGACAAAAGAATCGAGATGAGTCTGGCCAATATATGATGATTCCAGAAATGATTCCGGAATGATACTAATGACTCCAGTAATAGAGGCCAGCAAGTAAGGTATGTGTCGATACATGAATCCAGAAATATCCATACGTGTTGATACAGAGAATCATATAGAACTAACTAGAACTGAAATACAGTAATCGACAAATAAATGAGAGAACTATCAGAGAATGTACTCGCCTGATACTCTGAAAAGAGTAGTGTAATATCAGATGTCTGTACCAGGGTCACAATGTCCTAAAATAGAGCAATATAGTTATGACATGTCTAATATGAAGGTAAATAAAATCTACAATGCAATCTATATGAATTCTAAGCCAATCTAGGTCAAAGTCAAACTAGGTCAACACTACAGTCAAACTAAGTCAAATCAAGTCATATTAGGTCACAAGAAGTTAAACTAAGTCATACAAGGTCAAACAAGGGTAAACAAGTCTAATCTAGGTTAAAGTCAACTCTTGGTCAAACATTCTAGCCAAACTAGTCAACTCTAGTTACTTGGGTCTATATAGGGTCAAGTCTTAGTCTAACTAAGGTTTTGGTTAATCATAGACTAGTCAATAAGGTAATTAGGTTAATCTTGACTAATGGTCAACATCCAGTCAAACTCTATAAGGCTAACTCAAACCATCATAGGCTAACATGTCTTAGAATACCTAAGATACTATACTACAATTACCTATACAAAGTATACCACACATAAATACATATAGTACAATACCAACCTTAATCCTATAATCAAGCTAATCCCATTCTCCAACTCAAGTTATGACTCAACTCTAAGTATCTCACTTAACCCCATACATATCTTCATCTATATAGGATTACCCTCATAATCTATATGGTTAACCTAATCATCTAGTTAGGGTTTAGTCAAACCTTAGTCAAATAGTCCTATGTTCATCCAAGTCATTTCTAGGTCAATTTGGTCAAGGTTTGACCTATAGTTGACTTTGGTCAACAATGGTCAACAATGGTCAATTATCTAGTCAAACTAGGTCTACTAGACCTATTGGTCAATCCTAACTTGCTACTAACCATAGGCTACTAATCCTAGGGCACTATGACATATATACATTATATATATACACAGGCCATAGGCTAAGATATCAAGTCTATATCATATATATACATATCTAATTTACATACCCAACTATATATATAATACCATAATTTATATATATATATATATATATATATATATATATATATATATATACCCATACACATATATAATACCCTTATATATATATAACATATATATATATATATATATATATATATATATATATATATATATATATATATATATATATATATATAGGTATATAGGTAGAGAGAGAGAGGAATGGGAGTGAGAGATGGTGAGGCAGTGGTGTGTCACTGTGACAGTGGGAGGGGGATTAATCTCAGAAATCTGAGATGGGAACCCATAACACTCACACACACATATATGCATATATATACATATATACATACATACCTATATACATACATACACACACATACATACACTCATATACTCACATACACACACACATACATATATACATATGTATACAATATATATACACCCAAAAATACGTATACATATTCATAAAAATCAATTTGAAATTCAATTTAAATACTAAAAAATAACAGGGATTTACTGTTCATGACTGAACATATAGGTAAATCCTAAAATTGATACAAAACCTAACTAATACCCTAATCTAAGGGTTGGTAATCGAGCCCCTAGGTGTACATGTGTCATAGGTGTCCCTAGGAGTCCACCACGACACGACACGGCGTGTCCAGTATCAAAAAACCCAAATCGGGTAAATAAGTGCACAGGAATTGCATTGTATCGTGCACGAGTTCACGTGTCTCGTGGACACGACACAAGGGTCTAGAAGTCTCGTGATCACGTGGGTAGATTCGCCTAGGGTTACCCTAAGTGTTCAGCACCCTGAATCGAGTCGGGGTCGTGTCGTGTCCGAGTAAGAGAGGCGTATCAGAGCCTCAAGTTCGTGTTTACAGTGTCAGTGAGTGACCAGTGCAGAGGCGATTTCGTGTCCGATACGACACGTGGTCGCATGAAACTTCGTGGGTGGGTTGTCAGAGGGTGCCCCTACCCTCGTGCCAAGTGGCACGTGTCCACGTGTTGTGTCGTGTCCGCAATCAGTGTCGGGTAGCAGGACAGCGTGCACAGTCTCGTGCACGCGTATCGAAGGGTCGTGTGCTCCACACGTGGCACGTAGAGCCTTGTGCTTGTGTCAGTGGGTAGGTAGGGTGGTTAGGTTTGTGTCTAGGTTTCTGTATCGTGTCTACGACACGTGTAGACACGACACGAAGTGTCAAACAGTAGGGTTTTTCAGTGTGCACAGCGGTTTATAACAGTGTGTTCGTGTCCCGTTTTGGACACGGACACGACTCGAAGTGTGCTAAGTCAACTAGGGTTGTGTCCTACATGTCTTGGGCTACCCAAAAATATAATTTGTTTTAGAAAATAATAACTTTTGTTCCAAAGTGGCATTTCACCAAATACTGCAATTAAGACACAGATACGTGTCCGATACGGACACCAAACCAAGCCTATTTCCTACCAAACTTGACCTACAATTAGGGTATACCTATATGCATGCATTTATGAAGAAAAATCACAATAATAACTAGGTTTGGGGATTTTTACCTATGAGTGCAAGATCCTCAAATATAAGTCTATTTGAATGAAATCCTCCTTCAACTCCCAATGTCCAAAGCTCCACAATTCCTTGTTAGCAAGCCACAATTGGTATCCTCTAGTGTAGGGGAGTCCAATGCAAGAAACTAGGCTCAATTTGGAGTTGAAATGGTTAAGTGGTGAGGGTGTGAAGTTGTAGGAAAAATAGGTTTTTAGTGTATGTAAAAATGACATGAATGAAGGGGGGGTGTTTATATAGGATGGGGGTAGGGTGTGGCTGCCATGGGGGGGGGGGGTAAGGGGTAGATATTTAGGGTTCATCCACCTAGCAAAACTTAGCTCCTAAGTCTTTGACTAAGGGGATAGATATTTTAGGTTTCTAAAATATCTAAAAGTAAAATATCTAGATATTATCAAACCTAGATATTTACCCATAAAGCTAACATCCTCTACTTAGTCTCCTAGGTTAGTTTCTAACCTCTAGATTAGTGCTAAACTAGGTTAGGAGCTAACATGACACTAATCAACTAATTAAATAATAATAAATCACATAAATCCAAATAAATTTCTAATAAATTACCAAAATACCCTTTTGACTAAAAAGTGGTAATTTGATATCCTAATCACATGGTTAGGCTTACATGGTCATGGTTAGTCTCTAGGTTATGAAATCTCTAGGGTTTACACTAGGGTTATACTAGTAAAATCACAAAGTCATAAGTCGTGACTTAGAAAAATAGTTTTAAATTAACTAAAATCACCAAAAATTATATCATGACTAAAACACCATTAATAAATAATAAAAATAATAATTTTTCAAAAATATCCCAATTTCAGAAAATTGGGTGTTACAAGTCTACCCTCCTTAGAGAAATTTCGTCCTCGAAATTAAGATAGTCGTACTCCTCCTAGGTCAAACCCCCAGTCAATCAAAGTCAAAAAGATAACATCTAATCATAGTCCTATTGGTCGTGATTCTACAGTCTCGAACAGGGTTACTATACTATCTAGCACATCACAAGCATATCCTGACAGGTACTAATGGAATCATACAACAAGATGGGAAAGGAAGGACAGAAAAGACAAACCTGCTAACCCGTCACCTGCAGCGTTGGTCTCCTCGACCGTCATCGCAAAAGCTCCACCCCTCTGGTGCTGAGCTACAGGTGGCCCAGCCCCCATATAAGGAGGTGCAATAGGACAATCCATCTTCTGGTGGGTATCAGACCCACAGGTATAGCAAACCTTCAGCCTCTTCCTACACTGCTCCCTAATGTGTCCCTGCTTCCTGCAGTATGAACAACTGATCGTCTTCGGGTCCTGACCTCGATACTGATGCTGCACCTGCTGAAATGGCCTCTGCTGCCGGGGTCCCGGGGCTCTAACTGGCAGGGTCGAATGATGTGGTGTGGGTGGATGATATGTCTGCTGGTGTAGCGTCGGCACTTTCTGCTGGAAAGCCTGACGCTTGGAGGGTCCCTCAATGTGTACAGAAGCCGGCCTCTTGCAAGACAGAAGACGGTCCTCGTTACTCCGGGCTAACTCTAAGCTCTGGTAGTAGTCAGTCATACCGTTCGCCACTATAAGAATGCCAATGTCTGGAACTAGTCCATGGCAAAACCTACGGGTCATCTCCTCAGGGTCAGCAACTAGACTAGGAGCGAAACGGCTCAGGCGACTAAACTCTGCCGCATACTCGTCGACAGAACGGGTCCCCTGCTGGATGTTCTGGAATCGCAGCCCCATGGCTACCCTAGCGGGGGTCGAGAAGAATTTCTTCTTGAACTGGGTCTTGAACTGATCCCAAGTGGCTCTCCCTCTCGCGAATAACGGCTCATTTCGAAACCAAACTCCTGCCAAGTCTATCAGCAGAAATCCCGCTGCCTCGACCTGGAGATCATCCGGCATCCTAACTCCTAGGAGCTTCCTCTCTACCGAGTCTAGCCAGTCATCTGCTACTACTATGCCCTCAGTCCCTAAGAACTCCTTGGGATTCAGACCCATGAAGTCCTTTGAGCGTCCACGCTCTCTGCCGCGGCTCTACAGGTGGTGTGATCACGGTGCGTTCCTCGGAATGCTCCATGCTCTGGCGGAGTAGGGTGGTCTGCTCCTGATGAGTTACTAGGAACCCCTGGATCAGAGTGAGCAGTTGGTTACCGTCGAGTGTGACGGAAGCCTGGGTAGGTATAGTGATAGGGGGTGGTGGAAGTATTGGCTCCTGCTAGGACTGTGAGGTGGAAGGTGGTGGAGGCATCTGGGTTTGTGGATCTGTGGAGTGGGGGAAGGTGGTAGGTGGAGGTGGAGGTGTATCAGTCAACTGGTCAGCAGACTGGATGGGAAGTGTGCCATTCTCAGGTGTGACATGCTGGGATGAACGAGTAAGCACCATCTAATTACAAAAAAAGGACTTATAAGGACTCTTTAAAGCAAAACAATCATAGACAAGAAAATCTAATTATAATAGCAAGCATGTGATGTATTTCCTAAATTGTAATCCTAATATTCCTCTAGGTGTTCTAAGTGTCATTCCTAATGTTGTCTAATTACCTTAAGTTCCTAATTGCAGGCATGCTTGGTACAATAACGTAACCAAACAATTTAGTCGACGACCTGCATGGGCCACCACTAAAAACGTGTCACGACCCGCACCCTGTATAGAGGCACGAGAAGTGGGTACGCCCAGCCTACGCCGCAGTGTCGGCGGTAGTAAGCTGTCCTAGGTTGCTAACTAATCTCATGCAGTGAATATAAAAAGTACTTGTCCAGATATCAGCTCCGAATGGAGGACAAGTAAAGGGTATGATCTACTCAAACACAGTCTAAACACGAAAAGATAACACAGAAGTTATACCTAAGGAATTAAAGACAACAACAACTAACTACTAAAATAATACACCAATATCTCAAACCAACTAAATACAGACTCAATATCTTAACTTTAATACAACAAGCCAAAACATGAAAGCTAAAGTAGTCTACTAGCTAATCTCCTGAATCACTCCTGAGAGTCGGGACCAAAGGTAGCTAATCCCTCGCCAGGTCCATGGTAAGCAAGGCATGTGTCCTCAGGATTATCATCTGTAATATTTTCAACAGGTCCAATCAGGACGGGAACGAGTACAACTCATCTAGAAAAACCCAAGTAAATGACAAAGAACTATAAAGCAGTTATAGACAGTTTTATTGATGAGCATGGCAGTTTTATACATGTAATGATGGCATAGAGAAACAGTAAGATACAAGAAAAGAAAGGTAACTAAAACAAGAGAAGAATCATGGCAATGAAGACTGTAATAAAAGCTAACTGAACTAGAATATCATGTGTGAGTCCAGACAGTACGATATAAGTCTAATGTAATCCTAGTGTGAGTCCAGTCCATATAATCTGATACCAGATAATTTCCGGTACAAGATGAGTCCAACAGTGATCAATGAATCCAGGGTGAGTCCAACTATAATCTAACAGTGTGTTTTAAAATACCGAGGTCGACATGCAAACGGCTGTAGGTATCTGGTACATCTCTCACTAATCGGGCAAGAGATGGCTATGCTTCCGGTAGATTCCAGTGGGAGATTCCAGATTTGGGGTATGTCTACATGTCTTACTCAATATTTCTCCGCCCAGCAAGTGAATCCAAAATCGACAAAAGAATCGAGATGAGTCTGGCCAATATATGATGATTCCAGAAATGATTCCGGAATGATACTAATGACTCCAGTAATAGAGGCCAGTAAGTAAGGTATGTGTCGATACATGAATCCAGAAATATCCATACGTGTTGATACAGAGAATCATATAGAACTAACTAGAACTGAAATACAGTAATCGACAAATAAATGAGAGAACTATCAGAGAATGTACTCGCCTGATACTCTGAAAAGAGTAGTGTAATATCAGATGTCTGTACCAGGGTCACAATGTCCTAAAATAGAGCAATATAGTTATGACATGTCTAATATGAAGGTAAATAAAATCTACAATGCAATCTATATAAATTCTAAGCCAATCTAGGTCAAAGTCAAACTAGGTCAACACTACAGTCAAACTAAGTCAAATCAAGTCATATTAGGTCACAAGAAGTTAAACTAAGTCATACAAGGTCAAACAAGGGTAAACAAGTCTAATCTAGGTTAAAGTCAACTCTTGGTCAAACATTCTAGCCAAACTAGTCAACTCTAGTTACTTGGGTCCATATAGGGTCAAGTCTTAGTCTAACTAAGGTTTTGGTTAATCATAGACTAGTCAATAAGGTAATTAAGTTAATCTTGACTAATGGTCAACATCCAGTCAAACTCTATAAGACTAACTCAAACCATCATAGGCTAACATGTCTTAGAATACCTAAGATACTATACTACAATTACCTATACAAAGTATACCACACATAAATACATATAGTACAATACCAACCTTAATCCTATAATCAAGCTAATCCCATTATCCAACTCAAGTCATGACTCAACTCTAAGTATCTCACTTAACCCCATACATATCTTCATCTATATAGGATTACCCTCATAATCTATATGGTTAACCTAATCATCTAGTTAGGGTTTAGTCAAACCTTAGTCAAATAGTCCTTCTATGTTCATCCAAGTCATTTCTAGGTCAATTTGGTCAAGGTTTGACCTATAGTTGACTTTGGTCAACAATGGTCAACAATGGTCAATTATCTAGTCAAACTAGGTCTACTATACCTATTGGTCAATCCTAACTTGCTACTAACCATAGGCTACTAATCCTAGGGCACTATGACATATATACATTACATATATACATAGGCCATAGGCTAAGATATCAAGTCTATATCATATATATACATATCTAATTTACATACCCAACTATATATATAATACCATAATTTATATATATATAATACCATAATTTATATATATATATATATATATATATATATATATATATATATATATATATATATATATATATATATATATATATATATATATATATATATATACATATATACATTACATATATACATAGGCCATAGGCTAAGATATCAAGTCTATATCATATATATACATATCTAATTTACATACCCAACTATATATATAATACCATAATTTATATATATATATATATATATATATATATATATATATATATATATATATATATATATATATATATATATATACCCATACACATATATATAATACCCTTATATATATATAACATATATATATATATAGGTATATAGGTAGAGAGAGAGAGAGGAATGGGAGTGAGAGATGGTGAGGCAGTGGTGTGTCACTGCGACAGTGGGAGGGGGATTAATCTCAAAAATCTGAGATGAGAACCCATAACACTCACACACATATATGCATATATATACATATATACATACATACCTATATACATACATACACACACATACATACACTCACATACTCACATACACACACACATACATATATACATATGTATACAATATATATACACCCAAAAATACGTATACATATTCATAAAAATCAATTTGAAATTCAATTTAAATACTGAAAAATAACAGGGATTTACTGTTCATGACTGAACATATAGGTAAATCCCAAAATTGATATAAAACCTAACTAATACCCTAATCTAAGGGTTGGTAATCGAGCCCCTAGGTGTACATGTGTCGTAGGTGTCCCTAGGAGTCCACCACGACACGACACGGCGTGTCCAGTGTCAAAAAATCCAAATCGGGTAAATACAGTGCACAGGAATTGCACTGTATCGTGCACGAGTTCACGTGTCTCGTGGACACGACACAAGGGTCTTGAAGTCTCGTGATCACGTGGGTAGATTCGCCTAGGGTTACCCTAAGTGTTCAGCACCCTGAATCGAGTCGGGGTCGTGTCGTGTCCGATAAGAGAGGCGTATCAGAGCCTCGAGTTCGTGTTTACAGTGTCAGTGAGTGACCAGTGCAGAGGCGATTTCGTGTCCGATACGACACGTGGTCGCATGAAACTTCGTGGGTGGGTTGTCAGAGGGTGCCCCTACCCTCGTGCCAAGTGGCATGTGTCCACGTGTTGTGTCGTGTCCGCAATCAGTGTCGGGTAGCAGGACAGCGTGCACAGTCTCGTGCACGCGTGTCGAAGGGTCGTGTGCTCCACACGTGGCACGTAGAGCCTTGTGCTTGTGTCAGTGGGTAGGTGGGGTGGTTAGGTTTGTGTCTAGATTTCTGTATCGTGTCCACGACACGTGTAGACACGACACGAAGTGTCAAACAGTAGGGTTTTTTCAGTGTGTACAGTGGTTTATAACAGTGTGTTCGTGTCCCATTTTGGACACGGACACGACTCGAAGTGTGCTCAGTCAACTAGGGTTTTGTCCTACATGTCTAGGGCTACCCAAAAATATAATTTGTTTTGGAAAATAATAACTTTTGTTCCTAAGTGGCATTTCACCAAACACTGCAATTAAGACACAGATACGTGTCTGATACGGACACCAAACCAAGCCTATTTCCTACCAAACTTGACCTACAGTTAGGGTATACCTATATGCATGCAGTTATGAAGAAAAATCACAATAATAACTAGGTTTGGAGATTTTTACCTATGAGTGCAAGATCCTCAAATATAAGCCTATTTGAATGAAATCCTCCTTCAACTCCCAATGTCCAAAGCTCCACAATTCCTTGTTAGCAAGCCACAATTGGTATCCTCTAGTGTAGGGGAGTCCAATGCAAGAAACTAGGCTCAATTTGGAGTTGAAATGGTTAAGTGGTGAGGGTGTGAAGTTGTAGGAAAAATAGGTTTTTAGTGTATGTAAAAATGACATGAATGAAGGGGGGTGTTTATATAGGATGGGGGTAGGGTGTGGCTGCCATGGGGGGGGAGGGGGTAGGGGGTAGATATTTAGGGTTCATCCACCTAGCAAAACTTAGCTCCTAAGTGTTTGACTTAGGGGATAGATATTTTAGGTTTCTAAAATATCTAAAAGTAAAATATCTAGATATTATCAAACCTAGATATTTACACATAAAGCTAACATCCTCTACTTAGTCTCCTCGGTTAGTTTCTAACCTCTAGATTAGTGCTAAACTAGGTTAGGAGCTAACATGACACTAATCAACTAATTAAATAATAATAAATCCCATAAATCCAAATAAATTTCTAACAAATTACCAAAATACCCTTTTGACTAAAAAGTGGTAATTTGATATCCTAATCACATGGTTAGGCTTACATGGTCATGGTTAGTCTCTAGGTTATGAGATCTCTAGGGTTTACACTAGGGTTATACTAGTAAAATCACAAAGTCATAAGTCGTGACTTAGAAAAATAGTTTTAAATTAACTAAAATCACCAAAAATCATATCATGACTAAAACACCAGTAATAAATAATAAAAATAATAATTTTTCAAAAATACCCCAATTTCAGAAAACTGGGTGTTACATCCACCATATGGATCCAACCGACGACCGTCTATTCCCTGATCTCCTCATCCGTCGTATCCCCAACCGGATCTGAAGTCATATTCGATGCCTCAACCGTTTCCACCAGATCTAGTCGCTTGGCCGAGTCGTCGCTGCTCCTTCATACAATTACTGTCGAGGTGACTTCACCACCAGTTTCTTCTTCTTCTTCTTCTTCTTCTTCTTCTTCTTCTTCTTCTTCTTCTTCTTCTACATCATCTTATTCTTCTATTCCTTCTTTCTTATTATTCTTCTTCTACACATTTCTTCTCTTCTGTTCTTTTGGAAGAATCGAGGGAAGAGAGAAAAATGAAAGGAGTGGAAAGGGAAAAGGATTAAGGAAGAAGCCTGGGCCGAGTGACCAAGAGCTATAGGGATTGTGGGCTGCAAGCAAAGAAAGAAAAAGGAAAAAAAAGAAAAAGAGAGAAATAAATAAGGGATAGGCTTGGGCTGAGCCCAATAGGGCTAAGTTGTGTCACGTCCGATTCTGAAGAATCGATAGTCGTCCTCGGACTTGATGTCGTGTGATCCTAAGTTGCACTCCCACAAGGCAATGTCATAAGGTTATCCAAAACACAATATCTATTAGACTACACAGAGAAATTGGCAACATATTTGAAATAGAAGAAAACTTAACTTCATTGATAATGAACATCATTTACAGGACTTTATTCCAATAGTTGCCTCGTGGGCTTACAACTTGACTTGATTACAAAATGAATGCTGATGAGATAGTCGTTCCATACATTACATCCTCCTTTTACAACCAAAATATTACAAACCACCTGGTATCGAGGGAAGTCAAGCCATATTTCGTTGGACTGGTGTAGAGTCTTCAAAAAAGGAGAATCAAGCCTCCGAGCACACGAGCATGGCTTCAAAATATTCCACGCGTCGTCTTCAATTCGTAGGCACGCTTTCTTGTTTCGGAGCACCTGTGGAGAGCGAGGATCAGTACATTGTTGTGTAATGTTGGGTAGCTATTTAAATTTCGTGCTATTATTTGGTTCAAGAAGATATGTTAAAGCATGCAATAATTTGTGTGATCTTTCCAGCCATCCTAGTTAATTTGCATATAAACATTCGATAAGCATAATAACATAACTGCGTTACAACTTATCTTCAGCAGAGCATGTCGTTGATGTACAAATGTACCATGTTCTTCCCTGTTCAATATATCAATCACTAATACAATATATATTTATGTGAAGGTCACTAGCATAACAAACAATCCTGGACTATACCCTTCGTTAGACGATGATCCTTTCAGAGCACTTACATGCCCCTTGAAAGTTTTTGAATCGCTCGTGCTAGGATTCAACACAACTATATCATTTCTCCCTATTCCGTGCCCCCCGATTTACCATTCGAGGAAACTATACCGTGTGCATAAGTTGTCCAATGACTGCTCTAGACTAATCTAGTTATTCAGGCATAGCCTACGACTTCAGTGTGTTCTGCCTTATCGTGGTAATATTCATTGATTCATCATGGCATAACACAGTTCTATAATAAGTGTAACATAAGCAAACATGTAAGAAATCATGGCATATCAGTTCTATAGCAAGTGTACATGAAAAATCGTGCAACAGTTCATTTGAATTAAGCATTTGTATCCTTGCATCTTCATCTAACATTTATATATGTATTGGTATCGTCGATTATTTAGAGAAGAATAGGGTCAAGGGGAAGAGGGGTCAAGCCACTCGCCTTAATTTACTTGAGACGAGAGGAAAAGGTTGGTTGCGCTAGACAACACCTATGCGATCACTAGAAATCGCATAAGCAACAGATCAGTACTCTACCCTTCTATTTCGAGTTCGAAATTGTAGAAGCATGAAAAAGCGCAGACATATCAAAAGTGCAGGTGGCGTCCCCACTACACATGGCTTCACAAAAGGACAGGTACCCCAAAAGCGCAGACAGATAATCAAAGTCACATAGACATACAACAAATGGTTCATAAAGAGTTCTTTATTAAAATCATGTCTAGAAGGATCTATTACAGATTCGTCATGATTACATAAAAAGAACTTCTTTATTAAAATCATGTCTACAAGGATCTATCACAGATTCGTCATGAAAAGAACTAAAGCGCCTGAAAATCTACAAGGAGGTTAATCTTCACAAACGCGTAGCCCCTAGACGCACAGCACTGTCAGAGGGAGCCACTTCCTGAAGCAGCTATTGGCCCAAGCAAGAACTCAATCCACAGTACGGGCTGTGCCACCGCCATTGAGCAGAGCAGAGCACAATCTGTGGCTCCTCGGATTGGCAATCAATCCAAACCCAAAAGCTTGGATCTCGAAGACCTCCAAGATGTTGTTCAGGTTCGAAATCTTTACGCCAAACGCTCAAGTACATCACAAAACTCAGCAATAGTTCTTCTACAAGGACACAGCTTCTTGGAACAAAGGGATCCACAACCAACAGTCGACTTGTGCAAGGCCAACGGCCATTCGAAGCTAAGTCAGGATCGCGCATGATGGTGGGAATGTTAAGAGATAAAATACACAACCCTTCAGAAAAGCTTCCCTTTATGTAAGGTGAGTGTGGTCCAACCCACATGCCACGTGGCAGTCGGTCAAAGACTCCCAAATTAATAGGATGAACCTAAGACTCAGTACAATGAATCTCATTTAGTAGGTTCATTCGACTGAATCCTAGGCCACGGACTTCTTGAATTCCCCAAATGACGGCGGTAATTAAAGAATAGGATGACCGACTCGTCCATCAAAAGAGCAGTCATTAATTGCTCTTATGACTTCGACAGAAACTAGCCCATTCGACTCAGAAGCGCGGCCAATTCACTGCGCCCTCGCTTCAACCCAGAAGCACAGCACCCTCTATCCCATCCAAAAGCGTAACCCGTTCAAAGGCTCCTTCATCTGATACTTTGTTGTCCAAAGCACAAGTCTACTCAACGCCCTCATGCACAGTGACTCTGTTGCCCAAAGCAAAAGTCCACTTGTCACTCTAAAAGTGTAAAAACTCTGTTGCCTAAAGCATAAGTCCACACGTCGCTTTAAAAGTGCAATGACTCTGTTGCCTAAAGCACAAGTCCACTCGTCGCTCTAAAAATGCGGTGACTCTGTTGCTTGAAGCACTTGTCCACTCGTCGCTCTAAAAGCGTAGTGACTCCGTCGCTTGAAGCACAGTCTACTTATCGCCTAGAAGCATAGTGATCTCAAAGCCTCGCCAGAAGCTCAGCTCGCATAAAAGTACAGTCTTACGGGGTAACGTGGTTCCACATGGCCAGACGGGTGTTTATGTCATTTTCAGATTAGTTTGTTTAAAAACTACCGCTCTTAACATAGGACATAGTTTGATTTTGTTGATAAGAGCAATATCCTATCAGTTTGTTTAAATCACAGATAAGGACAATATTTGTTCTTATAGACGAGGGCCATATCCAATTGGTTTTTTTAAACCAATGGCCCCTTAAGATAAGTCAAAATCTAAATTCAGGGATAGGTGCTCAGGTTCATCCGATCAACTGTAAACACACGCCACGTATCGTTTATTCAGTCATATTGATAATTCCCTCCAAGATCTTGATAAAGGAGAATCCCAGCATCTGCCACGTGCCAGCTTAGCAGCAGCCCTCACCGTGCAACTTTGAGATTCTCTCATATCACTACGTGCAATGTTTCTGCACAAATTCTTATGCACATCGTATATATGTTTCCTATAAATAGAAGGAGTTTTCCTTCGATAAAGAGGCTTTGAAATCTTTACAAATTCGGTATCCTTTTGATTGACAACCCCAGAGTTCCAATCACAAGCACCAGAAATCCAGAGCAAGTTCAACTCGTCGTCAGATCATCAACGGAGTAAAGGAGCCGCTGCAGTGCTCGATCTCCACCAACACACTTTTCCAGAAAATTTTGTACTTTGATCTCCTGTTTAGGAATCGATTGTACTCTTTTTTACGTTTAATATACAAAAAGTTCGTATAACCTTTTGTTATGGCAAACAAAATGGCAACTCTGCTAGGTACTTCCTTCTCCTCCAACGAGAAGGTGGAGGCGCAATCAGACGACAACTTGCTGGGATCTTCTCAGAAGACGTTGGTCATACGTTTCGACCAACAAGCTTTCGAAGATCTCCTTTTCGAGGAGAAGTGGAGTCCTTCAATGTCACGACCCGCACCCACCGTGAGGGTACGAGTACGTAACAACGCCCAGCCTACGCCGCAGTGTTGGCGGTAGAACGCTGTTCTAGGTTATGAACTATAACTAACTAACATGAAATACTCTCCATAAGGAGACCAACTCAGAGGTACAACTCAATCACAATCTAGAGATGGAATATGGCACGATAAAATAGATAAGAAAACCCTCAGCTGAGGTACAGCAGAATGAAATAACAAAGTCTCAACAACTACCAGTCTCAACATCTCTAAAATATACAACTCTGAAAATAAAGACAACAGCTAAACACGAAAAGAAAGAACAGTCTAAGCTATCTACTAAACAAGGGGTATCCACCTCAGCAGCTGCCTGAACCTCCCCAGGGGTCCAGGTCGCGAGTGTCATCTAGGCAAGCTCCAAGTAAGGGGTGCAGGGTTCCTCATCATCCTCTGTAAAATTTTCAACAGGTCCAGTCAGGACGGGAGCGAGCACAAAACATCTCACGCAGTTCATATCAAGTTAGAAAATATAAAGCATGCAATAGAGTAAGGTACATAAAACGCTAAAGAAGAATGTATATAAAAAACAGTAGAAATTTGATAACAGGAAATATCTATATATGATAAGTAAGAACTGTAAGCCAACTGTGATTTAGAGTAAAATATGGTTATGTAAACGGTCTATGACAATGCAATGGTAACTCCATTGTACGTGGGTGTACAATAGACATATACAATAGTTATACAATGTTGTACAATAGGATTTGAGTACATAACCAATTCTACTTCCCCTCTCCAATCAATACACAAGGATCCACTCCAGTTACGTTATCTTATACAATAGTGTACAATGTTATACAATGAATGTACAATATTATACAATAGATGTACAATGTTATACAATGGTTGTACAATGTTATACAATAGTGTACAATGGTCTATCCCTGGAACTCATGTGATAATGAGAGTACAATATGCACAATGAGTATACAAGGATATGGGTATTCAATAAATACAATATGTAAGTGAAACACACATCACAATATGTATTTAGTGAATACAAGGAGATAACATCCCAAAAGAAGATCCATATAGTACCAATCTGTAATAACAATCGTGTCAGCATCAAGTACAGTAATCTAGAGCAAGAATGTAAATCCAGACAAGTATAAAATGTTCAGAGAATGTACTCGCATCGTATGCCTCGTATCTGAATGTATGAAATAAATGTACTGTCCGAGATAAGGTACCTGACTCCTAGTTAGAGCAACACAAGTCAAGATGTATACAGGAGATGATAAATGTAATCTACTATGCATCTGCATGCTGTCTAGGTCAAACTAGACTAAAGTCAACACTCGGTCAACTCTAGTCAACTAGACTAGTCAAACTAGGTCAACTAGGTCAAGTTCTAGCCCAAACAAGTCTAACAAGTCTCACTAGGCCTAACCAAGCCTAGTCTAGTAGTTACACACCAATCATAAGGCTATACAAGCCATCACATTCAACATTGCACATAAGAGAAAGAAAGCTAGCATGTAAAGCTATGTGTGTGTGTGAACATGGAGGTGTACATGAAAAGAGAATTCAACACTAGTCTATATATCTTTGTACCCACATATATACATATCTATATACACATATATGTATATAACTATAGGAATCTCTATTTATCACATTAACACATTTAGCCATATATAATATATATACATAGAGAGAGAGAGATAGAGAAGAGCATGTAATTGTGTGAGTAAGAGTCATGAGAGTGTCACATGATATAAACTTGTGTGTGTGTGAGAATACAAGAGAGCATGTGTGTGTGTGTGTGTGTGTGTGTTATCATGGAATGAGTGTTAGGCAATGTGTGAGTGTTAGTGAGAGTGTCTAGAGGAAAACAGTGAAGGGTAAGATGTAGACTAATGTGTGGGTGTGCAATGTGTCATAGGAAATTAAGTGACAGTGTCTAGTGTCAATGTTGCTTGGTGTGTGTGTGTGATATACATGAGAGGACAGTAGGAACCTAATTCTCAGTTAACAATTAAAATCCAAGGCCTAATACAATTCGAAGACTAAATTTCCATGATAACCATAAAACCCAATCATGTAAGCTATTTTTCTGATATTTAATCATCACAACTAAAACACACAAGATAGTTAGACATGCATTGAACCTTCAGGAAAATTGAATGATAGCTGGGTGTGTTCCTGTTTTTGACAGGTTAGAGTGTCCTGTGTTCTCAGGTTACACTAACATTCAGTTCAAACACAAGCCGGGTTATAGCATATATACATTCATACAATTTAGTTGAAACCCAACCCAGTTTACTTGTGAACCAATATGTGTTAGCAAAATTTCTCAGGGCAGGAAACAGTGTTCAGTTGCATACACATGTGTGTGTTCAAAGGCATTGCTTGTGTGGGTGTAGCAGCATAGGTTAGCTTCAGGTTTAGGCTGTGTGAATGTGTATATTTAGCAATGTGTGTGTGTACAGGGAAAGGAAAACAGTGTACAGTTAAGGGAAAGTGTGTGGGAATTCATATGTGTGTGTATATGACATATGGAGGCAATGTGAGAAAACAGGAAATTATCTCAGTTTTTCAGGAAATGGAACAGTGAACATTCAGGAAATCTATTCTACATAAATTCAATTCATGTATTCATTCACACTATACATTAAATCTCAACCCTGAGAATAAATCCCCAATCTCTCAGGTTCATTCTCAGGTTTGCACTAACTGGGAACTCATGTTCACCAATTGTGAACATGACCTGAGAATATTTCTCAGTTTACAAGTTAAAGTTATAAATTTGAAATGAATACTCAGGTTCACACATTCACAAGCTTACACAAACACACACAAAGGCATAAAGGCTGATTTGTGGGCATGTTAAGGGCTGGTTGGGGGCTGTCCATGTGTGGGCTTATAAGACTGAACATGGGATTGGTTTGGGACAGTTTATAGGCTGTCCAAATGGCCAACAAGGTGGATTGTCCAAATGGGTTTTCAGGGCTGCCAATAAACTGTTTATTGGGGCTTTATTAAGACAGGAATTTAGTCTTGTGTGGACTGCTAGGCAAGGCTGGATAGGGGTGAAATGGGACTGCTACTAGGCTGGATTGGAGACTGCATATAGGACAGTGTAATGGAAGCATTCCAATCTTCTCAGGAATTTATAGGAAATGAAATCTCAGTTTTCAGTCCTTGAACCCAATTCAAGGACAATCATGAAACCCAAATCAACTCAACAAGTTTAAACAACCTAAAAATTAACCCCCAGGTTCAGATTTACATATAGGAACTCAGTTCTCAGGTTTGGGATTATTCAGTGCAACTGACAGGGAATGCCAAGTTCAGTGAATGGTGATAACTTAGGAATTTAAGTAATGGCAGTTAACTCCTGCAGCTAACACATCAATCCAACCCAAATTTGAACCAAAACATTGGTTAACTTTAAACCTGACATACATAGATGAAAACATAGTAAATAAATCATGGAAATTTGGTTTTGAAAGATATCTAAACTCAGAAATCAGGAAACAGTTTGTTGTGTCAGGAAAATGGGGGAAAAACCTCATTCGAAGCCAAGTTCTCAAACACAAATCATAATCCAACATTGTACATTCTAATACATATGTAATTGAACCAATCATAATAATTAAACAGCATTCAAATCAGAGCAATTGCAATTTAACAACAAAAAATTCAACTCAGTATCAGCGCGTATCAGACCCATAGGGAATTCATGATTACGAACCCAAATTAACCATCTAAATTACAAATAAAAAGTTGGTAAATAGTGTCACATGTGTGTACGTGTCCTGTGAGTCAGTTAGTGTCCAACCAGCACGACACAGACGTGTCCACAACAATGCAAACACGTGGGGTGCACCTAGTGTAGCACAGCATCGTGCACGAGTGCACACGCGTGTAGGACACAACACACGACACTTCGTGTCACGTGCACACACCCACGTGGTCGCCTAGGGTCGGACTACACGTGGGATATCCTGACACGTGTCCACGACGTGTCCACAGTGGACACGAGCACGTGTTTGTGCGTGTCAGTACGTGTTTCAGCAGCCAGCGCACGGCCAGTGCGGGCACGATTGCTCTACGTGTGGTCAACCATCTGCTCCCAAATTTTGGGAGCATGATGTCAGTCATTGCCCCTCACTCCACACAAAAATTTGTATCCCTAAGTGTCCTGTATCGTGAGTTATAGACCCCGATAGGCAGGACACAAGCGTGGGGTTCGTGCACGTGTCCAAGGCTAAAAACTCGACACAAACCGACACAAAATACATAACATCCTTCACAAAAGTTCATACACACCTAGATCTACATATCTATGTAATTAGAATTTCAAAATACGAAAATAAATTCCTATGAGGCATTTTAACAAACACCTAGGTTCTAGGACTGATACGTGTCCGATACGGACACGTACAGGACACGAAATGGCACGAATCATATTCCTACAGAGAGAGGACACCTAGGGCTTTCTATCCATGCAAAAAAATCGAGATTTGGTGGAGGGAATAGAAATTTACCTATGTGTTGTAATTCCAATGAAAAGCTCCAAAAAGGGAGATTTCTCCTTGTTAGCCAAAAACTCTCCAAATTGGTCCAAACCTGAGATTTCTCTCTATAAACAGCAAGTATACCTAAATTAGAACCTATTACAATTTGTTTGAGGGAAAAAGGAGATAAAATGGAATTTCTATGAATTTCTAAATTTGGGAAAATACCTCCTCCTTAAGCTTGTTCTTTCCTAAAAGAGGCTAGCCCTAAATGGAAGAGAGTATAAATAGGGGTGGGGTTCCCAATGTGGCTGGCCATAGTGGGTTAGGGTTAGGGTTTAGTGATGGGCTATGGGCTTGGGCCTCTATGGGCTAAGTTGCTAATTAATGGTTTCAAATTATAAGTTATGGCTTATGACTAAAAGCCTTTCTATTCTAACCTGAGTTTAATGACTAACCATAAGTTAAATCTAGTCTAACTAGGGTTACATGACCTAACCAAGTCCAAACACATCTAGGGTTAGCTTCTAGGTTACTCTACCCAGTCAACACTAGTCAAAGTCAACCTAGTCAACCATCATTCAAATAATTACAGAATAAATCCTAAAAATTCCCATAAATTCAAATAAATTATAATAAATTCAAATAACCCTAAAAATTTCAAAAATACCCTAATCACATGGCTAGGCTCTAGGATAGCAGTCTCTACGGTTTCACTAGCAAAACACTAAAATCACAAGTCATGAATTTAAATAGTTTAAAAATAATTAAAAATCACTAAAAATCATAATATGAAATAAATATCAATAAATAATAATTATAATTACAAATTTTCAAAATTACCCTCATTTGGAAAACTGGGTGTTACAAGTCTACCCACCTTAGAAAAATTTTGTCCTCGAAATTAAAATGGTAGTAGTCCTTCTAGGTCAAACAACCCACAATCAAAGTCTCAAACATACCGTCAGATAATCATATGCGTCTGTCCAAAATCATGATACTCAGAATCTTCGTCGTGCTAGTGAGCAAGGCTACGATAATCACAGAGTCCTTGACTAAGGTATGTACCTCTAGGTTCATGATATTTAAAATTTTCGCATTGTCGCATGCGATAGCGAAAACCTTAAATTCCGCACCAGAGAAATACGTCCAAAAATCTGACTATATATCCTCACTATGCCAACTAACACGACTATCAAAAATTCTAGATCCCATAACTGAGGTGACCTAGCCCATATGATTTTCTCAGAAGAAAAAGAAAACAAACATAACAAAAGAGCAACATGACAAAATTAATCAACCAACAAGGAACAGATGGAATCGGATTTCAAGGTAGTTATAAAAGACAATTACGGAAATGGAATCGAGAAGAACGAAACTTGCAGCAAGATCTCCAATGGTCTGTGCATCCTCGACTGTCCTGACGATAGCTCGCCCTGCTGGTTTCCCTTGGTCTGCTGCTGATGCTGCATGAACCGCTGCTGTTGAGAAAGATTGGAAATGACAAAAAAGTCTCTGTACAGACAGAGGTGCACCTCCAATGTAGCAGAAACGCCAACCTGAGTCGGCACAACAGAAGATGCGGTCTCGTGGCCCTGATGAACAGGACGAGAGGTGGTCAGCCTCTCGATAGTATCCCCTGAACCGAAGAGATGAGATCATGTCTCCATAACCATCATGAACACAGATCAAAACAAGAAACAATTTCTGAGAATGAAGCGAAATTTCAAAGGAGGACAGTTTATATTCAAGGGAAAAACAATAAGCAGCAAATTTAGATAAAAGGGATCTGATAAGGAGTTTTTCCTAATGTGATTGAGTACCTTCAAAATATCCTAATCCTACTGCAGGCTGTAGTGATACTCTAGTTCGAATACCACTACATAAACTCGACCTGCATGGGCCACCACTAAAAATGTGTCACGACCCGCACCCACCGTGAAGGTACGAGTACGTAACAACGCCCAGCCTACGCCGCAGTGTCGGCAGTAGAACACTGTTCTAGGTTATGAACTATAGCTAACTAACATGAAATACTCTCCATAAGGAGGCCAACCCAGAGGTACAACTCAATCACAATCTAGAGATGGAATATGGCACAATAAAATAGATAAAAAAACCCTCAGCTGAGGTACAGCAGAATGAAATAACAAAGTCTCAACAACTACCAGTCTCAACATCTCTAAAATATAAAACTCTAAAAATAAAGACAACAGTTAAACACGAAGAGAAAGAACAGTCTAAGCTATCTACTAAACAAGGGGTATCCTCCTCAGCAGCTGCCTGAACCTCCCCAGGGGTCCAAGTCGCGAGTGTCATCTAGGCAAGCTCCAAGTAAGGGGTGCAGGATTCCTCATCATCCTCTGTAAAATTTTCAACAGGTCTAGTCACGACGGGAACGAGCACAAAACATCTTACGCAGTTCATATCAAGTTAGGAAATATAAAGCATGCAATAGAGTAAGGTACATGAAACGCTGAAGAAGAATGTATATGAAAAACAGTAGAGATTTGATAACAGGAAATATCTATATATGATAAGTAAGAACTGTAAGCCAACTGTGATTTAGAGTACAATATGGTTATGTAAACTGTAACACCAGTTTTCTGAAATTGGGGTATTTTTCAAAATTTATTATTTTTATTATTTATTAATGGTATTCTAGTCATGATATGATTTTTGGTAATTTTTTTAGTTAATTAAAATTATTTTCTAAGTCATGACTTATGACTTTGTGATTTTACTAGTATAACCCTAGTGTAAATCCTAGTTATTCCTTAACCTAGAAGTTGCCATGACCATGTGTGCCTAGCCATAGGCTTAGAACATCAAATTAGTGATTTTAGCCTAAAAGGGTATTTTGGTAATTTACTAGATTTTATTTGGAATTATGTGATTTTTATATTATTTAATTATTGTTAAGTATCATGAGAGCCCCTAACCTAGTTTACCCTAATCTAGAGATTAGTTACTAACTTAGAATGTTAAGGGGATAGATATTACTTTTAGTCAAAGGTTGGAAATATCTTAGAATGCACTTTATTGATATTTTGCTTAAAACCCTCAAAATATCTCAACTTTGGCACCAAAGTCTTTGCCTTCACCTTGAAGGAAGGCCAAGGACACCCCCCCTTGCCATGGCCGGCCATAGGGCACCCCCTAGCACTACACCATTCTATATAATCCCATTATATTCATTCATGATCAATTTACATGAATTTTAAGCCTACAAAATTCCATTTCCTTCAAACCTCCATAACTTGATCATTTTTGATCCAAATCACCTCTAGTCTTTTGCATTGGGACCCTACAACATCAAGGGTGCTAAGGGAGGCTAGCAATCCAGAATTTACAAGCTTTGGACATCACCAAGTTGAAGGACAAACACCCCCCCCCCCCCCCCCCCCCCCCCCCCCCCCCCCCCCCCTCTCTTTGATTTTCCATTGAAATTGCACAAATAGGTAAATACCCATAAACCTTGCTAATATTCTGTTTTTTCTTCATAAATACATGCATATAGGTCTACCCTAACTGTGGCTCAAGTTTGGTAAAATTTAGGATTGGTTTGGTGTCCGTATCGGACACGTATCCTAGGCTATTAAACCTTGTTTGATGAAATGCCACAAAGGATTTGATTTTGTTAAAATGTAAAACTAATTACATTTTCTTGTAGCCCTAGACTAGTACCTAGTTGACTGAGCACAATTTAGATTCTTTTTCGTGTCCAAATCTGACATGAACCCACGTTTTTACACTGTGCACAGACACGAAAAATCCCCTGCTACTCGACCCCAATTCCGGACACGACACGCCATGAGGACACGTGCAAATTGACACAGAGGAGGGGGCAACCTCTGTCATGCCCCCCCTCGAGTTTGAGACACATTTGTGTCGTATCGAGAACACACGGACACGTGCACTGGTCGTGCACTGTCAGCGCACACGCGCATGGGGGCCAACTTCGTACGTATCGTGTCGCGCGGACATGACACTTGGGCACCTCGTGGTGACACGAGGAGGTAGCCCATCATGTGGCGAACACATGGACACGAGCAAGAGACGTGTCGTATCCTGTGTCGCAAACACGAGGCAGTTGCACACGTGCACGACACGGTCTGAACACGCGTATCAGTCGTGTTTTTCACGACTGATACGGACTTCGTATCGTGTCCTGGAGCAACGTGGACACAGGGCAGTCACTTGGACACGTGCACAACCCCTAGGCGAACCATCGTTCACGAGCACGAGATATGTGTGCGTGTGTGTCGTGTCCTAGGATGAATTGCACGCGTGCACGATGCAGCGTATTCGTGTGTGTGTGTGTCAGTTTACCCGATTGGGTTTTGGTGAGTTTTGACACATCAAATTGTGTCGTGGTGTCGTGTCAGGCACCTAGGACACTAGAGGACACTAGGGGCTAGTGTTACCAACCCTTGGGTTCGAGCCTTAGCTCGGTTTGGTGTGTGTATTTGGGTTTACCCATTTTACCTGTGCACAGTGCACATTTCCAGAAATTGGGACATTTCCCAGTTTTCCAAATCGAAATTCAAAATGATTTTTGTTATGATTTATACATATAATTCCATGTTTTCAGTGTATGTATACGTAGTGTATATATATATATATGTGTGTGTAGGAGGAATTTGGGGGTATATACGTGTGTGTACATGTGTATATACATATATGTATATATAGGTGTGTGTGTGTGTGTGTGTAACTGTGTGGTGTGTGTGTGATTTCTGGTTCCAGAAATCTGGAACACTCTCCCACTTTCACTCTATCTCACTATTCTCTCTGTCACTTCTCTCTATATATATGTATTATATATATGTTTTGTATATATATATATATATATATATTTTTTTTTTTTTTAATATATATATATATATATATATATATATATATATATATATATATATATATATATATATATATATATATATATATATATATATATATATATAATATTGTATTAGATTATATTGTATTGTATTATATATATATATATATATATGTTTTGTATATATATGTATTATATATATATATATATATATATATATGTTTTGTATATATATATATAATACATATATATACAAAACATATATATATATATATATATATATATAATACATATATATACAAAACATATATATATATATATATAATACAATATAATCTAATACAATATATATATATATATATATATATATATATATATATATATATATATATATATATATATATATATATATTGTATTAGATTATATATTGTGTCATTATATATATGTGAGTGTGATTTGTATTATATATAGGGTATAAATATATTGATATATATAGGTAGTAGATAGACTTGTGTATATCTATATATATAGATATCTATATATATATGACTTTCTAAATATAGGTTATATGGAAACCTATGACAACTAGCCTATGGCCTAAGTTACTAGCCTATGGCATTAGGGGCTAACCCTAATTGACCTAATGACCCAAACCCTAACTAGTTGACCCTTGTTTGACTAGAGTTGACCAAAGTCAACCTTAGGTCAAACTTGACCTAATTAACCTAGAATTGACTAGGATTAACCTAAAATGACTAGTTTAACTAGTTTGACTAAAACCCTAACTAGTTTGACTGTGGTTGACCTAACTTTGACTAGTTTGACTTTAGAGTTGACTTTTGACCAGATTGGCCTAGAATCATGTAGTATGCATTGTATACTCTATTTTTACCATTTTGGATACATTGTGACTTGTATTGCTCTGATTAGGAGCCATACATCTCTCCTCAGGCAGTATATCCTCTTCAGACATTCAGTTATCAGGCGAGTACATTCTCTGACCGTTTCATACTTGCCAGGATTTATATTCTTGCTCTAGATTACTTTACTTGATGCTGACACGATTGTTATCACGGATTGGTACTATATGGATCTTTTCATGAGATGTTATCCCTCTCGGGAGCATCAGATACTTTTGTCACGTGTGTTTCACTTACATCATGTATCTCATGCTTCTATTATCATGTATCTTCATGTATCAGCTAGTGACTCATGTACTCTCATGATCACCGAGCCTTCATGAATCTTCATGAATCACTCATATATCACCCATTTATGGGCTTATCACGAATCTTAACATAACCTGAATGGATCCTTGTATATTGATTGGGGAAACGGGGGAGTAGAAGTGGACATGTGAATAATTCCAAAGTAGTGTAATCATGTGCAAATTCAGTAGTGTAATCATGTATAAATTCTAGCCATTCACATGCCTATCTTGTACTCTACATCACTAGCCACTTACAGTTCTCTATATACAATAGATATTTCCTTTACAGCTATCTCTTTTACTACATGTATCTTCCTTCAGCAGTTCCTGTATTTTACTCTATTGTATGCTTTATATTTCCTATCATACTATGCACTGCGTGAGATGTATTGTGCTCGTTCCTGTCCTGACTGGACCTGTTGAAAATATTACAGAGGATGAGGATGAGGCCCTGGTGTCTACCTATTATGGAGCAGGACTAGATGACACTTATGTTGTGGACCCTCAGCAGGATCCACCTGCAGCTGAGGATGTTGCCCCAGTAGTCTAGACCAGTTTAGCTAGACAGTCTTTTTCATATTATCTTTTTGTCTCACATTCTGAGTTGTATTTTGAGATGTTGAGATGTACAGACTCTTAGACTTATTTTGTATATTGGGTTGACATTCTGGATGTCATGTTATCCTAGACACTTAGACTTATTTCATCTATTGTACTATTCTCTTGAGTTACTGTCTATCTATCTATCTTTCATTCTTCTACCCTAGATGTGATTGAGATTGTATTCTGTTATGTCACCTCCATTCGGAGAGTGTATATACTGTACAGGTACCTTTATATCGTTAGATGATTGACCTAGGACAGCGTTCTACCGCCGACACTGCGGCGTAGGCTGGACGTACCCACTTCTCGTGCCCTTACTCTAGGGTGTGGGTCGTGACACGTTTTTAGTGGTGGCCCATGCAGGTCGAGTTTATGTAGTGATATTCGAACTAGAGTATCACTACAGCCTGTGATAGGATTGGAGGAATAGGCTTAGTGAGAGAGGATACTCAATCACTGTTAGGATACCTTGAGAGATTCCTGGGATGACCCTTGAGAATCTCATTTTGAATTACGATTTAAACTCTCTTTTTGATTGAATTTGATTTTGGAGGATTCACTGTAGAACTTTGAATTCTGGTGTTAGTTGATGATTTTAAAATTTTTGTAGTTGTTGATTTTAATTTCTTTGCGTTAGATTAATATCTTTTATTTTAAGGTACTCAATCACATTTATGAGAAAACTCTCATCTGTTTCTTGCCATCTAATTCTCTTGCTAATTGCTTTCCCTTGAAATGAACTGTCCCCTCTATTTTTGCATTTTGCTTAAACTCTTTCTACCAAACTATGCGACTGTATCCCAAACCTGACTTACTCGACATTTCCTCAAATCAAGACTTTATTGAGACCTTCTAACCTTGACCTTTGATTTGATCGAACCTTAACTATATTCATCTAGTAGCCTATCTATCCCTAGGGCTGTGTTCCTAAATTATTTACTGGATTCCTAATTAATTTTATTCCATGCGTTAACTTGATCTTCTTTATTTTTGCATCAAATTGTCACATCTTGAACTCCCACTTTCTATTCGGGATCATTGGACGTCCATTACCATGACTTAGATATTCAGAGTATAATACTAGCTGTTACCTCCCAACAAACTTCACATGTAAGACCTAGACTAGCCTACCTTCATGTAAGTATTCCATGTCCTACTAAAACCCGTCTCCTTGTACTCTATTTTCTTGATATAATTTTCTGGTCAAATGGCTAAACTATAACCTCTACCATGATACTAAATTAATTCTTATTTCAATTAGAGATCCACCTTGGCTCAATTCTTTCGACCTGGCATGTGATGGTGTTCTGCTTGAATCCTTAAATACTTAACCTTGTACCTTATCTTGAATGCTTGACCCGATTGGTTAAGGATCTTGGACTATGTATTTTCTTTCATCATTTCCACCCTTACTTATATCTTATGCTATAAATTTATCCTTAGTTTTACAAGCTTATCCTTTTCGAGCTTGATCATGACATATTTTATTGGGTGTACACCCACTAACATATTATCTAATCAGAACCGGCGCATGATGGTCTGATCAACCTATTGCGTTTTGGTTCGCTTTTTCATATATTAATCTACGTGGATGGAGACATAGTTAAACTTGCCCTAGAATCTTATCCGCAACAGCCTTGACAATTCTCCTTGGAATTATTTTATCGCTTATGAACCTCGTATCGTATCCAGTTGAATTAAATTTAATCATGATCTGGATCTTCATCATTGGATGCTCGTGCTCATACTTGATTTCATTGATTTCCTATCTTGCCCAAATCTTGATTTATCCTGAAATTGATCAACTTAGATCGTGTCAAGACTAAAATCTATTTGTGATTGTTTGTACCTAAATTTTCAATTTTCTTTTACCACTTTATGGAATAGTAACTTTTAATGATTTCTCACTTGTTAATGACCAATTTTCATATAGGATGGTAGACGGCCCTATAGCCTTGATGATTGTTGTTCCCTTACCTTCCCAATTAGGACACCCTAGATTGCTTGTACGTTTGATACCATAGGACAGTCTTGATCTAGAATGACTAGTGCACCTAGATGAGATCACAGACTGTCCCATTTAACCTACCCCCCTGGTACCACTATTGCATCACAATTTTCGGTTCAATTTAGGCCATAGACCTTTCCCACTCTAAATTATGATCATCATAGGCACATTACCGTGACTTTTAAATTTGGAGCACAAGACAAGTTGTGTTCTCAAAACTAATTTCACATACATGACCTAGACATGACACTCTACACCCATGACCTTAGTATCCCACTCAGACATACCATCGTGTGCTTCATTTGCTTAGTACGATTTTCATGACCCGAGACTCCATCCTGATTTACCCCATGGAGTTACTTTTGATTTCGATTTGAATTAAGGACACCTTATGGCCTAAAACTGCCAGCCAATTTTTGGACATGACCCAGTATAGGTCTACTACCCGTATTTTACTTGTTGACCTTGTATGTTGCTAGGTAGTAGCTTCGACCCTGATTGTTGGAGGTTTGACTAGGAGGAGTACGACCATCTAAATTTCGAGGACGAAATTATTTTAAGGAGGGTAGACTTGTAACACCCAGTTTTCTGAAATTGGGGTATTTTTGAAATTTTATTATTTTTATTATTTATTAATGGTATTCTAGTCATGATATGATTTTTGGTGATTTTTTTAGTTAATTAAAATTATTTTCTAAGTCATGACTTATGACTTTGTGATTTTACTAGTATAACCCTAGTGTAAACCCTAGTTATTCTTTAACCTAGAAGTTGCCATGACCATGTGAGCCTAGCCATAGGCTTAGAACATCAAATTAGTAATTTTAGCCTAAAAGGGTATTTTAAATTTACTAGATTTTATTTGGAATTATGTGATTTTTATATTATTTAATTATTGTTAAGTATCATGAGAGCCCCTAACCTAGTTTACCCTAATCTAGAGATTAGTTACTAACTTAGAATGTTAAGGGGATAGATATTACTTTTAGTCAAAGGTTGGAAATATCTTAGAATGCACTTTATTGATATTTTGCTTAAAACCCTCAAAATATCTCAACTTTGGCACCAAGTCTTTGCCTTCACCTTGAAGGAAGGCCAAGGACACCCCCCCTTGCCATGGCCGGCCATAGGGCACCCCCTAGCACTACACCATTCTATATAATCCCATTATATTCATTCATGATCAATTTACATGAATTTTAAGCCTACAAAATTCCATTTCCTTCAAACCTCCATAACTTGATCATTTTTGATCCAAATCACCTCTAGTCTTTTGTATTGGGACCCTACAACATCAAGGGTGCTAAGGGAGGCTAGCAATCCAGAATTTACAAGCTTTGGACATCACCAAGTTGAAGGACAAACACCCCCCCCCCCCCCTTTGATTTTCTATTAAAATTGCACAAATAGATAAATACCCATAAACCTTGCTAATATTATGTTTTTTTTTCATAAATGCATGCATATAGGTCTACCCTAACTGTGGGTCAAGTTTGGTAAAATTTAGGGTTGGTTTGGTGTCCGTATTGGACACGTATCCTAGGCTATTAAACCTTGTTTGATGAAATGCCACAAAGGATTTGATTTTGTTAAAATGTAAAACTAATTACATTTTCTTGTAGCCCTAGACTAGTAGAATATATACCTAGTTGACTGAGCACAATTTAGATTCTTTTTCGTGTCCAAATCGGACAGGAACCCACGTTTTTACACTGTGCATAGACACGAAAAATCCCCTGCTACTCGACCCCAATTCCGGACACGACACGCCATGAGGACACGTGCAAATTGACACAGAGGAGGGGGCAACCTCTGTCATGCCCCCCCTCAAGTTTGAGACATATTTATGTCGTATCGAGAACACACGGACACGTACACTAGTCGTGCACTGTCAGCGCACACGCGCGCGGGGGCCAACTTTGCGCGTATCGTGTCGCGCGGACACGACACTTGGGCACCTCGTGGTGACACGAGGAGGTAGCCCATCATGTGGCGAACACATGGACACGAGCACGAGACGTGTCGTGTCCTGTGTCGCGAACACGAGGCAGTTGCACGCGTGCACGACGTGGTCTGAACACGCGTATCAGTCGTGTTTTTCACGACTGATACGGACTTCGTATCGTGTCCTGGAGCAACGTGGACACAGGGCAATCACTTGGACACGTGCACAACCCCTAGGCGAACCATCGTTCACGAGCACGAGATATGTGTGCGTGTGTATCGTGTCCTAGGATGAATTGCACGCGTGCACGACGCAGCGTATTCGTGTGTGTGTGTCAGTTTACCCGATTGGGTTTTGGTGAGTTTTGACACATCAAATTGTGTCGTGGTGTCGTGTCAGGCACCTAGGACACTAGAGGACACTAGGGGCTAGTGTTACCAACCCTTGGGTTCGAGCCTTAGCTCGGTTTGGTGTGTGTATTTGGGTTTACCCATTTTACCTGTGTACAGTGCACATTTCCAGAAATTGGGACATTTTCCAGTTTTCCAAATCGAAATTCAAAATGATTTTTGTTATGATTTATACATATAATTCCATGTTTTCAGTGTATGTATACGTAGTGTATATATATGTGTGTGTAGGAGGAATTTGGGGGCATATACGTGTGTGTACATGTGTATATACATATATGTATATATATAGGTGTGTGTGTGTAACTGTGTGGTGTGTGTGTGTGATTTCTGGTTCCAGAAATCTGGAACACCCCCCCCCCCCCTTCCTGTCCAGTTCTCACACTCTCCCACTTTCACTCTATCTCACTATTCTCTCTATCACTTCTCTCTATATATATGTATTATATATATGTTTTGTATATATATATATATATATATATATATATATATATATATATATATATATATATATATTGTATTAGATTATATATTGTGTCATTATATATATGTGAGTGTGATTTGTATTATATATAGGGTATACATATATTGATATATATAGGTAGTAGATAGACTTGTGTATATATATATATATATATATATATATAGATATCTATATATATATGACTTTCTAAATATAGGTTATATGGAAACCTATGACAACTAGCCTATGGCCTAAGTTACTAGCCTATGGCATTAGGGGCTAACCCTAATTGACCTAATGACCCAAACCCTAACTAGTTGACCCTTGTTTGACTAGAGTTGACCAAAGTCAACCTTAGGTCAAACTTGACCTAATTAACCTAGAATTGACTAGGATTAACCTAAAATGACTAGTTTAACGAGTTTGACTAAACCCTAACTAGTTTGACTATGGTTGACCTAACTTTGACTAGTTTGACTTTAGAGTTGACTTTTGACCAGATTGACCTAGAATCATGTAGTATGCATTGTATACTCTATTTTTACCATTTTGGATACATTGTGACTTGTATTGCTCTGATTAGGAGCCATACATCTCTCCTCAGGCAGTATATCCTCTTCAGATATTCAGTTATCAGGCGAGTACATTCTCTGACCGTTTCATACTTGTCAGGATTTATATTCTTGCTCTAGATTACTTTACTTGATGCTGACACGATTGTTATCACGGATTGGTACTATATGGATCTTTTTATGAGATGTTATCCCTCTCGGGAGCATCAGATACTTTTGTCACGTGTGTTTCACTTACATCATGTATCTCATGCTTCTATTATCATGTATCTTCATGTATCAGCTAGTGACTCATGTACTCTCATGATCACCGAGCCTTCATGAATCTTCATGAATCACTCATATATCACCCATTTATGGGCTTATCACGAATCTTAACATAACCTGAATGGATCCTTGTGTATTGATTGGGGAAACGGGGGAGTAGAAGTGGACATGTGAATAATTCCAAAGTAGTGTAATCATGTGCAAACTCAGTAGTGTAATCATGTATAAATTCTAGCCATTCACATGCCTATCTTGTACTCTACATCACTAGCCACTTACAGTTCTCTATATACAGTAGATATTTTTTTTACAGCTATCTCTTTTACTACATGTATCTTCCTTCAGCAGTTCCTGTATTTTACTCTATTGCATGCTTTATATTTCCTATCATACTATGCACTGCGTGAGATGTATTGTGCTCGTTCCTGTCCTGACTGGACCTGTTGAAAATATTACAGAGGATGAGGATGAGGCCCTGGTGTCTACCTATTATGGAGCAGGACTAGATGACACTTATGTTGTGGACCCTCAGCAAGATCCACCTGCAGCTGAGGATGTTGTCCCAGTAGTCTAGACCAGTTTAGCTAGACAGTCTTTTTCATATTATCTTTTTGTCTCACATTCTGAGTTGTATTTTGAGATGTTGAGATGTACAGACTCTTAGACTTATTTTGTATATTGGGTTGATATTCTGGATATCATGTTATCCTAGACACTTAGACTTATTTCATCTATTGTACTGTTCTCTTGAGTTACTGTCTATCTATCTATCTTTCATTCTTCTACCCTAGATGTGATTGAGATTGTATTCCGTTATGTCCCCTCCATTCGGAGAGTGTATATACTGTACAGGTACCTTTATATCGTTAGATGATTTACCTAGGACAGCGTTCTACCGCCGACACTGCGGCGTAGGCTGGACGTACCCACTTCTCGTGCCCTTACTCTAGGGTGCGGGTCGTGACATAAACGGTCTAGGACAATGCCATGGTAACTCCATTGTACGTGGGTGTACAATAGACATATACAATAGTTATACAATGTTGTACAATAGGATTTGAGTATATAACCAATTCTACTCCCCCTCCCCAATCAATACACAAGGATCCACTCCAGTTACGTTATCTTATACAAAAGTGTACAATGTTATACAATGGATGTACAATATTATACAATAGATGTACAATGTTATACAATGGTTGTACAATGTTATACAATAGTGTACAATGGTCTACCCTGAAACTCATGTGATAATGAGAGTACAATATGCACAATGAGTATACAATGATATGGGTATTCAATAAATACAATATGTAAGTGAAACACACATCACAATATGTATTTAGTGAATACAAGGGGATAACATCCCAAAATAAGATCCATATAGTACCAATCCGTGATAACAATCGTGTCAGCATCAAGTACAGTAATCTAGTGCAAGAATGTAAATCCAGACAAGTATGAAATGGTCAGAGAATGTACTCGCCTCGTATCTGAATATCTGAAATAAATGTACTGTCCGAGATGAGGTACCTGACTCCTAGTTAGAGCAACACAAGTCAAGATGTATACAGGAGATGATAAATGTAATCTACTATGCATCTGCATGCTGTCTAGGTCAAACTAGACTAAAGTCAACACTCGGTCAACTCTAGTCAACTAGACTAGTCAAACTAGGCCAACTAGGTCAAGTTCTAGCCCAAACAAGTCTAACAAGTCTCACTAGGCCTAACCAAGCCTAGTCTAGCAGTCACATACCAATCACAAGGCTATACAAGCCAAACACAAGCCATTACATTCAATATTGCACATAAGAGAAAGAAAGCTAGCATGTAAAGCTATGTGTGTGTGTGAACATGGAGGTATACATGAAAAGAGAATTCAACACTAGGCTATATATCTTTGTACCCACATATATACATATCTATATACACATATATGTATATAACTATAGGAATCTCTATTTATCACATTAACACATTTAGCCATATATAATATATATACATAGAGAGAGAGATAGAGAAGCGCATGTAATTGTGTGAGTCATGAGAGTGTCACATGATATAAACTTGTGTGTGTGTGAGAATACAAGAGAGCATGTGTGCGTGTGTGTGTGTGTGTGTGTGTGTGTTATCATGGAATGAGTGTTAGGCAATGTGTGAGTGTTAGTGAGAGTGTCTAGAGGAAAATAGTGAAGGGTAAGATGTAGACTAATGTGTGGGTGTGCAATGTGTCATAGGAAATTAAGTGACAGTGTCTAGTGTCAATGTTGCTTGGTGTGTGTGTGATATACATGAGAGGACAGTAGGAACCTAATTCTCAGTTAACAATTAAAATCCAAGGCCTAATACAATTCGAAGACTAAATTTCCATGATAACAATAAAACCCAATCATATAAGCTATTTTTCTGAATTTACCAGGGAACACCCACATAATCTCCAAATAAAAACCAATTTTTACCTCGACCCGAAGCTCGGCTCCGAAAATCACAGCCACCACTGGCTGCCTTCAGCGCCGCCCCGGATCCGGAGTTCTGGGACCACCGCATGAGAGTCCAGCGCTGCTGAATGCTCCTCGCCCCTCCGCCGCCAAACTCCGGAGGTACGGTCGCCACCGAACCCTCGAGCCGGCGACCGGCGAGCCTCCCATAGCCTCCGTTAGTGTGGGCCCCCTTGTGCGGAGCGGCCGCGCCCTCACCGATGTACTCTCCGCCATTTTCGTGCCCCGACCTCGCTGGATCCGGCCACCCGACGCCTCTTCGATCCCGCGCCCAGGGCTGGCGCCCTCCCCTCTGCCCAATGTCGAGCCACCTGCTGTAAGTCCTCCGTTCCTCCTTCCCTCTTCTCCCCCTCTCCTTCCGCTCTCTTCATCTACCTCTCTCTTCTATTATTTTCCCTCCATCCGAGGAAGAGAATACAGCAACTTGCTGTGTTGTTTGTTTATTTGTAAGTTTTAGTATTTTATTGTTAGTTGATATACATTAACAAGTATTTAGTAATTTTTATTAGTATATTATCATTTACTATGTATATACATGTATGTTTATAAGTTTTGTTATTATTATTATTATTATTATTATTATTATTATTATTATTATTATTATTATGTTTTGTTAAATAAATATATAGTAATATTTCTAAATTAATTTGGTCACAAAATATTATATTAGGCCAGTCCTACCTTATTTTTAGTTTTGGTTATAAGTCCTAAAATAGTGTTATATTATTTTGTATTAGTAATGGCTTTAGAAGTTTAAACATTATATTTGATATAAATTATTATTTTTGCCTAACTTGTTTTCCAAGTTTTTATTTATAATATTTTTGAATAAAACTAAAACCTAGTTTTTTTTTTAATTATAACCAATTTTCAAATATAGTTTTCTAAATAATGAGTATTTTCAAAAAAATAGTATATACAATTATTTTCACAAATTCCTCTTCGGTTATATTGTTGATCGATCGTGACTAATTCTATAATTCTTTTTCCCGCGACCTCGGACCGCTACACATCGAACATGGCGTTTGGACAAATTCGAACATGACTGAACATCGCACCACACTAGGAGACATACCAGATAATCGCACACAACCAGGCAAGTATACCTTGTTATATTTACTGTCATATTATTTATTTTCAGCATTTATTTACTTTGTTAGTTTTTTTTGTTATAAACTGTGTGTCCAAGCCATACTTGGGTGCAAGCGACTTTATTAGTCGTTTTCCATTACTTTATTTTATTTGATGCATGTTGACTTAGTTTTAGCGGACTACCTTCTTGTTGTGGGATATCCTTATATCCCCTTCGGCCATGACACTCTTACTACACGGTTTGAGATATTTTCTAGGGGCACAGCTTGCATATTGATTGGCCATCTCTATAGTCGTGTGACGGATAGATGATCGTAACTGCTACGATTAAGGTATAGAGACTCGAGCAGTTACAAAACTGGGTGGATCATGGACATGACTTGGTTCGTGTAAGAAATATTGGGGGAGGATAGTCACTAGTGCGTATGGTAAGCCAAACAGGTAAACCATAGTTTTTGAAAGGAACTATGGCGAGATTATATTTGCAGATACCCTCTGACGTTTTGGACGTTATAGCCGGACATGGATGACTGGATGCCAGTTACGTACTTATAGCATAAATTCCACCCATGCGCAATGAAAGTTGTCCTCTAAATTGCACATTAGATGGTTAGAACTCCCTTTGCATATTAGTGTCTAGGATAGTCTTTTGTATATTATTTTATTATTATGACAGTACATATTAGTATGTTCTTCCTGTATCTTGTTACGTCCCTCTGAGGACCTGGTGATTTCTCCAGGTGTGTTATGATTTTTGCAGGTGCTCTATCCAAGGACATAGTTTACAATCTACCTTCGCGATGCTAGCTTTTGGATCGTCTTTCGCTTCGCTCGACTCTTCCATCGTTACTATGTATGTTCTTTTTTTGTTGGTAGTGGATTTGTCTCCGCCCAACGTTTTGTACAAACGACTTTAATAAGTTAATTTTATGATATATTGGTTTGTGGATGAGATTAGTTTTATGGTTACTGTATTTTACAGCTTATGTATATATATGAGGTTTTTGCGACCCCCATCATGGTCCTTCTGAGATAGTAGATCTCCTGTTGGTGGCCTTTATTGCTTTTCTGGGCTAGCAAAGCATAGCAGGAAGGGCCTTCCCACAACCGGTGCTACTAGTACTGGAGGAATGTTGAGGTTCTTCTTGATGTTGTCGAACGCACGCTGGCATTCTTCATTCCATACATAAGAAACCCCTTTCTTCATCAGTTTGGTGAAGGGTTGACATCGACCAAAGAGATTTGCTATGAATCTTCTGATGTACGCCAGGCGTCCTTGTAGGCCTCGAAGCTCACGGAGATTCTTCAGGGGAGCCATGTCCAAGATTTTCTTAGTCTTTTCAGGGTCAATATGAATACCCTTGGCTGTGACAATAAAGCCCAGGAACTTGCTATTGGAAACCCCTAGGAAAGACTTAGTCGGGTTCATCTTTAGTCGATGTATCCGCATTAAGTCGAATATCGTCCTTAGGTCATCTAAATGACTGGATTTCTTTTTTCTCTTGACGGCAATATCATCAACGTAACATTCTACCATCTTTCGGAGGTGCTTGCAGAATATGGTGCTCATAGCCCGCTGGTATGTTGTTCCTGTATGCTTCAACCCGAAGGACATCACTGTGTAACAGTATACCCCTTTGGAGTCCAGAGTAAAGTATGCTTCTTATCTTCGGAGAACATTTTTATCTGGTTGTAGCCTGAGAAACCATCCATGAAGGACTTGTGCTCGAAGCTACACGTGTTGTCGATCATCACGTTGGTGAACGAGAGGGAAAACTCATTTGTTGGACATGCCGAGTTGAGATCCATGAAGTCTATACAGACCCAAATTTTCCTATTCTTCTTCGTGACTGGGACAATATTGGCCACCCAGTCCGGGTGTTGCTTTTCGCGAATGAAGCCACTCTATATGAGTTTATCGACTTCTTTCTCATAGCATCCATGACGTTGTGGCAGAAACGACGTTATTGCTGTTTGACCGGCTTAGCGTCGGGTAAGATGTTAATATGGTGTATAGAGACTTGTGGATCTAGATCTGGCATATCCTCATAGCTCCAAACAAAGACATCAATGTATTCTCGGATAAGCTGTAACAGAGATTCCTTGTCTTCTCCCGTCATACTTTTGCTGATGAAGATGGGTTTTGGGGAAGCCTCATCTCTTAGCTCGACTTCATTTTCAGTGGGAGGTTTGCACTGTTTGAAGCGCCATTCCCATTGGGATCCCAGGCATTGAGCCGGTTCATCTTTAAAGAATTCAAGTATTTGATCTTCTTTCTCGACTGGGGGATCTGCAGAGACCATATTGACGGATAATATCTTCTTGAAGGCTCGGCCGATACAGGTATCAGAGTCCCTTGGAGCACGAAGTCATAAGGGAAGGCGTCAGCCTTTGCGATAGTTCAGCCCTCTATTGTTGTTCAAGTCGTAGCCTATTTTTTGGATAAGATTTTTGGCTTGAGTAGTGTAACGGTAGAGTTGCACTTGCCGTTATCGGGTTCTGGTTCTGCCGGAGCCAGTCGCTGAGGATGCTCCAATCGAGCGAAGATGATGGGTTCCTCCTTCTTCCTTGCTGGAACCAAGAAGTAGGCACCTTAGGAAGGGACAACTCGGCTTGCGAGGCTACTGGTTGTCACTTGTGTTTGTAACATATATAGAGCGTTGTCTAAGAAATACCTAGTGTTCTAATGGCGCACAAGAGTAATTCAAAGACAACTTTCTATTAATGAAATACGATATTTTATCCCAAGGAATTACATCATCTAAAGAGTGCACCTCAGTATTGGCACACACTTAGTCTCCCAACTCTTTATCTGTGAGCAATAGGGCTGTCATGGGAGAAGGTGGAGGCGGTTTTCCCTTCAACTTGACTACCAAGGGGGTTGATGTCAGAGGTTCTTGCGACTTCAGAGTTGGCCTTGGTGCCATCCGGGGAAGCCTTATTTGCATAGGCTTCTGGCTAACGGATGTATATTGTCGAGGGTGACCGAGCCGGAGCCTTGCCTCGAAGCTTGATGATGAGAGGAGCTGATGTTCTAGAAATTCTTCCGCGACAGCTGTGCTTTCTAATACAATAACTGCCTTGTTGTCGGCATCATTGGCATCATCGTCCTATGGGACTAACTTGTATAGCTCAGCATCTGTACAGTATGCTTCGAATCCTCGAAATGGGTCGATATCAGCGAACTCGATTTTGATGGTCCTGTCGCTAGCCACATACTTCATGCATTGATGGAGAGTGGAGGGCACGATCATGTACTCGTGGATCCATGGTCGTCCCAATAGTATGTTGTAGTTTATATCGGCGTTAATGACGTAGCAAGTTACGTCAGCCTGGAGATCACCTATTTGGCATTTCAGGCAAATCTTGTCCAGGGGCTCACATTTTTCAGTGTAGAAGCCGCTGATTGTAGTGCTTGATACAGTCAGTCGATGCATTGGGATCCCGAAAGCTTGGAGTAAACTCCGATGGATGATGCTAAAAGAAGATCCATGGTCGATGTAGATGTGATCGACCTTAATGGCACCAACATACCCTGTGTAGTACAAGGGCCGATTGTGCCAGTTTTTCTTCAGCAACATGTCTTGCTGGGTGAAGGTGACGTTAGGAATCACCTCGACCACACTGTGACAATATAGGCATACAGCAAGGTCTTCCCTGGGTGGTTGCACCTAAGTGAGGAAGGAGTCAGCGTTCTACAAAGCTTTGCTGAGGGCGTCCCGACTCTTTTTGGGGAGACGGAGGAGCTCGAAGAGTGACAGTCGAGCCGGGGTATTGGCCAGCTGTGCCAATATGTCAAAGTTGTAGGGCTTGATTGGTCCTACTGCCGAGTCTTTTCTCAGAGGTTGTCAAAGCAAACCTCATTCTACCTTTGCTTGTCTGCGGCAGGGGCTAGAGATGGACCAGCTTTCGATGTATCGGGGGCAGTGGCCGCAACAGGGGGAGATGTTTTCTCTTCTGAAACCTGATTTTCTTTTTGCTGGTGAGCCGAGCGAGTGGTAATCAGAGTGTCATCAGTCGATGTAGAGACCATACGACATGACTTGACTTTCTTTCCCTTGACAGAGTACGTTGCAGGCACCATCATGTCTGGGGCGAGATTAGGATAGATCCACATCACTTTGCCTCATGGTGTTGTAAATGGGATGAGGCCTTGAGCATTATCACGGGCCGGTAGAAGATTGACTACTTCCATCGTTGCTCTCGGGATGGGGACTACGCAGTCTTGAACCTCTGTTCTCGAAAAACTTCCTGTAATGCCCAAGTCCCAAAATACTTAGGACCAAGTACGTAGACATGTCAGCTGCATACATACGAAGCATACTCCAGCATCGGTATAATCATGTAGAGAAGGAGTGTCTTGCTCAGCTCTTCGCCATCCAGAAGACATGACATTACGTGGCCAGACAGACAATCCATGTCATCTCTCGAGTCAACCCCCTCAGGGTCGTTATGACCAAGCCCGGGGCCTTAAACTCGCAATTGGCCACATGGGCAATACATTTGACTCCTTATGACATAGTATTTGTCCCACAAAAGGCAGTTAAAGGCCAAGCATTGGCTGATTTCTTGGCGGCACATGCTGTGCCAAAAACATCGAAGCTCTATGACGACATTCCCGATGAAGTCTTAGAGTCCAATGCCATCTCAGATAACTCGGTTTGGCCCATGTTCTTTGATGGTGCTTCAAGAACAGAACCCAAAGGCAAGATTATCGATAGGGTCGGAATCATTCCCATCACTCCCGATGGCCTGGTCATCTACCGTGCATATCACTACACCATAATATGCAATTTGTAACACAGTTTTTTTCCAAATAGTAACGGTTATTAACGTTACAATCTGGTAACAGTTATAACCGTTACTATTAGCAAAAACTGTTACTACAATTCTGATTCTATAAATTTTATAAGTTTTATATTATTTGTAACAATAAAAACTGTTACAAATTTACAACTTAGGTCACATGCAAAACATGTGCCAAGAGAAAAGTGTTACTGGCTTCCAAAAGGAAAAAAGAGCCCCCAAAATTTCCCGCACTCATTTCCCGCAAAAGAAAAAGTGTTACTGGTTTTCCCCTTCTCCCTCTCTCTCGACCTGTGACCGCCGACCCTCTCCTTCTCTCTTACGATCTCTCTTCGATTAGGGTTTTGAGAAGCAACGAAGGTGCGCCTCTCATTCTCTCTCACGATCTCTCAAGATTTTGGTTCTATTAGGGTTTTGATTTTCTTAGGGTTTTAGTTTTTCTTAGGGTTTTTCTTAGGGTTTCGGGTTTTGCTTCGATTACTGGAGAAGCAACGAAGGTACTTCCCTCATACTCTCTCTCTCTCTCTCTCTCTCTCTCTCTCTCTCTCTCTCTCTCTCTCTCTCTTTCTGTCCGATTTTTTGGATTTGTTGATTTTTGGTTTTTATTGTATGTTAAACTTCAAAAATATGAGTAATCTGTTCATCTCATATTATGTGTTAAGCCCATTGTTTTTTCAATCCCTCAGACAAGTCTGTCATGATGTCAGGTTTCAGATTCAAAGAATGATGTAGAGCAGGCATCGAAACTTAGTAATTTACTTACCCGACCTGCCTCTTCGACTGGATCTTGAACCGTACACGACGTACACGTTCCCACATTGTTCTTTACTCCTTGCTAGTAAAAAGAAACATCGTTATATTATCATCCAAGATTTTCCCATTAGAATGGAGATGCTAGCAGGAGGAAGCTCCACAGAAGAATTGATGATTTCCTTATCTGACCGACTGTCAACCTGATGGCAATGCTCTCTGTTGGTGCAAAGTCTTGATAAGGTAGCTGTGAGCAAGAGCGACCTTTGTCGTATATCCTGAAATACTAGTTCTTAGGTAGATAAATCCACCTTTTTGGTCATGTAGTTTAAGCTCACGGAACCAAGGAGCATGTTACTTGAAGGACTCGGTACAAAAAACATGTCAAAGGTTGGCTTTCTAGGTTCATTATCAATTGAAAATTCAAAGAGACTAGAATACTTTTCGTTCATTTCCCACTTGAACTTTTGTATTTTTAAATTTTTGATTTGAGCATATCGGAACTAGAACGATGTTAGGAACCATTACAGAGAACGATGTTAGGAACCATTACAGAGAACGATGTTAGGAACCATTCACATTGTTGTGGAAATTTAGAGGAGAAAAATAAATATTTGGGTTGGTGAGAGGAGCCATTTTTCCTCTTATGTTCCTTCATCTTGGGAACCAAATTTCTTTCCTCCTCATTTTTTTGGCATCCAAACAAAGGAAATGAATCATTTTCCTTTCCAAGGCTCCAATTCTACAAACCAAACGTTACTTTTCATTAGTAGGCTCGCACTTCAAAACGGTTGGAGAGAGGGAATGGTGTGTATATATTTTCATATATCAAGCCATTCTATTTTAGATTTTCAATTGTACGATTAAACCGTTTTCAAAATGATATAAAATCTTACTAATATTCATCTTTTTCGTTTGTTAGGTTGATTGTTTGAGAGAGGATATAATTTTTTGCTATCATGTCAAGATCGATTCCAAAAGGGTGGATAAAAATTCCACATAGAAATAAGTCTGAGTACAAAGAGAGGGTTCAATTTTTTATGGAATTTGCAATGAAGCACTCACTCCCCGGACTTACAACATGTAGTTGCCCCTGTAAAATATGCAAAAATGCAAAAAGAGCTTCTTTTGAAGAAGTTAGAAGGCATTTGATCATTAATGGTATGCTTCCGACATATGATGTTTGGTTTCTTCATGGGGAAAAGTCGGGCATGGATATGACAGTAGGTCCTAAACAACAATTTGTTGAAGAGGATCATACCCATAATCAAGTTCTAATTGAAGATACAGGGCATCGATATGACGGGGATGCATTGGAGATCCTGGTTGATGATGCTTATGGTGTACACAATGAGGCTCCTGTTGGTGAAGGTGGTGGTACGAATAATTCTCAAGCAGATACAGTGCCTGAAACTTCTTTTGCTTATGGTCTTGACCATGTCGACAAGTATTATGAATATAAGGAAATTGCAAGCGAGAAATTATATCCTGGTTGTGAAGATGGACACACAACTCTATCTGTAATTGTAGAGTTGCATAACTTAAAGAAGAAGTACAATTGGTCGAGAAATAGTGTGACAGAATTGTTGAAGTGTTTGACTGAATGGCTTCCTAAGGGGAACACACTCCCTCACAAGTATCCCATAATGAAGCAAATGATGAGAGATTTAGGAATGAAGGCAAAGTGCATCCATGCATGTGAAAATAATTGCATGTTGTATTGGAAGGAGTATACAGATGCAACTTCGTGCCCTCAATGCCAGACGCCTCGATTTAAAGTTAAAGAAAAAACGAAGCCCGGAAAGGTTAGGAAGGAATCAAAAGAACCGAGAAAAGTTTTGAGGCACTTTCCTCTGATTCCAAGATTGAAGAGATTATACACAATACCATGGATTGCTAAAAAAATGCAATGGCACAAGGAAGTAGAGCCTTCGTGGGACTTAATGCGACATCCTTGTGATTCAGCAGAATGGAGAACACTTAAATGCAGGTGGCCGGAGTTTGCTGATGAGGGACGGAACGTTTGGCTTGGTATAGCGACCGATGGATTCAATCCACATGGTGTTCTATCTGTTAATTACAGTTGTTGGCCTGTTTATGTTATTCCATACAATTTGTCGCCTTTATTATGCATGAAATCACAGTTCCAGATGATGTGCTTATTAATTCCTGGGCCCAAAGCACCAAGTCAAGATATTGATGTTTTCTTGCAACCCATTGTAGATGAGATGAAACAACTTTGGGAAGGAGTGTCTACATTTGACATGGACAGACGACATACTTTCACTTTAAGAGCAATGTTGTTATGGGGGATCCATGATTTTCCAGCATTTGGGAATTTATCAGGTTGTGTAACACATGGTTACAAAGCATGTCCTATTTGTGCTACTGAGACGGAGTCTGAGAGGATTGGCGGAAAGAACGTGTACACAAAGTATAGAAGATTTTTGAAGGATGATCATCCATTCAGATCAGTCAAACGTGGATGGTATAAGACTGGAGAGGACAGACAACCTCCACCACGTTTGAATGGACTGGCCCTTCTGCAAAGGCTTGACCGCATCAACTATATACCAGGTAAATTAGTGAAAGGTTTGGGCAAGAAGGGAATGGCATTTGAGGGTGTTGGTGGTGGTGATGATGATGATGATGATAATGATGGCAATTATGATGATCGTACCAAGCATAAGGGGCTTGTTTTAAACCGTATAAGTCTTTCTTCAACTTGAAAACATAATCAGGATTTTTGAAATCAGTAAAACCAGGAGGTTGAGCTACATAAACTTCTTCTTTTATAAAACCATTCAAAAATGCGCTTTTAACATCCATTTGAAATAACTTGAAATTATGAAAACATGCAAATGCACATAACATGCGTATGGATTCTAATCTCGCAACTGGGGCATAAGTCTCATCGTAGTCGATACCTTCTTCTTGATTGTATTCTTGAGCTACGAGTCGAGCCTTATTACGAGTCACTAAACCATTCTCGTTCTGTTTGTTTCAGAATACCCATGACCGGATGATCAATGGGCTTGGGAACAAGTTCCCAAACTTGATTCCGTTCGAATTGGTTTAATTCCTCTTGCATAGCATCTAACCAAAAATTATCACTACATGCTTCTTCAATGTTTTTGGGTTCAAGCTGTGAAATAAAAGCAATACAAGAAGCTATATCTTTATTAGAGGAACGAGTACTAACACCCTTGGTAATCTCACCAATTACCAAGTCCTTTAGGTGATCTGCCAAGAATCTCATCTCTTTTGGCATAACCTCAGGATTGCTGGTTCCGGCTTCTTTGCTTGAAGACTCAGCTGGGGCTTGGTGTGAAGGTTCCGCATCTTTGTGTGAAGATTTTACAGTAGCTGTACTTGGTGTAATTACGTCTTCATTGTCGTCATCGTCTGAATGTTGATTTAGTTCATCAAACTTGACAATAATTGATTCTTCGATGATCATGGTTCTCTTTTTGAAGACTCTGTACCCTTTGCTCTTTGCTGCATAACCTAAAAATATACCTTCATCGGCCTTTTCATCAAATTTACTCAGATTGTCTTTAGTATTAAGAATAAAGCATTTACAACCAAAAATCTTGAAATATGAAACAGTGGGTGTTCTATCAAACCATAGTTCATAGGGAGTCTTCTTCGATATAGGTCGAATTAGAAACCTATTAAGAATATAGCACGTTGTATTGACAGCTTCAGCCCAAAAGTATCTAGGTAGACTAAACTGGTTCAACATTACTCTAGCCATTTCAGATAGAGTCTTGTTCTTACGTTCCACAACTCTATTTTTTTGTGGAGTCCTAGGACAAGAGAATTCATGCAAATAACCGTGTGTGTCACAGAATTGTTTGAAATCTGCATTCTCAAATTCGCCGCCATGATCACTACGAATGCGAGTAATCATGAAACCTTTTTTATTCTGTACTTTCTTGCAAAAGGTGATGAATTCTGACAAAGCATCGTTCTTGCGTGCAAGAAAATATACCCATGTATATCTAGAGAAATCATCTACAACGACAAATGCATATAACTTACCACCTAGACTAGCAATTCTACTTGGTCCAAATTTGTCCATATGCAACAATTATAGAGGTCTAGTGGTACTTACAGCGTTCTTGAATTTAAAGGAGGATCTGGTAGCTTTGTTCTTTTCACATTCGCTACATACCGTATCCTTCTTGAAAGATATATCCGGTAAGCTGCGTACCAACTTCTTTGTAGATAGTTTTGAAATTGTATACATGTTTGCATGACCGAGTCTCATATGCCATAGTTGACTTTCAATGCTCTTGGCCATCAAGCATCTACCTGCTTTGTTAGCATCTTCTAACAGATAGAAAACATATATGTTGTCTTTCCTGATACCTTCAAAGATAGTACTACCAGTTGAACTATCAACTTAGTACATTTGTCTTTGACGAAGTTAATGCCATAATCGTGATCAGCTAAATGGCTTATGCTGAGCAGATTATGTTTTAACTCGGTAACTAGACAGACATCTTTAATCACATGATAGGGAGCCTTACCAATGTCACCGATACCGATTATGTACCCTCTTAAATTATTACCGAAGGAGACGTGTCCTTCTTTATTCTTCTTCGACAGTGTTGCAAATAATGAAGCATCACCGGTTATGTGTTGTGAGCAACCGCTGTCGAGGATCCATTTGCTTCTAGCATGTGAAGGGCGTTCCACCTACAAAACAATTTACAGATGAAACTCTTGGTACCCATTTCTTGTAGGGTCCTGACAGGTTAGTTTTTGGTATCCATGCATAAACATTTAAATCTATAACTTTCTGATTCTACATACAGAAGATATATGACCAATGAGGCCACAATAATGACATTTTGCATGTTGAGTGTTGAAAGTTGTGTGAGGTGCATGATTGGTAGGTTTTGGTTTTCTAGTATAGAAGAATGCATGCCTATTAGTCTTCTTGGTCATCGGTTTGGTATGGTTTGGTCTGACAGTGTTTGGTTTGGGTGTGTTCCAATGATTCGGTAATTGACACGTGTTAGAATATGAAGCAACAAGTTCAGGCCGTTTTTCTAAACTAATTTCCAACTTTTTGGAGGTGTCATATAATCTGGTATAGTCAGATGTAAGTGTTTCTATTCTGACTTGTGCACAATGGAGACTCTTTCTCTCCTTAGATAGGTCTTCCTTTAGCTGGATGATAGTTTGGTCTTTTTCTTCGAATAACTTAATAGTCTCGTGTAACAACAGCTTAATAGATGAAAGTTCACCAGACTCAATAGAAGAGTCATTATTTCTAACATCAGCTAATTGGTCGGCAAGTCTTCCTATCTCACATTTGTACTCTTTGAATACCTTCTTAGAGGTTTCATATTTACTACGCAGTTTTCTGTAATCATTTAACATGTCACTGAAAGCCTCTCCTAGTTGCCCAAAGGTGAAATCATCATAAGGATCAAATAGAGTTTTAGTGATTACCTGATCGCAAGCCATCAAGCATACATTTGCAGCGTCATCTGATTGTTCGTCTTCTGAATCGCTGGCTTCTCTTTCATGCCATATGCTTGTATTGGCGTACTTCCTTGATGTAGATCTCTTCAGGTAGCCTTTGTCATATTTGCTGCTTTTTCTTGTTGATGATGATGTTGTTGGACAGTCTTTCTTCATATGTCCTTTCTTCTTACATCTGTAGCAAATAGGATCTTCCTCATTGTTGTTGATGTTGCTATCTTTTGCTCTTCTGTTGAATCTCATGAACTTCTTGAACTTTCTTACCAGAAGAGCTTGATCTTCAGAGTCAGAGTCAGAGTCGCTGTCGTCAGAATCATCTTCGACAGTTCTTCTATGTTGAGCCTTGAGAGCGATCGACTTTTCTGACCTCCTTTGGTGTAGCATCTTCAAAGTCTTGAAGTTCTAACTCTTGAGTGAGTAGCTTACCCATGAGTGTTTCCAGAGACATTGTTGAGAGGTCGTTTCCTTCAATAATTGTTGTAGCCTTTGGAATCCAGTTCTTTGTGAGAGCTTGTAGAAGTTTGCAAATCTTCTCATGGTTACTGTATTTCTTGCCTAATGAAGACAAAGGATTTACAATATCCAAGAATCTCGTAAACATCTGAGTGACTGATTCACTTGGCTTCATTTTGAACGCCTCGTACTCCTGAGTAAGTCTGCAGATCTTTGACTCCTTGACTTGTGTTGTTCCTTCGTGGGTTACTTCGAGAAGTTTCCACACTTCATTTGATATTGTGCAAGTCGACACCCTGTTGAATTCAGTTCTGTCAAAAGCACAAAATAAAGGTTAATAGCACGTGCGTCAAGACTGGCCTTTTTCTTTTCATCCTCCATATATTTATCATGGGGTTTTTCAACTAAAACTCCATCAACGTTAATACGATAAAGCTTTTTGTAGCCATCAATAACTATAGACCATAAGTCAAAATCAAGAGATTTTAAGAAGAAACTCATCCGTGTTTTCCAATAAGTGTAGTTTGTGCCGTCAAACAGTGGAGGTCTATTTGTGGCATGGCCTTCACTTGTGAATTTCACAGTTGCCATGTATAATGCTGTGATCTGTACAAAAATTGAATATAACTGAATATAGCTGCAGTTTTACCTTGCATTACATGTATAACCCGCTCTGATACCAATTGTAGGAACGAAATCGTAAAGCAGAATACTCTAGAGGGGGGTGAATAGAGTAGGCAGCGGAATATTGCTAATTAAAATTTGTTAGCAGTTAGATCACAGAAATAATAATCACAAAGTAAATAACTGTAAAGAAAAGAGTGATCAGAAGGCAAACGCAAACACAGAGATTTATACTGGTTTCCCTCTTGTGAGGACTAGTCCAATCGGAAGAACTCTAGCTTCCAGTTGAATCCACTATTGGAAAATTCTGCAAGTTTTTATACGAAGTCCTTGCAACTTCTACAGACGCGAGCTTTAATACGAAGAACTCGACCAACTTCAGTTTTGAAGAGTCTTTCTTCAATCAAGCCTCTGATTACAATTTCTCTGAAATCTTCTAGACCGCACCGGACCGACAAATTGACTAGAGAATTGTAACTGGCTTGGAATTTGAAAATAGAAGCTTTTGAAAACTCTTTGGAAGAAACATAAGCTTTAGAAGAGAGAAGATGAAAGTGAATGATTGTGTTTAAAAGATCAGAATTCCTCTCTATTTATAGTTTTTCCAAAGACAGAACTCTGACAGAATTCAGGTAGAATTCGGACAGAACTCTTTCTAACAAACCGCAACTGAAGGGAGACCAAGTTCAAAATCCAACATTCACATAACGTTCACCTTGGCCGAACTCGGGCCGAGTTCTGTCAGGGTTTGGTCAGGTTTATTTTGTGAAAATTATTTTTGGCTTTTTGAAAAATCCTTCAGAAGCTTTTTGCAAAAGCAGATGTTTTTCAAAAACATGTCATTTTAAAAAAGGTAGGTTAGTTTTGAAAAACAATTTCGGATAACCTATTTGCCAGTACGACTTGGTGTACAATGTATTCCTAGACTCAATAAAAATGAAAATTATATCGCGTAAGGAAATACAGTCTTGAGTGGCAAACAGAGCTTCGGTCTTGAACTGAGTAGATATCCAATCTTGATCAGTATCCAAAACGTCTTTAGTAAACATCTGAATTGATTCGTATATCGAGACAGAGTTTGATCAATTATTAAAATTAGGTTTGACCATGACCAATGGGCCAACAATCTCTCCCATTTTGATAATTGATGAACCTTGACCGATATAACATCTTTGGTCTTTATCAATTAAAAAATAGTACTGAATAATTATTCATAACCTGTATTCATTAAGATGTTAGATCTTATTTATCCCCCGTTGTCACTTAGCAAAATAATTGCAAAAGAGAAAGCTCTCCCGCAATAAATGCATAAGTAACAATCAGTGAAGAAACACAAAAAATGAATAAAACATTCAACACAGGCATGGTATAAACATCACAGACAAAGATAAGATAAACAGATAATATTTGTCACAGGCATGTTATATGAAAGCAAAAAAAATGCTATAATAAGATCTTGAACTGAAAAATGCTAAACTGAATAATAAAAACATGTCGATCAAAAGTCACAAATCATATCCAAATAAGAGTACTGATACTATCTTGGAATGTCGGAGCATTTCCAAGTAAACAAAAGACAAAGTCATCAGTCACAAAAGTATAACAACTCAAAAATCATCCTCATCCTCATCGTCATCTACTGTAGTGTCAGCATGTCCAGATGGACCAGCTCTAGAGGTGTGTGGAGTAGCACCAGAAGGACGATACCAATCGTAAGCGTTCCCTGGCTGGAACAGAGAGTGGACCGCCTCATCATCAATGCGGTAACCAGATACAGAAGGGTCTCTAGGAAGAGAGCTAGCAGAATGACCCGTCTGTGCAAATCTGAGATCGGCAAAGGAGTTGGCAATACCCCCCCCCCCCCCATCTACAGTAACCCATGAACCAACATCCCCACCAAAGCTGATACCCCACTATCGGACAACGTCGACGATCCCCAAGAGAAAAACAACAATCAGGAAGGAAGCGCATAGGCTGAAGAGATTAAAGTCAGCACGCAGAAACAGGACCAGCCCACGAAAGCGAACTGCAGGCGGCAGATTCAAGTTGAGGTTGAGGCCAATCAGGAGCCCATAGGGCTTGATATTAACGCGGACCTTCTGGGCAATTTAGGGCTTAAATCAGAGGCCATGATGAAACAAGCAAAAGACGTTGGTTTTGCTAGCCTGGACAACCACTTCAGCATTTTGGTTGATATTGAAGGGGATGCCCACACTGTAGACACCAACAAGGATAGAAGTGCGAAGGAGAAAGGAAAGACAGACGTCCCATCCAAAAAAGCTAACAAAAGAAGTACGAAAGAGGCCACGATCGTGATCACCAGATCAGCCGCAAAACTCTCCAACTCCCCACCCCCGCCACCTAAATGATTAACATCCTTTCTTGGAATGTTAGGGGCCTTGCGAACAAATCCTCCTTGGGAAAACTTAAATGTCTCAAGAGAATTCACAGAATTGACATCCTTGTGATTATCGAATCCAAAATCCTCTCCAAAAAACTTAAGTCCATTCAATTACAGTTGGGTTTCACATCTGCAATCGTCGAATGTCACGACAAATGGATCTTCTTCACAGCTGATGTGAAGCACAGCATCATTCATGATTCGAGACAAGCGCTCTCGTACTAGATGGAGCACCCCACGCTTCAGGCGAGGTCCCTCCTGTCGGCAGTTCACGGGAGCTATGATATCCCCGAGCGTAAACAGCTGTGGAATCTGCTGATTGACACCCATCAACAACACATCAACCTCCCCTGGCTCTGCGTAGGAGATTTCAATGCAGTCACTTGCAGGGAGGAGAAGTTGGGAGGCTGCCACCCACTCGCTTCTGTTATGTCTGACTTCGTCAACTTCATTTTCAATGCCCACCTGCTCCGCTCCAGTATTCAGGCAATGCCTTCACGTGGTGTAACATGCAGGAAGGAGCCCGACGGCAATACTCTCGCCTTGATCGCGTTCTCATTAGCTCGACTTGGTTTGACCTCAATCTGAATTCTAGACTAACACACCTCAACTCCACCGAATCGGACCACTCTCCCCTCCTTATCAAGATCAGCAGAGTTGTCAATCAGCCCAAAAAATGTTTTCGTTTTTTTATCAGTGGAGCCACCACCCGCAGTTTAGGGACATAGTGGCAGCTGCTTGGAGAGGAGACAATGCTCTAGATCCTCTCATTCGCGTAGTAGACAAACTCAAAGCGACCAGGAAAGCCGTAACTATTTGGAGCAAGGAAGCATACGGTGATATCTTCCAAGCTGTCCAAACGGTGGAGGACGATTTGTCACGCGCCGAGATTCTATTCGTTCGCGACGAATCTCCCTCGGCGCTCGTGCCTCCTTTAACCTTATTAGAGCGCTCTTGAAGTTCTGCCTTAAAATCGAGAAGGAATTCTGGAAACGAAAAGCCAGGCTAACTTGGACATCGAGGGCGAAAAGAACTCGAGCTACTTCCACTCTTACGTTAAGGGTCACAGACAACAACTCAATATTCACCAGATCTCTGACGAGAACGGCCACATTCTCAAAGCTCAACAAGATATTCAAACAGCCACTGCGACGTTCTATACCCAGTTATTTTCGAAAAAAGCTATCCACAAGGACGATGCCTTCATCGCAGCTATATTGCGGTGGATAGATGACAGTAACAACACCGAGCTGCAGCAGCTGCCCACTGAGCAAGAAATTAAAGACGTCGTGTGGGCTTTGAATAAGCATAGTGCTCCCGGTCCGGACGATTTCTCTGGAGTTTTCTTTAGAACATGCTGGGACATTGTCGACGCGGTCACCGCCTTCTTTTAAGGTGCTAGATACCCAAGTCGATATCTAGCGCTAACTTGATCCTGATTCCCAAGAAAGACAACCCGGAAGCCTTCAGAGATTTCTGTCCCCTGATCATGTGCACCTTCACTAACAAAATTATCTCCAAGATCATAGCTAACCGCATGTTTGGGGTACTTTCCAAGTTTATTTCTGAAGAGCAAAGCGGCTTCGTCCGTAGTCGGAACATCTTAAACAACATCTTGCTGGCCCATGAGATGATCAACTGCATGAAATTACCATCCAGGGGAGGGAACATTGCCATCAAACTGGACATAAAAAAGGCATATGATAGGCTAGATTGGTAATCTATGATATGGGTGTTCAAGGCATTCGGGTTTTCAAAAACTTGGATAGGCATTGTTTGGAGATCGATCAGCAACTCGTGGTTCTCCACTGTCTTCAAAGGACAGGCTGAAGGGTTTTTTAAATCTGGTCGTGGCGTCAGACAAGGGGATCCTTTATCATCCACCATATTCATTATAACGGCCGAAGCGCTGAGCAGAAACCTGAACAAAATGGTGGGATCCTCCCATTTTCAACATTTCCACACCTCTAGTGGATGCCCGATCATCACCCACCTGGCCTATGCTGACGACATCCTAATCTTCGCTTCTAGAGATGCTGGATCCGCTGAGGTGGTTAACAACACGCTACAGAGATATACCAGATGCTCAGATCAGCGTGTGAACCCTAACAAGAGTGTGATTTACGTCCACCACGCTGCTGACAGAGACCACAATGTTATTCTCACCAATATTATGTCCTTCTCGGTTGCATTCCCCCTTCTCCTATATCGGGTGCCTGCTGGTGTACGGGAGATATAATGCGAGCCTATTCGACGGGCTAGTGAGATAAATCAGGAATAAGATCGAGGGTTGGCACAATACGATCTTCTCGCTAGGCGAGAAGATGGTTTTGATCATGCACGTGTTGTCTTCCATCCCGATTTATACTCTGGCCGCGTGCTCTTCCCCCAATAATGTCCTCTCATCCATTGAGAACCTCCTCTCCAACTTCTTCTGAGGTCACTACGAAGGAAAGGACAAGCATCATTGGGTGAGCTAGGACACGATGGCCAGACCCACGGCGGAGGGTGGCCTTGGATTCAGCAAGTTGACGCATGTCGTTGATGCTTGCTCGATGAAGATGTGGTGGAAGTTTCGTGAGAGCAGGTCCTTGTGGGCTCTCTTTATGAAGGCTAGATATTTCAAGCACATCCACCCGACTGTAGCATCTACTAACAGCAGATCCTCGGCTTCCTGGCGACGCATTCTGAATGGACGGCACCTCGCTGAACCTTTGATTCGTCTTCTGCTAGGCTCGGACATCCCTTCTGTATTCCACGAGAGATGGGTCGAAAACGTCCTTCTCCCCCCGTGACGGGTGCTCCAGGCAACAGCAAGATCAGAGATTTGTGGGACAGTTCTGCGGCGTGGAATCGGGAGAGGGTTCAAGCTTGGATCGGCGAGGAAGCTACAGGTATCTTAACCGCTTCCGGCTTGTAGATCGAGACGGAGACAGAATAGTCGCAGACGGCCGACGACATCTTCTCTCTAGCATTGGCCAGATGTGTAGTCCGTGGTATTGGAGCGCCATCCACCACTAGAGGGTCGTTCTAGCAATCTTGCATGCCCAAAAAATGGTCGTTCCTAGTTTGAAGAGCGTCCCGTAAGAAACTTTCCACTGACGATATCTTCACCACCATTGGCGTCAGCTTAGCTTCAGCTTGCCATTGTTGCAACGAGCATCAGTCTGAAATCGTAGAGCACATTCTCTCAGCCGGACTCCGGGCTTTGAGGGTATTGTCTAGGTTGTAGGAACGAAATCGTAAAGCAGAATACTCTAGAAGGGGGTGAATAGAGTAGGCAGCGAAATATTGCTAATTAAAACTTGTTAGCAGTTAGATCACAGAAATAATAATCACAAAGTTAATAACTGTAAAGAAAAGAGTGATCAGAAGGCAAACGCAAACACAGAGATTTATAATGGTTTTCCTCTTGTGAGGACTAGTCCAGTCGGAAGAACTCTAGTTTCCAGTTGAATCCACTATTGGAAAATCTCGCAAGTTTTCATACAAAGTCCTTGCAACTTCTACAGACGCGAGCTTTGATACGAAGAACTCGACCGACTTCAGTTTTGAAGAGTCTTTCTTCAATCAAGCCTCTGATTACAATTTCTCTGAAATCTTTTAGACCGCACCGTACCGACAAATTGACTAGAGAATTGTAACTGGCTTGGGATTTGAAAATGGATGCTTTTGAAAACTCTTTAGAAGAAACGTAAGCTTTAGAAGAGAGAAGATGAAAGTGAATGAGTGTGTTTAAAAGATCAGAATTCCTCTCTATTTATAGTTTTTCCAAAGACAGAACTCTGACAGAATTCGGACAGAATTCGGACAGAACTCTTTCTAACAAACCGCAACTGAAGGGAGACCAAGTTCAAAATCCAACGTTCACCTTGGCCGAACTCTGGCCGAGTTCTGTCAGGGTTTGGTCAGGTTTATTTTGTGAAAATTGTTTTTGGCTTTTGGAAAAATCCTTCAGAAGATTTTTGCAAAAGCAGATATTTTTCAAAAACATAGGTCATTTTAAAAAGGTAGGTCAGTTTTGAAAAACGATTTCGGATAGCCTATTTGCTAGTACGACTTGGTGTACAATGTATTCCTAGACTCAATAAAAATAAAAATTACATTGCGTAAGGAAATACAGTCGTGAGTGGCAAACAGAGCTTCGATCTTGAACTGAGTAGATATCCAATCTTGATCAGTATCCAAAACATCTTTAGTAAACATCTGAATTAATTCGTATATCGAGACAGAGTTTGATCAATTATTAAAATCAGGTTTGACCATGACCAATGGGCCAACAATCTCTCCCATTTTGATAATTGGCGAACCTTGACCGATATAACATCTTTGGTCTTTATCAATTAAAAAATAGTATGAATAATTGTTCATAACCTGTATTCATTAAGATGTTAGATCTTATTTCTCCTCCGTTGTCACTTAGCAAAATAGTTGCAAAAAAGAAAGCTCCCCCGCAATAAATGCATAAGTAACAATCAGTGAAGAAACACAAAAAATGAATAAAACATTCAACACAGGCATGGTATAAACATCACAGACAAAGATAAGATAAACAGATAATATTTGTCACAGGCATGTTATATGAAAGCAAAAAAAAAAATAATGCTATAATAAGATCTGGAACTAAAAATGCTAAACTAAATAATAAAAACATGTCGATCAAAAGTCACAAATCATATCCAAATAAGAGTACTGATACTATCTTGGAATGTCGGAGCATTTCCAAGTAAACAAAAGACAAAGTCATCAGTCACAAAAGTATAACAACTCAAAAATCATCCTCATCCTCATCGTCATCTGCTGTAGTGCCAGCATGTCCAGATGGACCAGCTCCAGAGGTGTGTGGAGTAGCACCAGAAGGACGATACCAATCGTAAGCGTTCCCTGGCTGGAACAGAGAGTGGACCGCCTCATCATCAATGCGGTAACCAGATACAGAAGTGTCTCTAGGAAGAGAGCTAGCAGAATGACCCGTCTGTGCAAATCTGAGATCGGCAAAGGAGTTGGCAATAGCCTGGAACCGAGTCACGTCACGGAACTCATGTTCCCTGGATGTGTCAACAAAGAACGTCTGCAGATCAGATAGGAGCTGATGAATACCCTCAAAGGTCATAGGGTAAGACTGAGGAGGACCAGGTGCAGTAGGAGCAGGTGCAGGAGGTGAAAGAGCAGTGGCAATGCTGCGACGAGAAAGCTTGAGGAACTTGGACTCAGGGTCCAGAGCACAAGTGGATAAGTCAATGTCAAAACGCTGAAAGATGCGTGGAATAAGCATCGCATAAGAGAGGTTGCGGTCTCTTCCGCGACACCTACCTATCATCTGAATGATAGTCTTAGGGGCAGAAAAAGTAATGCCCTTAAGAATGTGATATAGGGCAGAGAGTTCTAGTGTAGTGACATCATCTTTTGAAGTAGATTTTGGAAGAAGAGTGGAATAGATGATGCGATGTAACTCGTAGTTAAACAAGTTCAAGTTATTGGCCTTGAACTTTCCAGGACGAGCTCGTGTGGGCGCACAAAGCTCATTCTTGAAACTAACAAGAGTCGTGCCCTCGGGGAAATCGAAGTCAGTGATGTCATCGAGCGAGGCACCTTCGTTTCGAAGACCAAGGATTTCCGCTAGCAATTCATCATTGAACTCGATATCTATCCCGTCAACACGAGTCCTTGCGGTAAAAGTGTCTAATACGAAGTTACAATAGAACAATCTAATGGCATTAGTGGCGATAGGGTATTGTAAAGTAGCAAAATGGTGTAACCCTAATGCCTCAAAGTAGGGACGGTGATCAGGAAATACAGTCCACTTAATCGGAGATCCCGTGCATATAGTACGTATAGCAAAGTCGGCATACCAAAGTAATGCTTGGTCGTGAGTTTTGAAGTAAAACTCATCCGACGCACCGTCAGCCGATTGGACCGGGAAAAATAGGGAATCCGTGTTCGGATCAGAAGACGATGCCTCTTCACTGGCATGGGCCTTCTTCCTCTTGAAAGGATTGAATCCCTTAGGCATTCTTTCCCAAAACTAGAAACCCTAAAAATTTGAAAGTGGATGAGAGAAGGAATTATACCTTCTGAGAATCAAGTATATTGTAGAGGATGCGATTCTCCGCACGAATCCAAAATTTGGAAAAAAAATCTCCACGTAGATTGGAAGAAAGGAGGTAGAGAAAAAACTAGGGTTTAGGGACTTCGGGCAACTGCAGCTGCTGTTTGATGTGGTTTGGAATAGATGAAGAAGATGAGGGCCTCGGGTTCTAACTTAAAAACGTATACCAGCAGCCGAATTCGGACCGAACACGGGCCGAATTCGCCTAGGGTTCTCCTGGTTTTTTTTAAAAAAAATTGTGGGCCACATCTTTTTCATCAACTTATTTCAAATATTTAATTCAAAGTTTAGTAATTTTAAATTCAAATAATATAATTAATATTATTTTATAAATTAATATTCTTTACTCAGCATCTGTTTCAGATTAGCTGTAGGAGTACTGTCCCAGCTAACGGAGGTTCACCGGAAAACTCTTAAATACCGCTTCGCTTCGACCGTAGTCGTGGTGACAGACAGACTCTTTTTAGGCTTGTCTAGAAAACAGTTATTGAGTATTGAATAAATTAAAAAATAAAACAAAATTAATTAATATTATTGACATCTAAAATTTTTAATTCTCGACGTAAATAATTGAAACGATCTTTCGCAAGAGGTTTTGTGAGTATGTCAGCCAATTGATTCTGTGTGTCTATGTATACAAGGTCTATATGTCCATTTTGCTGATGATCTCTAAGAAAGTGATGTCGAATCTCGATATGCTTAGTACGAGAATGACATACTGGATTCTAAGTCAAATTAATAGAACTAGTGTTATCATAGAAAATGGGTATGTGTGTGTAATGCAATCCATAGTCTTCTAAAGTTTGCTTCATCCACAAAATTTGTGCACAACAACGTTCCGCGGCGATATATTCAGCCTCGGTTGTTGATAATGCGGCAGAATTTTGTTTTTTGCTAAACCAAGAGACTAGAGCTTTTCCTAGGAAATGACATGTGCCGCTGGTACTTTTTCTATCTACTTTGCATCCGGTAAAATCAGCATCAGAATAACCGGTTAGGTCAAATGACGTGGTTTTGGGATACCATAAGCCGACAGAAGCATTGCCTTTAAGGTATCGGAAGATACGCTTAACTGCGCACAGATGTGATTCTTTAGGATTGGCTTAAAAACGTGCACACAAGCAAACACTAAACATAATGTTTGGTCGACTAGCAGTTAAGTACAGTAAGCTACCGATCATACCTCGATACTTACGTATGTCGACGGGTTTGTCTTGTTCATCAATATCAAGCTTGGTTGAAGTCGCCATTGGAGTGCTAAGAGGTTTGACTGCTTCTAGGTCGAACTTCTTTAATAGATCCTTTGTGTACTTTGCTTGATTTATGAACGTCCCATTGTTGGTTTGTTTGATTTGCAGTCCGAAAAAGAATTTTAGTTCTCCCATCATGCTCATCTCAAACTCATTTTGCATACACTTTGAAAATTCTTGACAAAGAGATTCATCAGTAGATCCAAAAATAATATCATCTACATAGACTTGAATCAAAAGAATATTGTTATTCAAAGATTTTATAAACAATGTAGTGTCAACCTTTTCCTTTGAAAAATCGTTATCAAGTAGAAAAGAGCTTAGACGATCGTACCAAGCACGAGGGGCTTGTTTTAAACCGTATAAGGCTTTCTTCAACTTGAAAACATATTCAGGATTTTTGAAATCAGTAAAACCTGGAGGTTGAGCTACATAAACTTCTTCTTTTATAAAACCATTCAAAAATGCGCTTTTAACATCCTTTTGAAATAACTTGAAATTATGAAAACATGCAAATGCACATAACATACGAATGGATTCTAATCTCGCAACTGGGGCATAAGTCTTATCGTAGTCGATACCTTCTTCTTGATTGTATCCTTGAGCTACGAGTCGAGCCTTATTACGAGTCACTAAACCATTTTCGTTCAGTTTGTTTCAGAATACCCAACGGGTGCCAATGACCGGATGATCAATAGGCTTGAGAACAAGTTTCCAAACTTGATTCCGTTCGAATTGGTTTAATTCCTCTTGCATAGCATCTAACCAAAAATTATCACTACATGTTTCTTCAATGTTTTTGGGTTCAAGCTGTGAAATAAAAGCAACATAAGAAGCTATATCTTTATTAGAGGAACGAGTACTTACACCCTTGGTAATCTCACCAATTACCAAGTCCTTTAGGTGATCTGCCAAGAATCTCATCTCTTTTGGCATAACCTCAGGATTGTTGGTTCCGGCTTCTTTGCTTGAAGACTCAACTGGGGCTTGGTGTGAAGGTTCCGCATCGTTGTGTGAAGGTTTTACAGTAGCTGTACTTGGTATAATTACGTCTTTATTGTCGTCATCGTCTGAATGTTGATTTAGTTCATCAAACTTGACATTAATTGATTCTTCGATGATCATGGTTCTCTTGTTGAAGACTCTGTACCCTTTGCTCTTTGCTGCATAACCTAAAAATATACCTTCATCGGCCTTTTCATCAAATTTACTCGGATTGTCTTTAGTATTAAAAATAAAGCATTTACAACCAAAAATCTTGAAATATGAAACAGTGGGTGTTCTATCAAACCATAGTTCATAGGGAGTCTTCTTCGATATAGGTCGAATTAGAACACTATTAAGAATATAGCACGCCGTATTGACAGCTTCAGCCCAAAAGTATCTAGGTAGACTAAATTGGTTCAACATTACTCTAGACATTTCAGATAGAGTCCTGTTCTTACGTTCCACAACTCCATTTTGTTGTGGAGTCCTAGGGCAAGAGAAATCATGCAAATAACCGTGTGTGTCACAGAATTGTTTGAACTCTGCATTCTCAAATTCGTCGCCATGATCACACTACGAATGCGAGTAATCATGAAACCTTTTTTATTTTGTACTTTCTTGCAAAAGGTGATGAATTCTAACAAAGCATCGTTCTTGCGTGCAAGAAAATATACCCATGTATATCTAGAGAAATCATCTACAATGACAAATGCATATAACTTACCACCTAAACTAGCAATTCTACTTGGTCCAAATAAGTCCATATGCAACAATTATAGAGGTCTAGTGGTACTTACAGCGTTCTTGGATTTAAAGGAGGATCGGGTAGCTTTGTTCTTTTCACATTCGCTACATACCGTATCCTTCTTGAAAGATATATCCGGTAAACCTGCTTTGTTAGCATCTTCTAACTGATAGAAAACATATATGTTGTCTTCCCTGATACCTTCAATGATAGTAATACCAGTTGAACTATCAAATATAGTACATTTGTCTTTGACGAAGTTAATGCCATAATCGTGATCAGCTAAATGGCTTATGCTGAGCATATTATGTTTTAACTCGGTAACTAGACAGACATCTTTAATCACAGGATAGGGAGCCTTACCAATGTCACCGATACCGATTATGTACCCTCTTAAATTATTACCGAAGGAGACGTATCCTTCTTTATTCTTCTTCGACTGTGTTGCAAATAATGAAGCATCACCGGTCATGTGTTGTGAGCAACCGCTGTCGAGGATCCATTTGCTTCTAGCATGTGAAGGGCGTTCCACCTACAAAATAATTTGCAGATGAAACTCTTGGTACCCATTTCTTGTAGGGTCCTGACGGGTTAGTTTTTGGTATCCATGCATAAACATTTAAATCTACTAACTTTCTGATTCTACATGCAGAAGATATATGACCAATGAGGCCACAATAATGACATTTTGCATGTTGAGTGTTGAAAGTTGTGTGAGGTGCATGATTGGTAGGTTTTGGTTTTCTAGTATAGAAGAATGCATGCCTATTAGTCTTCTTGGGCATCGGTTTGGTATGGTTTGGTCTGACAGTGTTTGGTTTGGGTGTGTTCCGATGATTCGGTAATTGACACGTGTTAGAATATGAAGCAACAACTTCAGGCCGTTTTTCTAAACTAATTTCCAACTTTTTGGAGGTGTCATATAATCTAGTATAGTCAAATGTAAGTATTTCTATTCTGACTTGTGCACATTGGAGACTCTTTCTCTCCTTAGATAGGTCTTCCTTTAGCTGGATGATAGTTTGGTCTTCTTCTTCGGATAACTTAATAGTCTCGTGTAACAACAGCTTAATAGATGAAAGCTCACCAGACTCAATAGAAGAGTCATTATTTCTAACATCGGCTAATTGGTCGGTAAGTCTTTCTATCTCACCTTTGTACTCTTTGAGTACCTTCTTAGAGGTTTCATATTTACTACGCAGTTTTCTGTAATCATTTAACATGTCACTGAAAGCCTCTCCTAGTTGCTCAAAGGTGAAATCATCATAAGGATCAAACAGAGAATTAGTGATTACCTGATCGCAAGCTATCAAGCATACATTTGCAGCATCATCTGATTGTTCGCCTTCTGAATCGCTGGCTTCGCTTTCATGCCATATGCTTGTATTGGTGTACTTCCTTGATGTAGACCTCTTCAGGTAGCCTTTGTCATATTTGTTGCTTTTTTTTGTTGATGATGATGCTGTTGGACAGTCTTTCTTCATATGTCCTTTCTTCTTACATCCGTAGCAAATAGGATCTTCCTCATTGTTGTTGATGTTGCTATCTTTTGTTCTTCTGTTGAATCTCATGAACTTCTTGAACTTTCTTACCAGAAGAGCTTGATCTTCAGAGTCAGAGTCGTTGTCATCAGAATCATCTTCGACAGTTCTTCTTTGTTGAGTCTTGAGAGCGATCGACTTTTCTGACCTCCTTTGGTGTATCATCTTCAAAGTCTTAAAGTTCTAACTCGTGAGTAAGTAGCTCACCCATGAGTGTTTCCAGAAACATTGTTGAGAGGTCGTTTCCTTCAATGATTGTTGTAGCCTTTGGAATCCAGTTCTTTGTGAGAGCTCGTAGAAGTTTGCAAATCTTCTCATGGTTACTGTATTTCTTGCCTAATGAAGACAAAGGATTTACAATATCCAAGAATCTCGTAAACATCTGAGTGACTGATTCACTTGGCTTCATTTTGAACGCCTCGTACTCCTGAGTAAGTCTGCTGATCTTTGACTCCTTGACTTGTGTTGTTCCTTCGTGGGTTACTTCGAGAAGTTTCCACACTTCATTTGATGTTGTGCAAGTCAACACCCTGTTAAATTCAGTTCTGTCTAAAGCATAAAAAAAAGCGTTAATAGCACGTGCGTCAAGACTGGCCTTTTTCTTTTCATCCTCCATATATTTATAATGGGGTTTTTCAACTAAAACTCCATCAACATTAATACGATGAGACTTTTTGTAGCCATCAATAACTATAGACCATAAGTCAAAATCAAGAGATTTTAAAAAGAAACTCATCCGTGTTTTCCAATAAGTGTAGTTTGTGCCGTCAAACAGTGGAGGTCTGTTTGTGGCTTGGCCTTCACTTGTGAATTTCACAGTTGCCATGTATAATGCTGTGATCTGTACAAAAATTGAATATAACTGAATATAGTTGCAGTTTTACCTTGTTTTACCTGTATAACCCGCTCTGATACCAATTGTAGGAACGAAATCGTAAAGCAGAATACTCTAGAGGGGGGAGAATAGAGTAGGCAGCGAAATATTGCTAATTAGAACTTGTTAGCAGTTAAATCACAGAAATAATAATCACAAAGTAAATAACTGTAAAGAAAAGAGTGATCAGAAGGCAAACGCAAACACAGAGATTTATACTGGTTTCCCTTTTGTGAGGCCTAGTCTAGTCGGAAGAACTCTAGCTTCCAGTTGAACCCACTATTGAAAAATTCCGCAAGTTTTCATACGAAGTCCTTGCAACTTCTACAGACGCGAGCTTTGATACGAAGAACTCGAGCAACTTTAGTTTTGAAGAGTCTTTCTTCAATCAAGCCTCTGATTACAATTTCTCTGAAATCTTCTAGACCGCACCGTACCGGCAATTTGATTAGAGAATTGTAACTGGCTTGGGATTTGAAAATGGAAGCTTTTGAAAACTCTTTGGAAGAAACGTAAGATTCAGAAGAGAGAAGATGAAAGTGAATGAGTGTGTTTAAAAGATCAGAATTCCTCTCTATTTATAATTTTTTCAAAGACAGAACTCTGACAGAATTCAGGCAGAATTCGGACATAACTCTTTCTAACAAACCGCAACTGAAGGGAGACCAAGTTCAAAATCCAACGTTCACATAACGTTCACCTTGGCCGAACTCTGGCCGAGTTCTGTCAGGGTTTGGTCAGGTTTATTTTGTGAAAATTGTTTTCGGCTTTTTGAAAAATCCTTCAGAAGCTTTTTGCAAAAGCAGATATTTTTCAAAAACATAGGTTATTTTAAAAAGGTAGGTCAGTTTTGAAAAACGATTTTGGATAGCCTATTTGTCAGTACGACTTGGTGTACAATGTATTCCTAGACTCAATAAAAATGAAAATTACATTCCGTAAGGAAATACAGTCTTGAGTGGCAAACAGAGCTTCGTTTTTGAACTGAGTAGATATCCAATCTTGATCAGTATCCAAAACGTCTTTAGTAAACATCTGAATTGATTCGTATATCGAGACAGAGTTTAATCAATTATTAAAATCAGGTTTGACCATGACCAATGGGCCAACAATCTCTCCCATTTTGATAATTGACGAACCTTGACCGATATAACATCTTTGGTTTTTATCAATTCAAAAATAGTATTGAATAATTATTCATAACCTATATTCATTAAGATGTTAGATCTTATTTCTCCCCCGTTGTCACTTAGAAAAATAATTGCAAAAGAGAAAGCTCCCCCGCAATAAATGCATAAGTAACAATCAGTGAAGAAACACAAAAAATGAATAAAACATTCAACACAGGCATGGTATAAACATCACAGACAAAGATAAGATAAACAGATAATATTTGTCACATGCATGTTATATGAAAGCAAAAAAAAATAATGCTATAATAAGATCTTGAACTGAAAAATGCTAAACTGAATAATAAAAACATGTCGATCAAAAATCACAAATCATATCCAAATAAGAGTACTGATACTATCTTGGAATGTCGGAGCATTTCCAAGTAAACAAAAGACAAAAATCATCAGTCACAAAAGTATAACAACTCAAAAATCATCCTCATCCTCATCGTCATCTGCTGTAGTGCCAGCATGTCCAGATGGACCAGCTCCAGAAGTGCCAGCTCCAGAGGTGTGTGGAGTAGCACCAGAAGGACGATACCAATCGTAAGCGTTCCCTAGCTGGAACAGAGAGTGGACCACCTCATCATCAATGTGGTAACCAGATACAGAAGGGTCTCTAGGAAGAGAGCTAGCAGAATGACCCGTCTGTGCAAATCTGAGATCGGCAAAGGAGTTGGCAATGCTCATGAATCTCACTAGCTGAAGCAGGTCGCTTCTAATCAACAACGACTTCGACTTTTTTTGGATCAACTATATTGCCTTCTACGAAAATGATATGCCCAAGGAATGAAACGTTGCTCAGTCAGAATTCACACTAGCTCTGCTTTATATACAACTTGATTAACTCGAAGAGTACGTAGTACGGTCTGTAGGCTCTCTGCATGTTGTGCCTTGTCCTTCGAGTATATGAGAATTTCGTCGATAAAAACTACTACAAACTTGTCAAAAAAGGGTCAAAATACCCGATTCATTAAATCCATGAAAGCAGCAGGGGCGTTTGCTAGGCCAAACAATATTATCAAAAACTCGTAATAGCCGTATTGAGTTCGGAAGGCTGACTTCGACACATCGTCTGGCTTAATTTTTGAGTTGATGGTAACCCGAGCGAAGATCAATCTTCGAAAATATCGAGGCACCTTGTAGCTAATCGAACAAGTCGTCTATGCTAGACAATGAATATTTGCTCCAAATTATGGCTTGTTTAGCTCTCGGTAGTCGACGCACAGATGCGCCAACCCATCTTTCTTCTTTACAAATAATACAGGCGCTCCTCATGGCAAAATACTAGGCCGAATGAATCACTTGTCGAACAACTCTTGCAACTGGATCTTGAGTTCTTTCTGCTCTGCAGGGGTAATTCTGTACGAAGCCTTAGAAATCGTCTGCTGACGGGAAAGGTATCGATGGTGAATTCGATTTCTCGATCGGGTGGCATATCGAGTAGCTCGTCCGAGAATACGTAGGAAATTCTGTCATAACGTCGATTTGACTCGCATTTGCATCATCCTATCTTCTATCATGAACGGAAACCAAGTATCCTTGACAACCGAAATGTAGCATCCTTCGAACAAAAATTGTCGAGATCACCTTACATGTTATCGATGCTTCACCACACGAGTAGCAGAATCAGTCACTCCAGGTATGCGAAAGGTGACCTGTAAGCCCTTTAGATTTTTTGTGTCATTTTATTTATTTATTTTTATTATTATTTTGTTTAATATAGTTATTAATAGATATTTTTTCTACTATTATTTTTTATCATAATATATACTTTTCCATAGTTTTAATTTTTAGAGCACAAGAAATGACAATCTCTAGAAATTTTTTTCATAAGTTTTGATCTAGACGAGTTTATCTTCAATTTAATATATCATGTCCCGCTCAAATATGTTCCATTGTATTCTGTTTTTATTGCACAATTTTTGGGTCAAATGAGGCCAATTTGCTATCTACCATAAAACTTGGCATACTTTCCAATTTAATTTTATGACTCGACATCGATCCAACCCTTTTGACCCAATATATAATTTTGACCTATTTTGAACCTACTACACATATACCTATGGTGTCCCACTCAATTGAGTTTCCATGTGCTACTTATTTTCAAATGGCACATGAGACCCATTTATAGCCTTTTCGGTGTTCAATTCAATTTGAATAATTGTTTCTACCATAACGTAGTCAACCCAACTTAGTGGAGTCAACCTAGGATTGCCAAAATCATTGAGAGAGATATTTAATTAATTTTCGGGGATTTAATAGCAGCCCAAATGCATTAAACCCATGCATCTTCGACTCAATCTTCCACCTTTCCAAACATGAAAACCCACTAAACTCGTCTTGCAATATTAGTTAATTGGATGACCAAATCTCTACTAAATCAATTCAAACCTCCTTCATACAAACCATAGCATCTAGAGAACCAAACCCTATATATATAAACCCCAACAGGCTAGCAACCCTTCCCCAATATTCAAAAACCCGACCACCTCTCCTATTGTAGGCCGACGGCTACATGCTTTTGGCTGACCACCCAAACCCCCTCCTCTTCAGTTTTTGAGCACTCCAACACCTCTATGATGATTCCAAGAGACCCCTTTTCACCCTATCAAGCCCCGGAGGAATTTCGGCAACTTATTTGATCGTTTAGTGGCCGAATTTGATGAATATTTCTAGCCGTAACAAAAAATTCGAACCCAGGTCTGTCATATTCTAAAATAGGTTTTAAATAATTTTTCTCATATATGTTGCCTAAAATCAAATCTAATGGATACCCTACATGTCTTATATGGTGTCCAATCGCTAACTCATACCGTTCCACTCGGTTTGGCCGTGGCATCCGTTGCATTAAAGTTGGTGCAGATTTGACCTATTTCGGCGCAGATATACTTTTGATAACTTTTGAACCCGTTTGATCTCAAACAAATCCTTGATAATGACTCTAACATCACTCTTAATCATCTAGTAATGTTCTTTGTTCATATTTGTAAGTATTTCATACATTTATGGCATCGTTTCTACGATACTCGTTTTTCGGACACCGAAAAGTCCACTGTAACCCTACTACTTGATCTCTAAACTTTATAAGAATTTAATATAATTTAGATCTAATTAATTTAGATGAAAAATAATATTTTCTTTAATTTATTCTGATTATTTTGAGAATATTTAATTTTTATATTTTTCATATTGATTCACTTTCAAATTGGATCCATATATGGCATAATTGTGTCGGTAAATAAATGCATTGATTTGAGTTTGTTTTTCTTAAAATTATATATATATATATATATATATATATATATATATATATATATATATATATATATATAATATTCAGAAATTAGTGTTTATTTTTTAGAAATAAAATATATATTTTGGGATTTAAATATTATTTTTCTAAAATAACATGGTGCCATATATAGTAGTATTGACGGTATATATGGTTAAGTGTTAATTTATGGTTGATTGTACCTATATATAGTATGTGATCCTTGTTGTGTAATTTTGACATCAATTCCTATTATTTCTCAAATACTTTGATTTATTTCAGAATTTAAATATATTAGTTTTATATTACTTGGTTTCTATTTAATTGACAAGTTGGCTTAATAAGCCAATTAGTTTACATATTTATGAGAAGTGTATTTTTCTATAAATATTATGATTAAATATTATTAAGAAATATTCAAGGATTTATGATCATTACTTTTAGTTTGTAAAACTATTACTTTTATCTAATAGCATGATTACATGTGTGTGTAGAATAATTAGAGTATGTATATATTTACTTGTTTCATATATATATATATATATATATATATATATATATATATATATATATATATATATATATATATATATATATCCAGAAATATTTATTATTAGAATTAATAATTATTTTCAAATTATAGAATTATATTTTTGTCATGCTAGTATAATATTATATGACTATACTTAGATATAAACTAGTTTGGTAGATTATGCTCGATCTGAGATGATGGATAGTGGAACTCCGTACAGTCGTACTATCCGTTAAGATAAATCTGAGCCAGGCGATCGATGCTCCATCTAACTTTGATGGTAATGAAATATGCTGACTTGGTTAGTCGATCGAAGATGACCCAGATGGCATCATTTTCTAGTGGTGTCTTCGACAGACTAACAATAAAATCCATGCTCACGTGTTCCCACTTCCATTCTAGAATTGCCAGGTTCTGTATCTCCCCGCCCGGCCTCTGGTGCTCATCTTTCACCTGCTGACAGGCTATACATTGAGACACGAAGAGTGCCACATCTCTTTTATCTCGTGCCACCAGAATATTGCATGGAGGTCCTTATACATCTTTGTGCTGCTGGGATAAAAGACTTCACATAATGCGCCTACGACAATATTTTCTTTCCAAGTTCTGAGTCATTCGAAACGCATAGTCGGCATTTCAATTGTAGCACGTCGGTCTCATTTTTAGTCGGTCGCCTTACCCATTGAATTGGCTTTCTCATCTTCTTCAGGTACGTATCGTCCTTCTGAGCGGTCTTGATCTTATTCTACAAGCTCGGTTCTAGTTGTAGTTGCGCCAACTGCACTCCCCTGAATCGAATCCGGAGGCCGATACCCATCTCTTCTAGGTCCCGTAGTAGCCTGTTGTTGATGGATAGCGAGGCAATGTATTTCTGACTCTAGACCATCTGCCACCATATTTCCTTTGCCAAACGTGTAGTCAATCGTTAAGTCATAGTCCTTGATTAGTTATAGCCAACACCTTTGCCATATGTTCAGCTCTTTCTGGGTGAAAAGTTATTTGAGGCTTTTGTCATCGGTGAAGGTGTTGCAGGCCACGCTATAAAGGTAGTGTCTCTACAATTTCAATGCGAATACAATTGTTGCTAACTCCATATCACGCGTAGGATAGTTTTTTTCCACGTCTTCAACTGTCATGAGGCGAAAGATATCACCTTTTCTCGCTGCATGAATACACATCCCAAGCCCTGGCTGTAACGCCCCAGAACCAGAATACTGAAGGGCGGGGGCGTACATAGCCAGCTACGTATATTGAAATGGAATCCACCTCGCTATACGGTCACGGCTGTCTAGATATGAGGGTTTACTACAAGCCAACAGTCTCTTAAGGACAAGCCTATTGTCTCAATCTCAAGCAAGTAATACAGTTACAAGATGTTAGACCACCAAATACACAATAAAAGGCGTCCCAAATATTACATATTCAGCTGATCATGAAGCTAGTCGTACAAAATGCAAGGACTAGCAAGAGTTTAGTCATACATGACCAACCTAGGATTTGTTAATCATGTTTACCACCCGTAGGCAGACATTAAGTAAATATGCATCGAGCTAACAGGTGCTCGTCGGCTAAACGCCTCAAAAGAATAATTTTACAATGTAGTGAGCGAATCAAAATGGAAAACCCACTCGTAGCTCGGGTTCCGTCTAGTTGTCACCATTGGGCTAGAGGTTCGATAGATCCTCGGGAGCTGCTCCAAAATCTGGTCACACAAAAATCAGCTGGGTCAAACCCCAGAAAGAGCAAGTGCCACAAAAGAGGCCACGAAATAAGAACGAAAACCAGCATATCAGATCATAAGGAATAGAAGAAAAGTACAAGTAATAAAGAGTACAACAGGACAACAAACGACTAGGGACATGGAACCATTCCGGGAGCCAGGTTACAACCCTTAAACCAAACAAGGACCGGGGTTGTACCCTTCGCCTAAATAGCACCTTGTCTCTACCCATTTATTGTTAAAGATAAGTAAAACAAACATGTTCAGGAGAAACCAGGTATTGGGACTAGACGAGACTTAGACAGGGCTGGACACCATCCATTCACAAGCGGCCAAGCAAATACTACGGCTTACTACTTAACTAACTAGGGTTATCATAAGCCAAATTACTTAACAAGATGCAAATGAGAATTTTCCAGTCCCAAGTCCTGCAGACTATCCAGTTATCCTTCCGCGGGTTGAGAGTATAGTTGGGTACATCGCCCGGGAGACAATGTACCCTTAGGTGACTTAGAGGGTGCAACACATGACAGTGTGCTGGAAATGTGCCCTACTCGTCGGCAGGCTACAAGTCCATTAAAGCGCCCAGATAACGAGATCGCCTATGACTGGGAATTCTCCATGAACTATAGTTTGATCTAGTCATTAACCTAATCCATATTCAGTGCGAATTCCTGACCGTGGTAACCAGGGAGTCACGTCCTAGACATGATGCAAGACAAGACAAGACAAGTGGATTGCACGAAGCAGCAAGAATGAACACCCACGGTGTCAGAGTTGGTTATATGAGTCAAGTTAGCCATCGCAACAGCATCAAATTATTAAGTCAAGTTACAAGTCAGGAGTGCGCCGCCACGGGCCACTATCAAGTTATCCAGTTACAGAGATTAATTATGAATCACAGGTTACAAGTTAAGAGCGTACCACATCGGCTCACTACTAAGATCAGAAAGTACTAGGATCATAAATCACAGAAATCACGAAAATCGTACTATTCATAAGCAAAACACCGAAAATCGTGCCAGGTCGTGTTGGGTCAAGACAGTCGTGTTGTGTGGAACAAGATCTCAGAACTCCAATCAACAAAAGAGAAGCCAAGCCCAAGGAAAATAAAACCAAACCACCATGGGCAAGTAGGTTGCGCCAGCCAACCTAAGGTCGAGGGCTCAAGCCACCCCTGGTCAGGTTGTGCCAGCAACCCAGGCCAGGTGGCGCCAAGAGTGGAGGGGTGCTGAGGGTGACAGCCACGTAGTGGGCGCCAGACAAAATGGGGATTAGGTTGCGCTGGGGTTCCTGGGGGTCGGGTTGCGCTAGCCACGGCCACGCCAAGAAGCGCTGGCCCAAGAAGCGCTGGGTGGACCAGGTCAAGTGGGGTCGAAGGGCGCCAAGCAAACCGAGCAAAGGTGCGCCGGGCAAGTGAGTGGCGACTGGCGCTGGCCAAGTTGCGCCGGCCACAGGCCGCGCCAGAGCCAAGCGCGCCAAGGAAGGGGAGGCGCTGGAGCTAAAGAGCGCCAGCGAAGAAGGGGGCGCAGTTCGCCAAAGGGCGCCGGCAGCTAGCGCGGGTCAGCCCAGCACTAAAGAGCACTGGCCGAGGAAGTTGGCGCGGGTCAGCCCAGCGCTAAAGAGCGCTGGCCGAGGGGACTGGCGCGGTTCAGCCCAGCGCTAAAGAGCGCTGGCCGAGGGGACTGGCGCGGTTCAGCCCAGCGCTAAACAACGCTGGCCGAGGGGACTGGCGCGGTTCGCCAAAGGGCGCCGGCCACAGGTCATCTTCTCCAGCAAGCTGAGAGGAGAACCCAAGAATACCAAAAACTCCAAACCTCATAACTTAGCCAAAACAAAACGAAATTTAGATTTTCAAAGTTCTATCTTGTGTAAAATTGAATTCTCTACAACATGGAAGCATCAAAACAAACAAAATTAAAGTTTAATAGATCAAAACCAAGAAATCCGAAAATGGGTAAACTTGGATCTAGAAAAATGGAAACTCCAAATCACAAAATGCCAAGTTCTAATGTGGTTCACTATGACCTAATCTAACTAATGGACAAATAAAATAGGGTTCCTATTTGGTGGCAAGGTGCACTTGCCTATGGAGGTTGGGTGTTGTGTGGAGGAAGGAAGAAGAAGATGGAGAAAATAAATGGAAGAGTAATGAGGAGAGAAAAGTTAGGTGGAGTTTAATGAGGGAGGGTGTGTTGTGTTGAGGGTGGAGGTTAACTAAGGGTAGTCCAATGCAAACCAAACCAAATCCTTCTCCACAAAGAATAAAACCACGCCAAGTCAAAAACCCAATTTACGAGAAAACCAAAATCCGCAAGTCGAGCCAAAATACAATTACAGGCCAAAATCCGAGAAAATAAAATACAGGTCCGAAATACATATAAGCCTAATCAAAATATGTATTCCGAAATACGGGCGTTACAACTCTACCCACCTTAAAAGAATTCCGTCCTCGGAATTTAAATCAAGATGCTTAGAGATGTAAGAGCCAGCTATACTATCCACAAATAAGCTACACTAAGCAAACAATCAAACAATCATACATGCAAGCAAGGGATGGGATGGGAAGCATAAGGCATAAGGAAGACATTATATTATACCTTACGAGTCAAACAAGTCGGGATATCGCGATCGGATGTCGTCCTCACGCTCACACGTTGACTCACCTAGAGAATGATGACCCCAAGTAACACGGACTAAGCTAATAGTCTTGTTCTTGAGTATATTTCCGGTCCAATATAGACACGGGCCTCTCCTCATACGAAAGGTTGGTACCAACAACCAATTCCAAATGGTCCAGGATATGGCTCGGGTCCGGGATGTACCGTCGTAATTGGGACACATGGAATACATCATGCACCTCACTTAGCGACGGCGGAAGAGCGAGACGATAGGATACATCTCCTACTCGCTCCAGAATATCGAACGGCCCTACCTAGGACTAAGCTTTCCCCGTACGCCAAAGCGAATGATGCCGCGGTTAGGCGAGATCCTAAGGAATACATGGTCGCCAATAGCAAACTCTAAGGGACGCCGATGAGCATCGGCCCAATGGCGCTGGCGATCTTGGGCCACTCGAAGGCGATCTCTGACTTTCCTGGCCACCTCGACAGCCTGGGTAATTATCTCTGGGCCAAGCATCTGCCTCTCTCCGATGTCGTCCCATGCTAGTGGGGTTCTGCACTTCTTGCCATATAAGGCCTCGAAAGGTGCCATCTGGATACTGGCCTGGTAACTATTATTGTAGGAGAATTCTACCAGGTGCAGGTGATCCTCCCATGAACCACCGAAGTCAAGGGTACAAGATCTCAATATATCTTCCAAGGTCCGAATTGTACGCTCTGACTGACCATCTGTCTGCGGATGGTAAGCTGAGCTAAATTGAAGGTGAGTCCCCAAACTTTCGTGAAGACTGCGCCAAAAGTGTGATGTGAATCTTGAATCCCTGTCCGAGGTGATACTGACCGGCACCCCATGAAGCCTGACGATCCGCCTGAGATACATTTCTGCCAACTGCGCCGTAGACTGCCCAACTCTGAACGGAAGAAAGTGAGCCACCTTCGTGAGCCGATCTATTATAACCCATACCGCATCCTTGCCAGTCGGAGATCTTGGTAACCAGTTACGAAATCCATGGTTATGTGTTCCCATTTCCATTCTGGGATCGGTAAGGGTTGAAGAAGTCCAGCTGGCCTCTGATGTTCAGCCTTAACTTGTTGACAAACCAAACACCGAGAGACAAACCGGGCTATCTCCCTCTTCATGCCATTCCACAAAAAATGCTGACGAATGTGTCTATACATCTTCGTGCCATCGGGATGAATAGAATACTGTGAACTGTGAGCTTCTGCCATGACCTCCTGTCTGATATCTCCACTGGGTACACAAAGACGAGTGCCGTGTCGAAGTGTACCATCTTCATGAATGCACAATTCTGGTCTTCTTCCTGCCTCACACTCTGCTCTGAGTCGCTGAATCTTGGAATCCGTAGACTGTGCCATCCGTATCCTCTCAACTATGTTGGACTGAACCTGTAGACTGGCCATCAATGCCACGTTGGTAGGAAGAACCACTTCAATTTCCATCTTCTGAAGATCTGCCAATAACTCTGGTTGCGCTGTTAGGAAGTAAACTCCGGCTCTCCTGCTCAACGCATCTGCTACAACGTTGGCCTTCCCTGGGTGATACTGCAAGTCCACATCATAGTCCACCAGTAGCTCGAGCCATCTTCTCTGCCGCATGTTAAGGTCCTTCTGGGTGAAAACATACTTCAGGCTCTTGTGATCAGTAAATATCTCTACTCTGTCCCCGTACAAGTAGTGCCGCCAAAGCTTAAGCGCAAACACTACTGCCGCCAGTTCCAAGTCGTGGATCGGGTAATTCTTCTCATGATCACGAAGTTGACGTGATGCATAAGCTATTACCTTCTCATGCTGCATCAAGACACACCTCAATCCTTTTCCTGAAGCGTCGCAATAAACTGTGAATCCTCCGGTCCCATCTGGAAGTGTGAGAATGGGAGCCGTTACCAAACCTCGCTTCAACTTCTCAAATGATTCCTGGCACTCTGCTGTCTATACGAACGGCACATCCTTGCGGGTCAACTGGGTCATCGGCGTCAAAATCCTTGCAAAATCTGAAACGAATCGCCGGTAGTAGCCGGCCAATCCAAGGAAGCTGCGAACCTCTGCCACTGAGCTAGGTACTGGCCATGTCTCGATAGCCACAATCTTCTGGGGATCCACTTCCACTCCTCCTCGGGTAATGATGTGACCCAAGTACGAAATGCGATCGAGCCAGAACTCGCATTTACTGAACTTGGCGTACAACTGGTGCTCTCTAAGCGTCTGAAGGACGATTCTGAGATGTTGCTCGTGCTCTCCTTCGCTCTTGCTGTAGACCAGGATGTCATCTAGGAACACGATCACGAACTGATCCAAGTAAGGCATGAAAATGCGATTCATGAGGTCCATGAATACGGCTGGCGCATTGGTTGCTCCGAATGGCATAACAAGAAACTCCCAATGCCCATACCTTGATCTGAATGCTGTCTTTGTAATGTCCTGCTCTCTAACCCTGATCTGGTGGTATCCTGATCGTAAGTCTATCTTCGAGAACACTGAAGCCCCCTTGAGTTGATCAAACAGGTCATCTATCCTCGGGAGAGGGTATATGTTCTTGATTGTCATCGAGTTCAAGGTACGATAATCTACACATAGCCTGGACGTACCATCCTTCTTCTTCACAAGAAGCATCGGGGCTCCCCAAGGCGATCCACTTGCACGAATGAATCCCTTGGTCCTCAGTTCTTCAATCAACTTGTACAAAATCTCCAACTCTGAAGGCGCCATCCTGTAAACTCGCTCCGATACTGGTGCCGTCCCGAGGATCAAGTCTATAGTGAATTCGATCTCTCTTTCTGGCGGCATTCCTGGAAGTTCCTCTGGGAAGACATCTGAAAACTCTTCAACTATCCGGGGTAACTGTACTGCTGCTACTGCCATCCGCAATACTGGGGGAGATGGCTCCACTGCGCCTCTGGAAAATGAAAACTCTGGCTCGCCTGGAATACTAAAGACAACCCTGCCAACATGGCAGTCTATCCTAGCATACTGGTTCCTCAACCAATCCATGCCTAAGACTACATCATAGTCTGCCATAGAAAACTCTATAAATCTAGCGGGGAACTCTTTACCGCTAACTACGATCCGACACGAGAAAAACACTCGATCTACTCCCACAAGACCATTACCAGTAAGTATATTGAGCCTCACTGATAATGACTCGGGCTCCAATCCTATCCGTGTTGCGAATCGTGCAGACATGAATGAATGTGATGCACCAGAATCAAACACTCGATCCACTCACCCGACCCTCGGGGTCACAGGACGATCAAATAATCCAACCTTAGAGGTTACATGGTTACAACAGATAACCTGGCCTTAAAGGCCACATGGTTCCAAAGGCAGATAACCCAACCTTAGAGATCACAGGATCAAAAATAACGATATAAGAAAAGAAAAACTTTCCATTTGTTTATAGTCTTTCGCGCGTATCTAATACTCACGTAGGTAAAACAATCCGGTATATCCAAATCAAATACAGGGAATATGACAAATGTCTCTAATAAAAAGGAATAAAAATAACTACTAAACTAGAATCATGTGAATCTATGATAACAATGATGAGTCATAAAATAAACAATAATTTAAACATACTATATGAATTGAAAAACTTGGCAAGGTATACTCGCCTGGTGAAGAATCAACCACGTCCAAATAAGTAACTTGTCAAATCAAAGGCCCACGAAAGTTGAACTCCTAGAAATGTCCCCGAATGCTGAAACAGACATCACCAATGGTTTCGGCATAAGAAAAATGTCTAAGTTTGACTACCCATAAGTCCAATTCTGGATATAGGGACAAAATGGTAATTTTGGATCAAAATAGTATCCGCCGTTGGACTCGCATTGTACTGAAAAGCGTGCCAAAACCTATGGTCTCTAAAGTCAAAAAAAATTTATACCTACGAGTTCATTTTTCGATATAAACTCAGTGGTATGTCCAGAATTGGATTTCGATGAGCCGTGCACAAAATCGTCCGTTGAGTCGGATCACAGGCCCGCCATAGCATTCCGGTCGACCTTCTCAAAATCGGACCAAACTTGGCACACATGACCAAAAAATTATACGAGTCCAGTAGCGCAAGTTACGTTACGAGGTGACGAACGTGTACAAAGTAATTAAGATTTTTTGCAATGGGGCCGATACGGTGTACCTTGACCTATGTCTCAAATCTGTCGCACAGACGCAACCAATTCGAGTTCCGTCAAAGCCCACAGGTCCACAACATCCGTACGTACTTTTTGAGGCTATCGGGTTGCGACAAAGTCATCCGATTTCTCGAGACAGACCTATCGGTGTTTTTCGGGTTTTAGAACATTGTTTTTCTTTGGTGTTTAAACTGATTTTTAACCAAACTTTATTATCAAAATAGTTTATAACTAATATAAATTAATAATTTAATTTCTAAAAAATACTTATAAATATATTTATATTACTAATAATATTATTTTAATGGTAAAACCTCAAGCATAATAGTCCTATGTCAATACTACAATATTAATATCGCAATTGGCCTACTAGTTGAGTTCCGAAACAACAAATAATTAAAAATATTAAATTCTGAAAAAATTATGTACATTAGTTAAAATAAGGGTTCCAAGATTAAACCTTGCACAACAAATGGTTTAGTAGAGTTTTACGACGTATTGGAACTTTTGGACACAGAACATAAGATTTTCGGAGTTATGGTGTCACAAAAAATGTCGAAATTTTTTAAAAATAGCAAACGAACTCAAACCTAACAATAGATATGCGTTGGAAAGATCTTAATGTCTAGTTTCTGAATATAAATATTAGAAGGATCAAATTTGATCTTAGGTAGGCAAAAAACTACTCGCAACAGATCTCATCGGTTCTGGAAACTTATCATAGAATCGATGCCACCGACAAACCGCTTGGAACTGTGTGATCCAGCAATCAGAAATTGAGGTAGACACATAGTGGTAACTTTTAATTTTGGTTTGAGGAGAATCGAACGAGAAAAAGTAGATGAAACCTAGTGTAAAAGTTGACTAACCTGCTGTGATGAATTCAACACAAGTTTGGTCGACTTCAGGTGCCTTCCGTGCCTCGTATCGACCAAATTAAGGACTGAGGCTACTCGGGAAGGTTCTAGAATGTTAGGGGAAGGTCTTGGGAAAGCTTTTGTGGTGGTAGAAGGGTTGGAGGTGGACGAAAAGATAGATTTCTGGTGGTTGGAATAAAAAGTGCGAAAATAGAAAAGAAATAGGAGGGCGCTCGGTTTTCTCTAACAATACATATATAATCAGCACAAAATAAAGGTGAAGGGTTGTCAGATTCATGAGAGACAAGAATTTAGGATATTCTATATTTGGTTTGGTGGGATTTGGAGGAGATTTGTTGGTTTAAATCAAAGGTATATCTCAAAAATATTTGATTGGGTCAAAATTAGGAAAGTGGTTATAGGATTTGATTTAAATTATATTTAATTAATGTGGCTGCATATTAATCCACAAAATCAATATAAAATAGGTGTAAGAGGTTAGAGCACCCTAGAATAGGCTCTACGAACCCTACTTGGACTAGTTTTGGGTCGATGGAATTTTTGTGATCGATTTGAGTCGAATATGTCTATAGTTTCGACTTGTGTGCCATTTAAAAATAAATAGCATATGAAAACTCAATTGAGTGACACACCATTGGCATGTACCTCATAGACTCAAAATTGGTCAAAACCATATATTGGGTCAAGTGGTCTTGATCGATGTCGAGTTCCGAACTCACGTTGGAAGTTAGGTCTAGAATTACGGTAAATAGTCAAATAGCCTAAATTGACTCGAAGTTGTGCAAAGTCAAAAGAATGTTAGTTAACAAGTTTGGATGGAACATGATATATCAAGTTGAAGGTGGACTTGTCTAATTCAAAAGTCATGAAGGACGTTTTGTATGATTGACATTTCTTGTGCTCCAAAAATCAAAGCAACGAAAAAGTACGTCTATAGTCATAATTAAGATTAAAATATATTCTAATAGATAGAAATCATATAAAAGAAATAAATAAAATAATTTCCAAAAATCTTGGTGCTTACAATGAGGTCCGACATGAGTACTTTCTCTCTTACCGCCAGGCGGCAGTCGACATAATCTCTACTTTCACCGGGTTCTTTAAAGAACATGTGCACCGGTAACATAATCTTGAAGCCGACGCTCTTGCTGGCCTTGCCCCTTCCTTGACCACCTCCGTCGGGACCCAACATTCTATCACAGTGATCAGTCGAAAACTGGTGTGTCCCAAGAACAATTTATTCATGTGTCTGAATTACTCTCTGCAGACAGACACTAATATTGACGTCAGGGATTGGTGATTCCCATTCATAGACTATGCAGTCTACGACATCCTTCCGACGACCCAAAGGAAGCTGCTTCTGTTAGAAGATGCTCTTTCTGGTTATATTATGATACAACCACTAAAATGTTGTATCACCGTCATTATGACGGACTCCTCCTTCAATGCCTATCGGATACCGAAGCAAAAAAAGCACTCCGAGAAGCGCATGACGGTACTTGTAGAGATCACCAACAATCCCAAGTTGCAGGATCGACTCTGACGCATGGGCTACTATTGACCCACAATTAGAACTGTCAAAACGGGCCAGGCCCGTTGGGCCGGCCCGCCCCGCCAATAAAAAAGGTGGGTTGGGCTATACATTTAGAGGCCCGTTTCGCAGCGGGCCTCGGTGGGTTGGCCCGTGCGGGCCGCGGGCTTGGGCGGGGCGGGCTAGCCCGCGGGTTTGCTACTGTATTTAAGTAATACTTAATTACTTATATAGTTATATGATATAAATAATTTATATATAATATGAAGAGTTGCTGGCTTTCTATTTAGTATTAACTTTCATTCTTCCAGGCTCCAGCCGGCCCTATTCCTACTTCCTAGCCCTAAGGCCCCGAACCTAAGGTTCCTCCTTCCTGAGTCCTCCCGAGCGGCGACGCCGGCGAGCACGGAGCGACTCCCCGTCCCAACCCCGAAGGCCGACGAGCGACTCCCCGAGTCCGACTCCCCCGTCCCGACCCCGAGCGAGCATCCCGACTCCCCGTCCGACTCCGAGCGAGCATCCCGACTCCCCGAGTTCCGACTCCCGACCCCGAAGGCCGAAACCGAAAGGTCCTCTCTCTCTCTCTCTCTCTCTCTCTCTCTCTCTCTCTCTCTCTCTCCGAATATGTTAATTAATATGGAAATCTGGGATGGAATTTTGGGAATTTTGGGAATTTTGGAAATCTGGGCTGCAAATTAATATTATTGCTGCAACTTTGAAATCAGTAGATTCAGTTTTCATATTTTGATTGGCAAAGAGAATATATTTAAGCCGCAACTTTGCAGCTGCAACTTTGCATTTGAAATTCAGTACTGTCATCACTCATCGTGTGAAATTGGAGATTGAAATTGGCAGCTGCAACTTTGCATTTGGCAGCTGCAACTTTGAAGCGGGCTGGCCCGCCTGGCCCGCGGACTGCCGGCGGGTTGGGCTGGGCTGGGATTTTCAGGCCCGTTCAAATGGTGGGTTGGCCCGCCCCGCCCCGCTAAATAGTGGGTTATGGTGGGTTACGGGCCGCCCCGCCCCGCCGGCCCGTCCTGACAGCTCTACCCACAATGATGGAAGATGTTGAGCATCCAAAGAGGTATAGAGCATGTCAAATACATGCTGAATTTATCAATCAACCCTCTAAGTGCCTACACCCCACAGCTGTATCCTGGCTATTTGAGGCATGAGACATGGACGCTATTGGACCTATCAGTCCTCTGTCATCCAAAGGATACTGATTCATCCTTACCATAGCCGACTATTTCTCTAAGTGGGCGGAGGCAATACCACTTGTCGGAGTGAAAATTCAAACGTGATTAGCTTTGTTAAGCATCATGTTATCTATCATTTTCAGGTGCCTCGAAGGATCATCCATAATAACGGCCCTCAGTTTATAAGCCACGTCTTCCATCGATTTTGCGATAAAAACTGAATCCAGAATGTAGCTTCAACCTCCTACAACCCACAAGCGAATGGATTGGCGGAAGCATTCAACAAAACTATTGTCAAGCTTCTTAACTCATTTCGTCTTATAAACGCGACTGGAATAAAAAGCTAGGTGAATGTCTCTGGATATATCGCACCACGGTCCGGACCACAACTGGTAATACGCCATTTTTCCAGATTTATGGGAGCGAATCAGTCCTTTTCCTGAAAATCCATATCCCCTCTCTATGGGTAGCCATTATCAACCAGTTGACGGATGAAGACAATCAATGTCAGCGTTACAAGAGTTAGAAGCACTCGACGAAAAGCATCTTATATCTCAACAGTGCATCGAGCTATATCAAGCGCAGATTTCTGGAGCCTTCAACAAAAACGTTAAGGAAAGAGCATTCCAAGCTGGTGACCTCATGTTATCAGTAAGAAGACCAATGGTCACGACTCACAAGATAGCCAAAAAATTCCAGCCCAAGTGGAAAGGACCCTTCGTGGTAGAATTGGTGTATTCTAATAGCGCCTACCAGCTCGTGAAACATAATGAAGACTTGTTAATGATGTCGATCAATGATAAGTTTCTCAAAAAGTATTAGTTCTAGTCCTAGTATGTACTTTCCTATCCCCAACAAAGTTAAATAAATACAGGGTTCTTTCCATCTCCAACAAACATAAGAACATGCAACAAGGCCCAGTCGTCTCAAACTGTCTCATGTTTACGATCCCCAACTTGATCGAAAATGTTTCAAAATTACTTCCTGACACATGCTATTGTTCTCGTTCATATCACATTTGAACTACCCATTTGTTATTTTCCCTAGATAAATTCAACAAACATGATCTAGGAGCTCAGCTGCTCTAGGACATTTTCTTATAATTTTCTCTAGTAGAAAACATTCATTTCCATAGCACCTCTGAAGTGTTCTCTACGTCCCTACAAAATTCTATCTTACCACGTTCTTATAACCTTTGAGTAGGATGCTTCTAAACAAATGTTTACCACATCCATATTACCTCTAAGTAAATATTCTCACCTAGCAACCTCTGTGTTGCTCCCAATAGAAAACATTCATGTCCATATCACACCTGAACTGTTTCATGTATCCCCACACAGTCATATCTTTTCATGTTCATATAACCTCTGAGTAATATAACTCTACTACAATTCAATGTCTGCCATGTCCACGTTATTTCTGAGTAAATAGTCCTATCAATCAACTTTTCACCACCACGTCCATAATACCTCTGATGGTCTTTGTCATCTCAACTTACCACATGTGCGTAACTCTAGGTGCATTAAAAGATGTTAAGTCCACAAAAAAATTTCTCAGCAAAGTTACTCTACCCTATAACGTTCGTATTACCACTGATAGGACTCTTATTCTCTCAAAGTTCATGACAAGAATGAACAAAAACATAAAGTCTTTATTTCTTTAAATATAAAAGAAAAAAGAGACTACATTACAAAACGTTCCTTCTGAGCCAAACAAAAAAAATGAAAGAGAAAGCGAGGACCGATGGTTCAAGGGTTGGCACACAATTTTCTAATCCGACGCTTCAGAAATTTGGCTTTGGCTCGAACACTCGCCCTATTTCGACGTTCGACCTCTTGATGCCTCGCGCCTTCATCCTAAAAAAAGGCAGCCATCTATAGGTGTCCTCCAGCTCTACCTGTCGGTTGTTCACATTTGTGGCAATTCGGGTAAGGTGTCGCACCCAGTCACAAAATACATAGGACTAGGATATAACAACATGCCAGATACGTATTTAACCAGACTCAAATACATGTAGACTATGTAGATCAGAACATGTGCCCATGTAATCATAATACTATCATCCACAACACTAGCTATACTTTGAACTAAGAAAGAAAATAAGGAAGAACAGAATAGATGGCATCGACTAACGATACCTGAAGATCCCGAAGACGTAGCTTCCACTATGCCTATGTCAGATCTTAGCAATTACCTGAAATAAACCAGCAATAACTTAGAAAGATCACCAGGTCCTTAGAGGGACGTAGCAAGATACATAATATATATATCGAAATAAAATACAGTAAATAACATGAATGAACAGGAAATACAGAGACAACTAACACTAATCATGTCTAGCCACCTATATGATATACAATTTGAGGACGACGTTCGCAAGCGCAGGCATCGTCAAAGTAAATGCAACAGGACTGGAGTATACATATAGCCGTAGCTCCGTGTTGGAATCTCAACGATAAATAAGGGAGTATATATATATATATATATATATATATATATATATATATATATATATATATATTCTTCTACAATATATGGGATGTATCAATACATCCCAAACAATTGCAATGAAAATTGTGAAAGGTGTTTACTTTGGCTTTGGTTTTACCTGATATAGCAAGTCATATTAACATGTTTACTTTATTAAAAAAAAAATCCTCCTAGATTACTGTAATTTGTTGGACATTGTACATTCAACATTTACATTTTTCACCCTACATTAACGCATATTTTCTACCCTACATTAACCTGCTCACTTACATTTTTCACCCGGCTACTATAACCCTGTTGGTAACGACATGCCATCAAGTAATCCGTTTACTTTATTAATTCTAATATTTATGTCAATAACAGAGAACTCATGTATTGTAGAAGACATCAATTCCAAATACTTTTTTTAATGCCTGATGCTCACTCACTATTTAATTTTTTTGATTTTTAAGGCCTACTGCTAACGTATGTTGTTGTTCAGTAATTGGAATTTTTTTTGGATTTTAAATATGTTACTTACTAATTAATTTATTTATTTTTGGTTTTTTAATGCATGTTGCCCACTAATTTATTTATTTATTTAACGCATATTTCATTCATTAAAATATTTATGTTTTTTTTAAGTTGTATTGAATGCCTACTGCTCACTTTTTAAAAAATATATATATATTTTTTCGTTTTTTAACGATAATATTTTTTACTTTTCTAATGATAATATTTTCGAAGAGAACAGATTTTTTTATTGTGACATTTTGTCATATTAACCATCTTTCTAATATTTACAGTATTTTTAATATCATTTTTCAAAGTATATTTGAATTTTTACTTTAATTTCAATATCATTTATCAAAAAATTAAGCAAATATCATAATTTTGATGTTTAATGAATATCATGAACCCACGATCCTATTAAGAAAAATATTAAAACATGGTCAATCTAATCTCAATATCATTTATTCATTTAATATTAAAACATGTTCAAAAAAATCTGAATATCATTTAATCAGGCTTCCACTATTTATTTATTTTTTATTTTTAACGCCTGATGTTAACTTATGTTGTTGTTCAGTAATTAGAATTTTTTTGGATTTTAAATGTATGTTGCTTACTAATTAATTTATTTATTTTTGATTTTTTAATGTATGTTGCTCACTAATTTATTTATTTTTTAACGCATATTTCACTCATTAAAATACTTTTATTTTTTTTTATTTTAAGTTTGCATTGAACGCCTATCACTCACTTATTTTTTTTTAAAAAATCTGTTTTGGTTTTTTAACGATAATATTTTTTTACTTTTCTAATGATAATATTTTCGAAACGAACAAATTTTTTTTTATTGTGACATTTTGTCATATTAACCATCTTTCTAATATTTACAATATTTTTAATATCATTTTCCAAAGTATATTCGAATTTTTACGTTAATTTTAATATCATTTATCAAAAATTTGAGCAAATATCATAATTTTGACTTTTAATGAATATCATGAACCCACTACCCTATTGAGAAAAATATTAAAACATGGTCAATCTAATCTCAATATCATTTATTTATTTAATATTAAAGCATGTTCAAGAAATCTGAATATTATTTAATCAGGCTTCCACTGTATGGCTGCACAAAATCTGAATATCATTTAATCAGGCCAGGTGACGGGGATGGCGACGACGGATTGTTGTTCTTCAAAATACCCTAAATTAACTCATATTGGATTGATTACCTCAGCGTGATCATGGTTATACAATGAGCGTGGTCGTGAACCATCACAATGATCCTACTATTTCTTTGACCGGTTAATTGAATTAGTTTCAGATCTTTTCTGCAGTAAACAAAGACCGATAAAAATGGTACTTCATTCGAAAAACAATGGTACTTAAAATTCATAATTGAATATATCAACATATGAGTATAATTAAGATGAAAAATATCAACACATCAATATAATAAAACTCATTACTGAACTTAAAGGTGTTCCAACGTATCAGTATAATTAAGTTGAAATTAAGCCTATATGTAATCAAGAACTTCAAACTTATAAGAAAACTCAAACATCAATGTAAGAAAACTAAACTTCTTATGAACAACTCGTTAGAAAAAATTATTACCTGGTATTTTTCACTCATAAAATGATTACATAACCACTCCCACTCTGATAGATCTCTCTCTCTTGGAAGCTTTAGAGGAGGATTTTCCCGAGCTACCTTATCTGACCTCTTATACTACTTGGCTAGTTTGTGCTTATAGTGATTGTACCTATTTCTCATATTATCACATATATACTTGTACCATTTTGGGTCCTCCGTATCTATATCAAAATTTGTCTAAATCACAACATAAATAATATGTTATTAGTCAATATAATAGAATTGAGTTATAAATGAATAATATTCCACACTTATCATGACTCCATCTATTAGTTTTTGCTTAGTATCTACATCAATGTCGTCCCAGTGTGCTTGTAGTAGCGTGACATGGTTTTAAACTTGGTAACCACACTCGTGAGATAATAGGCTGGATATATTTCGAACTCGACCCATAGGCACCCCCAAATCCTCCTCAAGATGAATTTCAATCCTCTTACCTGAGATCAACATGATGGTGGAGATCTTATTTTCCTAGAAAATCCTCTTGTTTTCATAGGAGCAGAGTTTCTTGCATCTGATGCTAATATAAAAAAGCAAATACAAGCAACATCGCTAAGGAGCATAGTTTATTTATTTTTGCTAATTGGATAGATTATTTACCATGGGAGTTAGTAGAGCCTCTTGGAGCTTCAACAAAATTATGAGAGGTATCATCACTAGTATTAGACCTTTGCCATGGTTCAGAAGAATTGAGATTCATTCCCAATGATGTAGTAGGTGCTACTCTTGTAGTCACATTCAAGTTTGACGAATACCTACTAGGGTTTGATCCTATTCCACCACCAGAAGAATTGCCATTCATATCCAAAGTTGTTGTTGAACTTGTTATCATACCCAACGTCTTTGAGGAAATAGTAGGTGGTAAACTTGTTTCACCACCTGGAAAAAAAAAAAGATTTTGATCAATACTTGTATATGTACAAACTAAAAATTGATATAATATTTTACATCAACATGAAGATCTTAGAAAGCCAATGATGATAAAAATAGCTAGGAAGATTAAATTAAATTTAACACAAATTAATTGAGAATATAACTACACATTTTTCCTGATATGATCATAAAGTTGAGAGGTATAGGTAAAATAATGATGTGAGTGCATAAAGTTCCACTTCAAATATGCGGACATCCTGACTCGAGACTTCCTTAATATCCTTCACTTTGAAATTGGAAAATGGAACAACAACAGTTGCAATATCAAGAATTTCAATTCGGTTATCGAAACGCAGGAGATTTCTTAAGCTTAGAGGAAAAGTTGACTCAACACATGAGCTTACTATGTATAATCACCCTAGCAATCCAATTGCTACTATAATCAATATATGTGAAACAATAATGTGATAAAAGTTCATGGAAAAACTTAAAAACTGTTTTTTTATCTAATCTATTATTTCTTTCATGGCCCTATGTAAAAAATGGAACTCTTTGAGCCTGGTCCTGCAATGGTGGATGTCATGTTAATATTACATGTAGATGGGCACTTCTATTTGGTAAACTTATTCATTAGTTTGGACGAATTTCAAGCATATGGCAGAAATGCTACAAAATGCAGTCAGCTAAGAGGAAAAGTTGACTCGACACATGAGCTTACTACGTATAATCACCCTAGCAATCTAATTGCTACTGCAATCAATATATGTGTGCCATAATGTGAGAAAAGTTTATAGAAAAAATTAAAACTGTTTTTTCGATCTAATCCATTATTTCTTTCATGGCTCAATGTAAAAAATGAACTCTTGGAGCCTAGGCCTGCGATAGTGGATGTCATGTTAATATTACACGTAGATGGGCACTTCCATTTGGTAAACTTATTCATTAGTTTGGACAAATTTCAAGCATATGGCAAAAATACTACAAAATGCAGTCATCTTAGAGGAAAAGTTGACTCAACACATGAGCTTACTATGTATAATCACCCTAGCAATCCAATTGCTACTGCAATCAATATATGTGTACCATAATGTGAGAAAAGTTTATGGAAAAATTAAAACTGTTTTTTCGATCTAATCCAATATTTCTTTTCTTTCATGGCCCTATGTAAAAAATGGAACTCTTGGAGCCTGGGCCTGCGATGGTGGATGTCATGTTAATATTACATGTAAATGGGCACTTCTATTTGGTAAACTTATTCATTAGTTTGGGCGAATTTCAAGCATATGGCAGAAATGCTACAAAATGCAGTCAACTTATTCATTAGTTTGCTGTAACCTGTGATTGTCATAATAGGAATTCATCCTAGTTGTTATTTAGGATATCATATGGTTTTAAAGTTGATGTATATCCTTCTTTCAGGTATCTAACACAGGTATCTAACTGACACAAGTATCTAACTGACTCACACAAGTATCTAACGGATACACAACCATTTGTAGCTAATAATGCTCTGCTGCATTAATTGCTGCCTGCTAGATACTGCTGCTGCTAATGAAGTTTGCTGCTACCTGTGCTGCATTATATTGCTGCCTGCTAGATACTGCTGCTGCTAACTCACTCTATTCATCCAAGTGGATGATTTTAGTTTTCTGCTCATTCTTAAGTATTTCTTAGGTCAAAGTCTTAGAGAAGAATCAGTTTTGTGAAAATATATTGGTATCCAGCAATCTGTAGTTAGACATTCTAAAGGTAAGGTGCAGTATGCTCTCAGAACTCAAGTTGTTTACCACATCTTGGGCATGATACTTTCGAAGCCTTCAGATGTTGATCTGTAATGCAACATGCACATTGGTCCAGAGATGGAACATTCTTGCCTACCCCAAATGGTATCTACAGATGTGTGTGATGTCCTTATCTCTAATGCAAAAAGGCACATTGGTTCAAATACATACATTGTTGCCTACTCCAGATGGTATCTACAGTGTGCCCGATGTCCTTTTTTATAATATAACAGGCACATTGGTCCAGAAACATACAAAGAGTATCAGGATTCAGATGAATTAATACCACTCCAATCATACAACTTATGGAACCTAACGAGTATTAGGATCATGCATTTTATGAAAACAAATGATTCTAGTTTAGTCATACCCAATGATGTCATCTGATTCTTATAAGAAGGCACCATTCGGTCTACCACGTCTCCAACACTTAATGGAGAGCCATTTGCAACATCTTTTTTAGTAAGTTGAGTCCTCTTACCACCACGTTGTACAGACTGAACCATGATCTGTATATATCATGAAATACAAATAAAATAAGTCCTGTAATCATGAAATACAAAAGTATAGTTAATATAACCCCCACCAATATAGCTATAGAAAAACTTACTAATCTAAATCACTATCTTCATTATTGACGTGTATAGTAATTTTGTCACCACTATCCGAACATATTCCATCCTCTATCTCATCATGTACATCATTATCATCATTATTAATCGCCAAATCAATAACTATTGCATCAATAGCTATAGGAGGAATATCATTTCTACGCAATGTAAGGAAACTCAGTTCATTATCTTTAACCACCCAAGGAATATCAGATGAGGAGTTTTCTTGATATACTATGTCATTCTCCATTTCGCCACCCACACTAATTTTATTTTCTGGAATATCCCATATGTGTCAATGATGCATCTTTTGAATAACTTTCCAACCAAAGCCCAACTTTGGGTCATCAACATAAAAAACTTGCTTAGCTTGAATTGCTAATATAAATGGCTCACTTTCATATCACCGAGTATTAACATTAATGGATGTCAGATGGAATTCATGACGAAGTTTTGCTCTTGCACCACTGCTTCGAGAATCAAACCACTGACATTCGAACAACACAGCTTAATAGCCTTTTCTATACTCCAAGACTACCACTTTGGTTAATTGTCCATAGTAATCTATGTCTTCGATGGCATATACCCCGCTATTCTGAGTCGACAGCCCAGTATCACGTTCCACACAAATAAACCGAATTTCATTGACAATACACCAATCAAAAGGGTGGACTTTAGACTTGGGGCCTCTTGACAACTCGTACAACTCTTCAGTGTATAGTGATGAGTTCTCCATTTTCAGCTTCGACATCTAAAATTAACAATACATAAATATTGTTACAGAATATATTATACACTAAAACAACTACCAATTTGAGATAAATTATTCAATTGTGCATTTACCTTATGGCGAAACAATCGAAAAAAACATTTGCTTTTGCCTTTCTGCAATATCCATATTACTTTCCTCTTCCAAGATTTGGTAATGTTCACTATATGATTTATTGAAGCAGTAAAAAGAATAAAAACCCATTAGTTACTGCAACCAACTATATATTAATTAATAATGCAACACATATTCACTTACTTTAGAAATAGAGACACCTCATCACAGTTGGTCAATATGTACCAATGAGCAACATTGCGATCGGCTTGGGTCTATTCCTGCGACACTACCTTGATACGGACGAGCAACTTGTGAAAACACTGATAGTTTTTCATTACGTTCACCGCCATCTTGATATCTATCAGGCTTATTGAAAGTTGTCTCAACATTGTGCAAGTACATTGAACAAAATGTGAGTGCTTCATTAATAATGTAAATGAGACCTCCATGTGTCCTTGGATTTATTATCCAAATCCAAAAGGGTCCCCAAAATATTATCACATATGTTCTTCTCTATGTGCATGACATCTAAGTTATACCTATTTTTCAATTTTGACTAATATTCCAATTCAAAAAAGATACTTTTCTTACTCCAATTTAATTCATCATCTCTCCGCTTTCTCTTTTTTTTGTTAGGATGTTTACCCGTTGGCTCAAAAGTGATACTATCCAATTGAGATAACAAGTCATCACCTGAGAATTATCTTGGTTTTTGTCACCTTTACACTTTCCTATTAAACTCTTTTGGACGTCTCCTCTATACATGGTTTCTTGGCAAGCCTCGACGAGTTCCCATGTAACAAATTTTATGTTTTAAGGCTCAGACATTATATCTATGTTACATATCGGATATGCCTTGTAACCATGAGTGACCCAATCGGACAAGTTTCCATATGTCGGAAAGTCATTAATCGTCCACATAGCTGCTACGCGGAGATTAAATACAGAATTTGTTGCTTTGTCATAAGTTGCCACACCTTTCTCCCATAGCAATTTAAGCTCATTAATCAACGGTCTTAGATAAACATCAATTTCCCTACCAGGTGTTGATCGACCAGGAATTAACAAGAGCATCATGGTATATTCTTTCTTCATGCACTTCCATGTTGGCAACTTATAAGGAACCACCATCACTGGCAATATGTTGTAAGATTGGCTCATATTACCAAATGGATTAAAACCATCGGTTGCAAGACCTAATCTGATATTCCGTGGCTCCATCGCAAAATCAGGATACATCTTGTCAAATTCTTTCCAAGCAAGACCATCAGAAGGATGCCTCGTTACAGATTCATCATTTCCGTTTCCATTTTTATGCCATAACATATCTCTAGCAGTATGTCTAGACATGTACAACCTCTGTAGCCTAGGTGTTAGGGAAAAATAACGCAAAACTTTATTATGAATCTTTCTTTTTGGATCATGCTCACTAGTTACATATCAAGGTTCATTACAAATTGGACATTTGTCCTTTCCTGCATTCTCTTTGTAAAACAAAACACAATCATTCTTGTATGCGTGAATTTTTTGTACCCTAAGCCAAGGTCCTTTAGAATCTTACTTGCAGCATTGTGTGAATATGGCATGTGATAATCATATCTGGGTATCAACCGCTTCATTATCCCTAACACGTCATTGAGTGATTTATTTGACCACAAATTATTGACCTTGCATTGCATCAGCTCTACTGTAAATGATAATACAAAAAAGTCAATACAACTAGGGTATAATTCGCGTTGAGACTCTTCCAACAATCTCTCAAATTCTGTTGATCGCAGCCTATAAGCATGATTGTCGTTATCTACCGTTACATGATCATCAATGGCATCATCATCGTCTAAATTGAAAGACGCATGAGGGAAGGCATCTGCAATAATTTCATCAACATTATTGTTTCCACTAAATGCAGTTTGATGAGAACTCAGATTAGTAGTGCTAATTTCTCCTCTTTGTTCCCCATGGTAAATCCATACATTATAGTCTAGGGATATCCTATGAATACATAAGTGTTTTTCGACTTCCGCCATTGAAGCTGAATATCCGTTATGACATTTACGACATGGGCACTTAGTAAGGCCCTTATTATTAACATGTTGTTTTGCTACATCCAAAAATGATGCAACCCCGCTCAAATATTCAGCATTGAATCTCTTTGGATTATATATCCATTCTCTGCTCATGGTTCTACAAGTATTGGAAAAAAAATTATAACCAAGACAACGTTAATCATTTATAAATAAATATGTATAAATATATTGATAAGACAACGTTAATCATTTATAAATAAATATGTATAAATATATTGCTTATATCACATTAAAATTATGGACAGTAAAATCATATAGAGGCAGACTTCATTTCATGAATGTCTTTCATTTCCCAAACTTTATGTCATGGGGCATGTTTAGAAGTTGGTAGCTCAACTACTACTTGGGAAAGAAAAAAAGAACCTATTATTACTTAACAACTAGTTGATTTTTTCATCTTGATTTATCCTAATTAACATGACACATCCCCAATACACTCCACTCCCCTACTTTACATACACCACTCATTCATGCCTTGATTGATCCTACTACACTCTAGCTGCACACACATAAATTGGTACCCATCCATAGATACACACAGTTTTCTGATACACTCTTACCTACACTGCTACCACAACACACAGGTATCAGCACACCATACTTCTCTTGATGATTAACCTGTTGCTATCATAGGCACATACACCCCTGCATTTGGCACTTACATGAATGTAGTATTCTGCACTCACACATCACTGCAGGTATCTGCTGGCCAAAGGTAGGCTGGTACCCTTATATCATAGTATGCAGCCCACACTTTCTCAATTGGTCTATGCAGATGACCTTCTCCTTTTTTTAAGCCAAGTGAAGAATGCATCAAGGCAGTCAATGAAGTTTGGCAACAGGTTGTAGTATGGGCAACACTACAGATGAACATTGATAAAAGCAGGGTTCACTATATCAAACACTGCATAGGAAGAACCAGATTGGCATATCATCTAGGCATTCAGTGCAGGCATCTAAACTCTCTTTTGGTGGCAGAATAGAGCTGGTAAGATCTGTAATGACAGCCATGAACTTGTACTGGATGCAATCAACACAAATCCCCAGAGCAAAATGTGTGGCACATTCATCTAGAAGGGTGACCTACATGCAATTCAGTGATCCAATCTTTGCAGACCCACAGAGGAAGGGGGTGTGGGACTAAGAAGCTAGAGGATCTCAAAAATGCTTTTTCATTAAAGCTGCTCTGGACTTTACTGAAGAAAGAGTCTCTCTGCTGAATGGGTAAACAATATATATGTCAAGGTAGATCCATTTGGGATATCAAGACTGACAATAACTCAGCTGCTGTTTTCAATGCTATAACGAGGAAAAGAGGCGAGGGGCTGAGGTGCATGCATAAACAAATAGCCAATGGGAGGGACACAAGCATCCAGTTTGAGCCCTGGATACAAGGTAGAAGAATCATGGATAGGAAGGGATGGCAAAGCTTTCACACAATGGGTGGAAATGAAAAGGTTTAACTTCATTATGGAAGATGGTAGCTGGAAACCAGAAATGTTACAGGTTTAACAATTCCCTCTGGCACACTATATATGGCATTCCTATTCATCATCAAATAGAGAATGACTTGTGGAAATGGCCTGCTAATAAACATGGGTAACTCACACTGAATCAGCTTACAGATTGAGTAGAACTGCATATCCAACAATATATAGGAGCAACTTGGTTTTGTTTAGGGGCAATTGTATAAAGATGAGTCTTTGCTTGTACAAAATATTCATGGAGAAACTTTTGACCAAGGATAGGCTAATCATTTTTGGGATGGTTATCAATAATGAGTGCCAACTGTGTCAGCAAGAGCCAAAATCCATAGAGCACCTTTTTTCCACTTGTGCAAATGCAACATACATATGGAAGGCATGCAGATTGAAACTTCAGCTACCACCCATTGCAGGATTAAGGAGGAAATGGCCAACATTCAGAAAAGACTCAAAAAGGTGCCATGATATACTATCTATCAAGGGTAGTATATCCACAGTGGGTTGACGAGCAGAGAGTCACTGTCGTATGGATATCCATCGAAGCATGGACAACCCTTGTGATCATCAACAGATTCTAGTTGAGTAATAAACTAAAAATGCCGTTCATGACACTGCACTTATGCATATGTGACACACCCTCTGTGTAGTCACACACAGGAATATATACCACATTCCCCTGCTGCACATGGGGAACTATGCCCAGGACTCAGAAACCATGCCCAGGGCTTAGAAAGAACATGGGCCAGGGTGGCAATTATATAGCCGCTCTGTCAATGGAGTAGAAACCTTGCTTCCTACTTGGTTTGTGCAGGTTTAGTAATAAAGTGAGCAAATATAATGAACCCAAGACTCTATATGATTTGTTTTTCATTTTGATACAAGACTGAACATACGTTCAACTCAGGGACTGCACTGATTACAAGGACTACACATTCAGTTAGTGAAGACTTCCACCACACTCAGAGGGTGAAGCCTCAGTAAAGACTCCTAGATATATGACTCCTATACATAAGTGACTATGCGACACTAACAATGCAACATTACAAATGCGCATGAGCAAACTGAAAGGTAAATTCATTTCTGGAAAAAGGAAAGAAAAATCCAAATGACAGTACATTTGACAAAGTACCAAGGAATGATGATATCTCCATTCCATTACGAATTAGATCTCCCTTATACCTATGGAATTGTTTTAACTTACAATTATATAATTGCATCCAATGTGTGTATAATAAATTGGCAAACCAAGTATAAATAAATCATGTAACTATTGCTTTGTTCGCAAATATATGTACGATGTAGGGATAGGCCCCTGGTATTAGGTCACATAACCTTGTTTCAAATATGCTAATTCTCAAAACATGGATTTTCCACAAATAACAAGAAGAAAAATATACAATTTTGAATATAAAATAACAACATATACAGAGTTTTTTTAAGCTCAATAATCTCTATAAGATCCAACCATTTATTTTCTAAAAAAAAAAATCACTAAACAGGATGAAAGAACATCTACTTATTTTGCAAAAAAAAAAAAAAAAAAAAAGGAATATAATACTTGGATTGTGGGAGAAGAACGATGGCTTTTCGAGGATATACCAGGTCACATAACCTTGTTTCAAATCTCCTAATTCTCAAAACATGGAATTTTTCCATAAGGAACAAGAAGAAAAATATGCAATTTTGCATATAAAATAACAAAATATTTCTGAGTTTTTTTTCTTCCAAAGCATTGTTTCTATAAGATCCAACCATTTATTTTCTAAAAAAAAATCACTAAATAGGATGAAAGAACATATACATAATTTTGGTTTGAATCTCACCTTTCCAAAGAAAAAAAGGACTAGAATACTTGGATTGTGGGAGAAGAACAATGGCTTTCCAAGGAGATCGAACGCCTCTCGCCCTAATTTTTTTTGCACGGCTCTTCTTCTCCACGGTGTAAGAGAGATATAGGAGGAAATCCTAAATTTGGAACAAAGACAGATTCACCTCGATTGAAATAAGATTTCATAGTCTGTACTCAATTTTTTTTTTCTTTTTAATTTGGACGGCAGACTAATATTTTTGGGTTAGCGACTGAATATTTTTGGGTGGCAGTGAAAAATTACTTTCCCCCCGATTTTAGGGCCCCACTAAACACACCCCACCACTTACTTTACACACCCCAAAATTTTTAAAAAAAAAAGAAAACAAAACAAAACTTCCTATTCTACCCTCCCATGCTCCTCCTCCACCCCCCCCCCCCCCCCCCCCCCCCCCCTCCTCGCTCCGCCGCCGCTCCGCCGACCCCGACTCCTCCTTCTCCTCCTCCCGATCCTCCTCCTCCCCCAACCCTCCTCTTCCTTCTCCTCCCCTGCCTCCTCCTCCTCCTCCTCCCTCGACCCTCCTCCTCCTTCTCCTCCTCCCGATCCTCCTCCTTCTCCTCCTCCTCCCCCAACCCTCCTCCTCCTTCTCCTCCCCTGCCTCCTCCTCCTCCTCCCCCTCCTCCCGATTCTCCTCCTCCGCCTCCCGTCCCCTCCTCCTCCCGCTCCTCCCGAGCCTCCTCCTCCTCCTCGTCCGCCTCCCGCCCCTCCTCCTCCTCCTCCTCCCGCCCCCTTAGGAGGTGGAGTCGGAGGGGGAGGAGGAGGAGGCTCGGGAGGAGGAGGAGGAGGAGGAGGAGGGGGTGGGAGGCGGGGGAGGAGGAGGAGGATGAGGCGGGAGCAGGAGGCGGGGGAGGAGAAGGAGGAGGAGGCGGGAGGAGGAGGAGGAGGAGGGTCGGGGGAGGAGGAGGATCGGGAGGAGGATGGGAGGAGTCGGGGTCGGCGGAGCGGCGGCGGCGGCGGCGGAGTGGGGGGGGGAGCCTGGGGGGGTAGAATAGGAAGTTTTGTTTTCTTTTTCTTTTTTTAAAAAATTTTGGGGTGTGTAAAGTAAGTGGTGGGGTGTGTTTAGCCGGGCCCCCGATTTTAAGGTCAGAATTTTTTTTTTGTCATCTAAAACATAATATTCCCTTTATCTTAGGGTGTGTCCGGTAGGAGAGAAAAGTGAGAGGGATGAAAATAGAGGAGGAAAAAGTGGGAGGAAGGAAAATAGAGAAGGAAAAAGTGAAGGGAAAGATTCATTCTCTCTTGTTTGGTATGAAAGAAAGTAAAAGTGGAGGGATTACTTTTCCCTCGTAAGGGTGTGTTTGGTAGAAGGGAAAAGTGGAAGGAAAGAAAAAATATGAGGAAAAAGTGGAAGGTCATGGTGCATACGGTCCGGTCCGGGCCGGCCCACGGCCCGAATTCGGCGGGCCAGACCGGGCTCGGGCCGGTCCAGGCCCGGCACTTAGTTAAAAACGGGCCAGGCCAGGCCTGGCCCGGTTCAGCTCACGTAGGCCCAGCCCGGCCCACTGGATCGGACCAGGGTGCAGCCGGTCCGGGCCGAACCGGTTCACGGGCCGGGCCGGGCCTTGGTCGGTTCGGGCCGGTTGGGGCCGGTTGAACCGGGCCGGCCCGGTTTTGATGTTTTTTTTTCTTTTCTTTACTTTATTTAACTTTTTTTTGTTAATTTTTTTCAAAAAAAAATTGTAATTTAATTTTGAAAAAAAATGGTAAAAGTAAAAAAAATATTTCTCTCTCTTCCTTTATCCGGGCTTGGGACCGGCAAATGCTTGCTTGGCATAGGCGGAGTTAAAAAATGTTTTTTTTAAAATAAAAAATAGTTTTTGAAAGTATAAGTTAAAATTTGAAAAGTATAAGTTAAAATTTAAAAGTATAAGTTAAAATTAAAATATTTTAAGTATAAAAGTATAAGTTTAAATGTACATACCTAATACCTTGCATCGTAGTCTCATTGTTGTTCGCCTTCATGCAATGAAAGCGATTCCAAATCCAGCTCGTGGACATCATGATCTTCTTCATCTTTCTGGTTTTGGGTTCTTTTATCGGCTTTCATCCAATCTTGTACGCACACTAGTGCTTCCAAGATATCAGGCTTCAAGCGGCTCCTCCTATCGCTCAACATCCTTGAACTTGCACTAAAACAGGACTCCGATGCTACCGTAGACACCGGAACCATCAGTAGATCCCGTGCTGTCACGACCCGATTCCCAAATTGTTGGGCCGGGCCGAGCCATGTCCAGCCTACGCTTGATTAGAGCGTAGTAAGCTGTTCTAGACAGTCAGGTAATAATGATAAATGTGCTAATAATTAAGATAGTTTAAGAATGATCACAACACAGCTTCTATATAGATGAAAAACCACTAAGTTTGATAATAAATAGTACACAACCAAAAGTAGTACTGGAGACAAAGTCCAGTTTAAAGGTACAAAACAGCGTCTGTGATAATAACCCAACACTAAGTCAAACTAAGCAGCTAAGCAGGATTCCCTGCTGGAATATCCTCAACTGGAGCTCCATAGTACGGGTCACAAAGCATTTCTTCCTCGGTCAAAATACCTACAACGTTATCCTGTCAGGACGGGAGCAAGTACAACCTCTACTACTAAAGTACTGAATGTATAATGCAAGAGATGTACAACAGGAACATGGTATGATAAGACTGAAAAATAGACATACTGGAATCAGGGTAAATCATATAAAGCGGAAAATCATGGTATATCTTGATTATCATTTTAAGACACTCTTGTCAATTGTGGCATATGTACATTATGTATTAAAACTGGAGCAGGTATGAGATCGGTCAATAGGTGCTATGCTAGTTTACTGCAATGTACGTATGTACATTCTACAAGTCCAGAAACTACATTCTTAGTTTACTGCAATGTACGTAAGTACATTCCACAAGTCCAGAAACTACATTCTTAGTTTACTGCAATGTACGTATGTACATTCCACAAGTCCAGAAACCGCACTGCTAGTTTACTGCAATGTACGTATGTACATTCCACAAGTCCAAAAACTACACAATTAGCATACTGCAATGTAAGTGAGTACATTCCACGAGTCCAGTAACTATACTATCAACTCTCTCATAACCCAGTAATCATCATGTAAAAGATACGAGAAATAGTGTAAAGCATGGTGGGAACTGGCAATAGTATGAAACATGTTATGATTTGACTTGCTACTCCAAGGATCAGCATTCACATGGGTTGATTAACATTCTTTTATCACATAACAGTGTTTTTAACATGTACAATTAACAAAAGACTTGCAACTGGATTAATGGTAATTTACAAGGTTGTCACATGTACTTAACATTAAAAGACAGTAAATGAGTTTGTAGATGTACTTGCCTGGAGCAAAGCAATGCAATGACAATAAAGCTAAGATGTAGAGTGTCCTGGCACTGAAAACATATATATACTCAGACTCTAAGTTACAAGTCAATATAAATACACTAGTGATGTGAGAAGGCCAAATTGGACATTGGCTAGGTGAACTTAGCCTATGGGTTCAAAGTGAAGTGATTTGGCATCTAAACTAACACATGGGTCTCCCATATTAAGGCTGGTTAGCAATCCAAATACTAGAAATACACAAAAATCACAAGTCATGACTTAGTCATAATTATTGGTAAAATAAACATTCTGTGCACTGTGTTCTAACAATTTTAGAAAAATACTAGAAATCTCCAATAAATGCAAAATAATATACTGACAGAAACCTTGCTAATTATAGAAATTTATTATAATTTTTCTGGAATTTATTACCCAACAGAAGTATTTTAGAAAAATCAGTTTTCATAAATATACAGAAAGTGAGTTCTGGTTTCATATGCCAAACTAGGGGCAAAACAGTAAATTAAATACTACAAAAATTATACTAAATTAGCCAACTTAACAAAGTATCTAAAAACTATTTTTTCATAATTTTAGCAATACTCTAAGTATTTTTAGAAAATCAAAAACAGTAATGCACACAATAATTAATTATCTGCGTATTTTGTCCATGTATATAATTTGAATCAAAGTTCAAATACAGGACCCAAGGCCATGAATCAAGTCCAATATGACTTGTATAGGTCTTGAATGTTTGAAAACACATTTGAGCCCAAATACCCATGCTAGGCTTGGACACCAAATGGTTGCAGTAATTTAAATACAATAAAATACAATTTGGTAAAAATACAAAATAATTATTAATATTTTAATAGGGCAAAGTTATGCATAGTAGTTGCAAAAGTATGACAACTTATTTTATAAAGATAATTTACACTAAGTAAAGTAAAACACATATATAAAAGTACATCTACAATATTTATATTTATACATAAATATATAGATATTTATATCAAGGATATATATATATCCATATTTTTAAAAGTTACATATATATATATATGTAAGGAAAATAATCAATTTATAAAGTATATATATATAATGAAACATTTAATTATAAAGTGTATAATAATGTATATATACATATGAAAACATATATATACATAATTTACTAACTATAAAAATATATACAAGAAAATATATACATATATACATATATGTATATAAATACATATAAATATATATATAAAAGTTTACTAATTATAAAATTATATATACATATAATATACTGTCAAAATACAGTATATAAAATATATATATATATATACTAATATATATATATATATACACATATATATATAAATATATATATAGAAAATAGAAAAAGGAAAAAGGAAAAGAAAAACAAAAACAAAAACAAACAGCAGGGGGGCTCGAACTCGGGCCAGCGGGGGGGGGGGGGGGGTTTATAAACTGTGCGGGCTGGCCAGTAGGTCGGGTTCGGGTGGCTGTTAGAACGGGGGTTTGATTAATTATATGTCAGATTTTAAGTTAATGGGTTTTAAACCCGTTAGCACAAAACCAAACCCGTTCTCTAAATAACAGTTCGCTCGTGTCCATACTGTCCAGGACACGAGAAATGAGATCTGACACCGTGTCGACGTGTCCATGCACTGCACGACACGCACGACACGATCTACGCGTGTCCGAGTACGGGGCTGGGGTCGTCGTGTCCTGGCGAACAACATATTCGAAAACGAGACACGTACGATACGAAATGGAGACTGCAACGTACGTGTCCGGCGAACTCGAGCGTGGAAGAGTGGGCGATCGGCGGCTGGGGGCGTCGGCGTCGTGGCGCTGTGGTGGCGCCGCACTCGCCTCGGCACGGCGAGTCGACTGGTGGAGGTTGGGGTCGACGACGGCGAACGGTGGTGGTCGAACGGAGGGTCGCCGGAGTTGGGTGTCTGTCGAGTTTGGGAGAGGGAAAACGCGGCGGAGCTTGGTCGTGGTGGGGTGGAGACAGTGGTGGTGAGATGAGGAAGACGAGGGGGGTTTATATAGGGGGTGAAGGCGGTGGATTACGGCCGGATTAGGGTTAGGGTTACGGCCGGATTAGGGTTAGGGTTAGGGGAAGGCGGTGGGGGAGATGAGGGGTTTTTAGGGTTAGGTCCCTAGAACTTAGGAAATTTCCTATAGGTCCTTTCCATTGGGTTATGCAAATATTAATTTGCAAAAGTCCTCCCGCAGTTAGTTTATGCAAATTAAATTTGCAAACAACAAATAGGAAATTACAAACAGCGTTTAAATAAATCTAAAAATTGCAAAACCTATATAAAACAATTCATTTTATTGCAAAAAGGTATTTTATGTATTTAAAACCATTTAAAAATCATTTAAAAATACAGGAAAAATTCCTAATATTTACTATAAAATATTTTAATACTAAAAATAATCATTAATGGCCAATTATCACTAATTAACAAAAATTTGAAAAACAGGGGCTGACAAGTCTTCCCTCCTTGAAAAATTTCGTCCTCGAAATTTACAAGAACTGAAGACACGCGAGGCAACTAACGTTTTAAAATAATTACAGCGATGACTAAGGCTATCTCCTAATGATGGAACGTCTATGAAACAGGTCTACTGGTCAATGGCTTGTCTTATGAGTGCAGCTACTAAATGATGGTTTGGTAAAAGTCTAATGACAGGTTACTTAATGAGGCACTAGAATCAAACAGTCATATACAAATAAATCCAACCTGTGGCACCGTCTGTCAAGTATTCTGGCTCTGGCTCTGGGCCCTGCACTGGTACTGCTGCCTGGATGGCTAAAGGGTATGCTGAGTATTCAGGAGCCCCTGGATCAAAGCCAGTAATTGGGTTCCGTCAAGGGAAATAATAGTCTGGGGAGGTATGATAGGAGGTGGGGGTGGAGGTATCTGGGTCTGCGGGGTAGGAGGTGGTGGAGGTGCAAAGTCTAATGGACCTATCCGGGTGGTAGGGAGAGGTGATGAAGGTGTACCGTCACCTGAGGTGGCAGAATCGGGAGAGTCTGTAGGGTCCATCTATTTAAAAAAAAAAGACAAAGGAATTATAAGAATAAAGCAAGCAGTCATAAGCAAACAATTTAGTTACACTACCGGTCCTACGCTGTGATGAGTTTTCCTATGTTGCAATCCTAAAATTCCTCTAGGTGTTCTAGATGTCGTTCCTAGTGTTATCTAGTTATCCTTAATTTCTGCAGGCGTGCTTGGTACAGTAACGTAACCAAACAACTTTAGTCAGGACCTGCATGGGCCGCCAAAAAAACATGTCACGACCCGATTCCCAAATTGTTGGGCCGGGCCGAGCCATGTCCAGCCTACGCTTGATTAGAGCGTAGTAAGCTGTTCTAGACAGTCAGGTAATAATGATAAATGTGCTAATAATTAAGATAGTTTAAGAATGATCACAACACAGCTTCTATATAGATGAAAAACCACTAAGTTTGATAATAAATAGTACACAACCAAAAGTAGTACTGGAGACAAAGTCCAGTTTAAAGGTACAAAACAGCGTCTGTGATAATAACCCAACACTAAGTCAAACTAAGCAGCTAAGCAGGATTCCCTGCTGGAATATCCTCAACTGGAGCTCCATAGTACGGGTCACAAAGCATTTCTTCCTCGGTCAAAATACCTACAACGTTATCCTGTCAGGACGGGAGCAAGTACAACCTCTACTACTAAAGTACTGAATGTATAATGCAAGAGATGTACAACAGGAACATGGTATGATAAGACTGAAAAATAGACATACTGGAATCAGGGTAAATCATATAAAGCGGAAAATTATGGTATATCTTGATTATCATTTTAAGACACTCTTGTCAATTGTGGCATATGTACATTATGTATTAAAACTGGAGCAGGTATGAGATCGGTCAATAGGTGCTATGCTAGTTTACTGCAATGTACGTATGTACATTCTACAAGTCCAGAAACTACATTCTTAGTTTACTGCAATGTACGTAAGTACATTCCACAAGTCCAGAAACTACATTCTTAGTTTACTGCAATGTACGTATGTACATTCCACAAGTCCAGAAACCGTACTGCAAGTTTACTGCAATGTACGTATGTACATTCTACAAGTCCAGAAACTACACAATTAGCATACTGCAATGTAAGTGAGTACATTCCACGAGTCCAGTAACTATACTATCAACTCTCTCATAACCCAGTAATCATCATGTAAAAGATACGGAAAATAGTGTAAAGCATGGTGGGAACTAGCAATAGTATGAAACATGTTATGATTTGACTTGCTACTCCAAGGATCAGTATTCACATGGGTTGATTAACATTCTTTTATCACATAACAGTGTTTTTAACATGTACAATTAACAAAAGACTTACAACTGGATTAATGGTAATTTACAAGGTTGTCATATGTACTTAACATTAAAAGACAGTAAATGAGTTTGTAGATGTACTTGCCTGGAGCAAAGCAATGCAATGACAATAAAGCTAAGATGTAGAGTGTCCTGGCACTGAAAACATATATATACTCAGACTCTAAGTTACAAGTCAATATAAATACACTAGTGATGTGAGAAGGCCAAATTGGACATTGGCTAGGTGAACTTAGCCTAGGGGTTCAAAGTGAAGTGATTTGGCATCTAAACTAACACATGGGTCTCCCATATTAAGGCTGGTTAGCAATCCAAATACTAGAAATACACAAAAATCACAAGTCATGACTTAGTCATAATTATTGGTAAAATAAACATTCTGTGCACTGTGTTCTAACAATTTTAGAAAAATACTAGAAATCTCCAATAAATGCAAAATAATATACTGACAGAAACCTTGCTAATTATAGAAATTTATTATAATTTTTCTGGGATTTATTACCCAACAGAAGTATTTTAGAAAAATCAGTTTTCATAAATATACAGAAAGTGAGTTCTGGTTTCATATGCCAAACTAGGGGCAAAACAGTAAATTAAATACTACAAAAATTATACTAAATTAGCCAACTTAACAAAGTATCTAAAAACTATTTTTCCATAATTTTAGCATTACTCTAAGTATTTTTAGAAAATCAAAAACAGTAATGCACACAATAATTAATTATCTGCGTATTTTGTCCATGTATATAATTTGAACCAAAGTTCAAATACAGGACCCAAGGCCATGAATCAAGTCCAATATGACTTGTACAGGTCTTGAATGTGTGAAAACATATTTGAGCCCAAATACCCATGCTAGGCTTGGACACCAAATGGTTGCAGTAATTTAAATACAATAAAATACAATTTGGTAAAAATACAAAATAATTATTAATATTTTAATAGGACAAAGTTATGCATAGTAGTTGCAAAAGTATGACAACTTATTTTATAAAGATAATTTACACTAAGTAAAGTAAAACACATATATAAAAGTACATCTACATTATTTATATTTATACATAAATATATAGATATTTATATCAAGGATATATATATATCCATATTTTTAAAAGTTACATATATATATATATATATGTAAGGAAAATAATCAATTTATAAAGTATATATATATAATGAAACATTTAATTATAAAGTGTATAATAATGTATATATACATATGAAAACATATATATACATAATTTACTAACTATAAAAATATATACAAGAAAATATATACATATATACATATATGTATATAAATACATATAAATATATATATAAAAGTTTACTAATTATAAAATTATATATACATATAATATACTGTCAAAATACAGTATATAAAATATATATATATATACTAATATATATATATATACACACATATATATATAAATATATATATAGAAAATAGAAAAAGGAAAAAGGAAAAGAAAAAGAAAAACAAAAACAAACAGCAGGGGGGCTCGAACTCGGGCCAGCGGGGGGGGGGGTTTCTAAACTGTGCGGGCTGGCCAGTAGGTCGGGTTCAGGTGGCTGTTAGAACGGGGGTTTGATTAATTATATGTCAGATTTTAAGTTAATGGGTTTTAAACCCGTTAGCACAAAACCAAACCCGTTCTCTAAATAACAGTTCGCTCGTGTCCATACTGTCCAGGACACGAGAAATAAGATCTGACACCGTGTCGATGTGTCCATGCACTGCATGACACGCACGACACGATCTACGCGTGTCCGAGTACGGGGCTGGGGTCGTCGTGTCCTTGCGAACAACATACTCGAAAACGAGACACGTACGATACGAAATGGAGACTGCAACGTACGTGTCCGGCGAACTCGAGCGTGGAAGAGTGGGCGATCGGCGGCTGGGGGCGTCGGCGTCGTGGCGCTGTGGTGGCGCCGCACTCGCCTCGGCACGGCGAGTCGACTGGTGGAGGTTGGGGTCGACGACGGCAAACGGTGGTGGTCGAACGGAGGGTCGCCGGAGTTGGGTGTCTGTCGAGTTTGGGAGGGGAAAAACGCGGCGGAGCTTGGTCGTGGTGGGGTGGAGACAATGGTGGTGAGATGAGGAAGACGAGGGGGTTTATATAGGGGGTGAAGGCGGTGGATTACGGCCGGATTAGGGTTAGGGTTACGGCCGGATTAGGGTTAGGGTTAGGGGAAGGCGGTGGGGGAGATGAGGGGTTTTTAGGGTTAGGTCCCTAGAACTTAGGAAATTTCCTATAGGTCCTTTCCATTGGGTTATGCAAATATTAATTTGCAAAAGCCCTCCCGCAGTTAGTTTATGCAAATTAAATTTGCAAACAACAAATAGGAAATTACAAACAGCGTTTAAATAAATCTAAAAATTACAAAACCTATATAAAACAATTCATTTTATTGCAAAAAGGTATTTTATGTATTTAAAACCATTTAAAAATCATTTAAAAATACAGGAAAAATTCCTAATATTTACTATAAAATATTTTAATACTAAAAATAATCATTAATGGCCAATTATCACTAATTAACAAAAATTTAAAAAACAGGGGCTGACACGTGCTATGGTAGAAAGAACAGAAAATCTCTTGTCGTGTCTCTTCCACCATTCTAAAACGGTGAAGTGATCTGGAGTCTCATCTTCGTCTTGATAAGAATTAAGGTAAAGAGACAACTCTTAAGTAGGTTGGGAAGATTACTTTTGTTTCTTCCTTTGTAGTATGCGACCGGCTGCTGATAGCTTAGACGCCAAGCCGGAGCTACTACTAGCCCCCTTCCCCTGAGTTGGTCGGGTCGACGTTGCTCCTTCTTCGTACAGTATAACTAACCTGTCCAACACAACTTTAACTTCTAGTTTCATGTCAGTAACATCTATACCCATATATTTTCCATATCCATCTAATAAAACCTCTACGCCATCCAATTTGATTGTAGGATCAAATATGGAAGCCAAACAATATAAAAGGGGTACTTCACCCCAATATTTCTTGAATTTGGCTTCCATATTTCTTACCGCATATTCAAAATTTGGATGATCTCTATATTTAGAAAATAAATAAGACATGTTACAAAGTTCACGTAAAGCTAAGCAAGATGTGGGATAATAAACACCAGAAAGAATACATGTAGCATTGTAAAAAACTTCTAAAAAATCACAAACACTTTCAACTGCTACCCAATCATCAGTAGTAACCTGATAGTCAAAGCTGACATCCGAAGTACAATAATATATAATAGCATTCTTAAAAGGAATTGCAGATTTCAACATCAAGTAGGTGGAGTTCCACATATTTGGTATATCCTTCACAAATCTTCTAAAAGTAATACCAAAATGTGCGCAGGTGCATGCAAAACTTTGTTGTCTACTTGGAGACGAGTTTAGGTGGAGCAAGCATTGTCGCAGAGTGTCTAAATGGGGACCAAAAAATCGTAAACATTCTTTAACAACTAAGTTAATTATATGGCAAGCACACCTAACATACAAAAGTCTACCATCTAAAATAGGCTGAAAAATCACTGACAAAGAAGACATAGCAGCAATATTGTTTGATGCATTGTCCAAAGAGATAGAAAAAAATTTATGGTGAATATCATATTCACGCACGTATTTTGAAATCTCACTTGAAATTACAGCGCCCGTGTGTGGACATTCTATAATTTTAAGACAGATGATGCGTTTTTGCAACATCCATTGTGCATCTATATAGTATGCAGTAATACAAATATAAGCATAACTCCACTTAGTAGTCCAAATATCAGAAGTAATAGACAACTTACTAACATTTTGAAAATCCGCTTTCAAAGCGGCTTTTCGCTCGTTAAAGAGACGAATAGCCTCATTTCGAGCTTGTTGTCTACTCACTCTAGTAAAGGAGGGGTTTAGAGAAATTGATGTATAATCTCGTAAAGATTCGCTTTCACCCGTCGTGAAAGGAAGTTCTTCACGAATAATATGTTTAGTTAATTCAGTTTTATGTCGAGCAGCTGAGTAAGTAAAGTTACCCATTGAAGAACCGGTGGTGCCAAAGCTTATTTGGGTTTGGGACGCTTGAAGTGTATCATTCCCGTAGCAAGTATCGTAGTGTCTGGATATGGTCCCGGTGCCACCGCCCTTCTTCCATGCGTACTGGTTGCAACATTTCTTGCATTGCGCCTTGTACGGCATTGGTTCACCCTTGGCATCTAAAACAAGCGAACCATCAGGATTAGTTTAAAAAATCAAAGTAAAATATTCCCAATACTTGGACCTTTTTTTTCTTTTCAGGACGTTGGGTGGAACTAGCGACTTCCGGAGGAGATGGTTGGAAATCCTCCGGAATCGGATTGGTTGCTACTTGCTCAGGTGGAATTTGAGTACCGTCAAAAAAAGTATTAAAAAATTGGTAAGTCCAGCAAGATCAAGTGGGTTTGAACCTTCACCAGCCATATATAAAATAAAATAAAGTAAAACTTTGTTAGAAGAAAGTAAGGGATTGAGAGGAAGATCGGGAAGCCGTAGAGCCGGAATGGAGTTGGGAGGGAGATCGGGAAGCCGTAGAGCACCAGAGCACCGGAGAGGGAAAGCCGTAGAACACCGTAGAGAAATGCAGAGAAATGTTTGGAATGAGTTGTGTTTGAAAAATGGGATTTTTGGCCTATTTATAGAAATTTTTCAGGATTATTTTAGTAATTTTGGGCCCAAAATGACCCAAATGCCCCTCCCAACATTTTAAAAACGGCTATATGGGAGAGGCATTTTGGTAAAAGACCCACCCCCAAACGGTCGGCTGACTTTTTTTAAAAAAAATTGAACCGCTCAGCCCAACGGTCGGCTGGACCGGTCCAATCGGGCCGGGCTTCGGGCCCGTCCACCCGGGCCGGGCCTACAACCGAATAAAAAAAAATTCTCGGGCCGGGCCGGGCCGGGCCGGGCTCGGGCTGGGGGGAGGCCCGACCCGACCCGTTGGGGGTTGGGGGGCCGGGCCGGGCCGGGCTGATTTGACCGCGGGCCGGTCCGGGCCTGGGCCGGGTACCGGGCTAATCGGCCCAACCTACAACTTGAGTGGGAGGAAAGAAACATTTTCTCTTGTTTGGTATGAGGAGAAAAGTGGATGGAAGGAAAAGTGGAGGGATTGGTTTTCCCTCATAATCTAAGAAAATCAATCATCCCAAAAGTGGGAGGAAAAGTGGAAAAAAAAATGCATACCTATCTTAATTTACAATTATACCCTATAGAAATTATATTATTTTAAAGTAGTTGAATAAAGTCAAATGGTAAATAAATGTTGTTAGTTGAGGATATAATTGGTAAAGCCTATATTTTTTTTTCTTCCTTCCACTTTTCTTTTCATACCAAACAAAGGAAAATATATCACTTCCATTTTCCTTCCATCCTACCAAACACAAAAGAAAGAAATAGTCTTTCCTTTCCATATGGATGGAAAATAAATTTTTCTGATTTTCCTTCCTTCCACTTTTCCATCCTTCCTACCAAACACAACCTAAGAAATCCAATCCCCCAAAAGTGGGAGGAAAAGTGGAAGAAAAAGTGGAGGCTTGTATTAATTAACAATTATACCCCCATATAAATGTATTATTTAAAAATTATTTATGAAGTCAAATGGTAAATAAGTGTTTTTAGTTGAGGGTAGAATTGGTAAACCCTATATTTTTTACTTTCTTTCCTTCCACTTTTTTTTCATACCAAACAAAGGAAAATGCATCTCTTATCTTTTCCATCCTTGCTACCAAACAGAAAGGAAGTAAATGATATTTTCTTTCCATATGGAAGGAAAATGTATCCGTATCTTTTTACTTCCTTTCATTTTTTCATCCTTCCTACCAAACACAGCCTTAGGCGAGAGTTTCTTACTTTGGACGATAATAAATATTTTAGTAGTCTTAAAGTTAGTATTCGCCTTTACTTTCCTCTACTATAGGCGAGAATATTATTGTTAGTAGCCTTAGATTTTTTTCTTGCAAAGAATTTATTGGTCGTCCAAGCTAATTAATAGTCGCTAGTGAGTTGACAATATTTTTTGGAAATTTTGAGAACTTTAGACCACAATAGTAATTTGTTAGTCGCTAAACATAAACTTAGGTGACTAAATTTTTTTGGTCGTCCCAGATTTTGTGGCATAAAGCCCTTATATATATATATATATATATATATATATATATATATACTATAATCACCAATATGACGATAAGACCAAATTAGGCTGCGTGACCCATGAATGCACCTAGCGACACATGTCGATGGATACGTATCGCTCAAATACTCCTTTAAATCCAAATTGACCGTGTGTATCACAAATTGTTATGATATGACACCATGTATCCTAATTTGCACACGAGGAGATCAATTCTCACTAAAATAAGACTCAAATACCATGCTTTGACATAGATCGAACACTTGGTGGACACGAATTGCGTCCCCAAGCTAGATCTCTCATTCTAGTCACTAGATCTACTAAAATTGGGCCTTCTACGCTCCGAATCTAATAAAATATATCTAGGAATTTAGGATTCCTGTGGGAATTTCCTACAAATTATGTATGAAGAATTCAAGGAGAAGAACCGTTACCAATTGGGAAGAGGTTCCGAATAGAAAACTATGGTGTCGAACACGAAGACGCCGCTCCGACACGATCCATCTCCGGTTAGCACCTCCTAGACTCCACTAGAGGTCTTCATGCCAAGAATCTCCATGAAGGAATTGAGAATGAAGAGAAATTGGAGAGGAAGAGAGAATTTGGGGTTGGTGCTCCAATAAAGAATTAAAGAGGAGCGTGGAGAAGAAGAAATAAAGTGTGAAGAATGAGAGGGAGGGGACTGTTGACACAAAGTCATAATCAACCAAATATTGATAGAATTGACTAAATAATACTTGTGATAATTCAATACGACACATGAAGACTACATCCAGCACAAGTCAGACGACAGCTCAGTTTTGCAATGCAAGTCCTTTTTGAGTCTGTATTTTATAATTTTATTGAGTCTAGACTTATGTAAACTGAGTTGTGCTGAGCATCTGAGACTTAACCTATACCCTACCCAAAATCCAAAAGCTCCACACACATCCAAATAAGCCCATTGGACCAATGTTCCATTCTGTGCTCTGGAGACAGAGTTCGGGCCGAACTCTCCCTCCACACAGAGTTCGGGCCGAACTTTGTCCCCTAAAAATCAGCACCCTAATTTTTAGGGTTGGCTGGTTGCAAGTTGTCCAACGGCCAAATTTTTGAAAATTCTAACCAGAATTCTGGCCGAATTCTGCCTACCTGATATCCTATAAATAGGCCATGAATTCTCTCATTTTCATTCATCCAATCTTCTTTTCTCTTCTCTCTAAAGCTCAATACAAGCCATACCCTTCTTCATCTACTAGCCACAAGCTCCCTAAGCCTCAAGTGCTCAGCATTTTTCAGTTAGGAGTTTGTGCAAAAGTTCAAGAAGTCGCTTGGAAAATTCCAAGCATCGCTACTGCGATCTTTGTAAGAAGTTGACGTGCTCTTCTGAAGAAAAGGCACGGGGTGTAACTACTATTTCACAAATAGTGGATTTAATCTTGAGCTAGAGTTCTCAGGCCTAGACTAGTCCTCCACGAGGGAAACCAGGTTAAAATCGGCTGTGTTTACGTATGCTTTCTTGCTCCTTATTTATTTCCGCATTTACTCTGATTATTTTTACTTGTGAAAGAGTTTAATTTTTAATTGGCTATTATCGCTATAAACTCTATTCACCCCCCTCTAGAGTTACCATCTGTTCTTCAATTGGTATCAGAGCTCTGTTCTCTCTACAAGGACTAACATCCTAGAGCTGATCCATGACAACCACATAATCCTTGATTTCCAATCATGGTGAAGGACAGTCCACTCATAGGCCTCCCCTATTTGATGGAACTAACTACACCTATTGGAAAACAAGGATGAGTTTTTATCTCAAGTCGCTAGACTTCGACCTGTGGACCATCGTCACTGATGGTTACAAAAAGCCCGCCAGGATAGTTGTCAATGGCGATCTCGTTGAGAAACCACATGACAAATATTCTGACGAGGAGAAGAAACAAGCAAGTCTCGACACGAGAGCTATTAATGCTTTGTTCTATGCTATATACATGAATGAGTTCAACAGGGTCTCAACATGCACCACCTCTCACAAAGTATGGAGACTTCTAGAAGTGACGCATGAAGGAACCACCCAAGTCAAGGAATCAAAGATAAGCCGTCTCACTCAAGAATATGAGGCTTTCAAGATGAAGCAAAATGAGACGATCACGCAAATGTTCACAAGATTCCTCGACATCATCAATCCCCTATCTTCGCTCGGCAAACAATATACAAATCACGAGAAGATTCGCAAGCTACTTAGGGGGCTACCAAAGATTTGGAACCCTAAGGTGACAGCCATCATAGAAGAAAATGATCTCATAACCATGTCCATGGAGACCTTGATGGGAAAGCTGATGACTCATGAGCTTGACCTCAAAGACTTCGAAGAGCCTGCTCCTAACGCTAAGGAGATCGCTCTCAAAGCTCACCGACGAAGGGCTGACCCCGAAGAGACGGATGACGACAACTCAGAAGGTGATGATCAAGCTCTCCTTGTCCGCAACTTCAAGAAATTCCTTCGTTTTAACCGAAGAAAGAAGGAACCACAAGAAGACGACGAAGAAGAGCCAACCTGCTACGGTTACAAGAAGACGGGACATGTCCGAAAAGACTGTCCATTCTTAAAGAAGAGCAACCGTTATGAGAAACCATACAAGAAGACTTCCTCAAAGAAATAGGCCAACACAAGCATTTGGCATGAAAGCGAAGCTAGTGACTCCGAGGAAGAAAAAGACTCTCCTCAAGACACGGCAAATGTGTGCCTAATGGCAACGTCCGACAAGGTATCAAACGAAACTCTTGATGACTTCACTTTTGATAAACTTGGCGATGCTTTCACCGATTTACTTGATGATCATAAAAAGGTCATTGGTAAATATAAACATGCCAAGGAAAAGATCAAAAGTCATGAAGTCGAAATTCAAAGACTTTCTTTACTACTTGATAACATTAGAGATACTTTACCTACGGATGTCACAAATGAGGTATCTAAGCTTAAAATAAGCTTACATGATGCTGAAGCACGCATTGAACAACAAACACAAGAAATTACAGCACTCAACACGGAGCTTGCAGAAGAAAAGAGTAGACACAAGATTTCTATTACTAAGATATATGGTTTGAATGCTAAGGTTACTGAACTGCAGGCTGTCTCTAAGAAATTAGAGACTAAATTGGGAAAACAGGTTGCTCAACCTCAAACCCAATCACATGAGACACACACAAAGCATGACACTAATCATACTAGTCAACCACGTCATCCACCTGCAGCTCATAATCATGCTTACATATACACACACTTTCATAAAGCACACAAACCACATGCACGTAGAAATAGTTCTCATATGTCACAGAATCATCATGCTACACATAGATACAACCATCACTATGTTGCACAAAATCACCATCACTCTATATATAGACATCATCACCATGTTATTCCATATAGACATCATCACCATGCTACTCCATATAGACATTATCACCATACTGCTCCACATCACTCTACATATAGACATCATCACCATGCTAACTCTACATATCATCATGCTAATCACCATCACTCTACTCATAGACATCATATGCATGCTCCTAACATAAATATGAATGCTATATGTACTTATTGTGGATTACATGGACACATTTCACCACAATGCAGAATTAGAAGATTAGTAGATAGAAAGATATATGCATGGTTTCCGAAAACTAACTTTTTAGGACCCTCAAGAACTTGGATACCAAAGGTCACATCTACTCTTGATGTAGGTGGACCTTCCCTCCTTAACTAAGAGTAAGTGGATTCTCGATAGTGGATGCTCGTGGCATATGACGGGAGACGCAAATCTTTTCGCATCACTATCGATGAAGAGAGAAGGATATGTATCCTTCGGTAACAACCTAAAAGGGTATATTATAGGTAATGGTATTATTGGTCATCCTCCCTCTCTCGTAATAAAGGATGTCTGCCTAGCGACCGAGTTAAAGCATAACCTACTCAGCATTAGTCATCTTGCTGACCATGGATATGACATTAACTTTGGACAAAATAAATGCTTTATTTATGATAGGTCAACAGGAGACATCGCTTTTGAAGGGATAAGAGAGGATAATATTTATATTTTTTATTTGTCTAGAGATACTAACAATGCAGGTAGATGCCTATATGCTCATAAGGATGAAAGATTACTATGGCACCAGCGTCTTGGTCATGCCAACCTGGATACTATATCCAGGCTATCGACTAAGAAGCTAGTTAGAGGCTTGCCCGACATCACATTCAAAAAGGACACGGTATGTGCCGAATATGAATTGAATAAGGCAACCAAGTCCTCTTTTCATTCCATAAACTCTGTAAGCACTACTAGACGCTTGTAATTACTTCATATGGATTTATTAGGCCATAGTAGAGTAGCCATTCTTGGTGAAAAACTCTACGCTTTTGTCATTGTTGATAATTTTTCTAGATTTACATAGGTTTTCTTTCTTACAAATAAAAGTGATGCTATTTTGGTTTTCAAGATTTTTGTAAAGAAAGTTCAAAACAAAAAAGGCTACATGATTACTCGAATCCGAAGTGATCATGGAGGCGAATTCGAAAATACTGATTTTGAAAAGTTTTGTGATTCCAATGGTTTTGATCATGAGTTTTCTTGTCCAAGAACTCCTCAACAAAATGGTGTTGTGGAGCAAAAGAATAGGACTCTTGCCGATATGGCTAGAGTCATGTTGAACAAGTTTTCACTTCCGAAATACTTTTGGGCTGAAGCTGTCAGTACAGCGTGCCACATTTTAAATAGGGTGCTTATTCGTCCTATTACGAAGAAAATACCCTATGAGTTTTGGTTTGGGAGAACCCCAAATGTTTCTTATTTTAGAGTTTTTGGTTGTAGATGTTTTATCCTTAACACCAAAGACAACTTAGGTAAATTTGATGCCAAAGCTGACGATGGTATTTTCCTTGGCTATGCTGCCAAGAGCAAGGGATATAGAGTATTTAACAAACGCTCATTAATTGTGGAAGAGTCTACAAATATGACTTTTGATGAAGATAACAGTGCAGCAGCTACTCTTGATGATGATGTTGAGCCATCAACTTCTACTCCAATGAATACCACAACCGAAACCAATTCTCTGGAGGACTTGCCAAAGAAATTCTCTTTCAAGCCGTCACATCTAGAAAATTTGGTAATAGGTGAGGTTTCACGTGGAGTAACTACTAGATCATCATTAAGAGACTATTGCTAGCACTGCCTTTATTTCACAAATTTAGCCGAAAAACATTTTAGAAGCTTTTAATGATGAATTTTAGATTTCTGCTATGCAAGAGGAACTCAACCAATTCGAGAGGAGCCAAATATGGGAACTCGTTCCTAGACCGGCTAATCACTCGATCATTGGTACTAAATGGGTTTTTAGAAACAAAGTAAATGAAGATGGTTCAGTCACACGCAACAAAACTCGTTTAGTAGCCCAAGGATACAACCAAGAGGAAGGTATCGACTACGATGAGACTTATGCTCCTGTTGCTAGATTGGAATCCATTCGGATGCTTTGTGCATTTACAAATTTTCAAAATTTTAAATTATTTCAAATGGATGTTAAAAGTGCTTTCTTGAATGGATTTATTAAGGAGGAAGTTTATGTGAAACAACCTCCTGGCTTTGAAAATCACAAATTTCTCGACAATGTTTTCAAGCTGAAGAAAGCGCTATATGGCCTCAAACAAGCCCCTAGAGCTTGGTATGAAAGGCTAAGAAATTTCTTGCTTGAGAAAGGTTTTTCTAAAGGAAAAATTGACACCACACTTTTTATAAAATCTTTTAAAGACACTATTCTCTTAGTCCAAATATACGTATATGATATTATATTTGGTTCTACTGATGAAACCCTCTGTCAAGATTTTGCCAAGTGTATGCAGACCGAGTTTGAGATGAGCATGATAGGGGAGCTCAACTACTTTCTTGGACTGCAAGTCAAACAAATGACAAATGGAACTTTCATCTGTCAATTGAAGTATACAAAGGACATGCTGAAGAAATCCGACCTTGACAACGTCAAACCAATCAGCACTCCAATGGCTACTACAACTAAACTAGAACCAGATGAAAGCGGCAAACCCGTGGACCAACGTAAGTATCGAGGTATGATAGGCAGTCTACTCTATTTAACTGCTAGTCGCCCTGATATTATGTTTAGCGTTTGCCTGTGTGCTAGATATCAAGCAAATCCTAAGGAATCACACATGACTGCTGTTAAGCGTTTCTTTCGATACCTTAAGGGTACGGTTACAGTGGGCCTATGGTATCCCAAGTCAACATCATTTGACCTCATTGGTTACTCTGATGCTGATTTCGTCGGATGCAAGGTCGACCGTAAAAGTACGAGCGGTACGTGTTATTTATTAGGAAAGGCTTTAGTCTCTTGGTTTAGCAAGAAGCAGAATTCTGTCGCACTATCCACAACAGAAGCTGAATACATCGCAGCTGGGCATTATTGTGCATAAATTCTGTGGATGAAGCAAACCCTTGAAGACTATAACTTATCTTTTATGCACATTCCAATCTTTTGTGACAATACTAGTGCTATAAATCTCACTAAGAACCCTATTTGTCACTCACGCACGAAGCACATTGAAATACGTCACCACTTTTTGCATGATCATCAGCAAAATGGCACTATTAACTTAGAATTTATTGACATTGATCATCAGCTAGCAGATTTCTTCACAAAACCATTATCTGAAGAGCGTTTCAATTTTCTTTGTCGTGAACTTAGAATTTTGGATGAAGCTGTTATTAATTAAAATAAACCTGCGCAAATATCGAGTATATCTTGATTCTTTCATAATGAAATTGCTATGGGTACAAGCCGAAAGGGTCCTTTTGACAACAAGGTGTAAAAGCCTAAGCGACACGGTGCACTAGTCCTCAGGACTACCGCTAGCTGGGATCCGGCCCCTGCAGCTAACCCATGGCAGCTTCAAAATATTGAATTATGACATAATTCCTTATTTATTACCTGGTTAATTTTTAATTTATCACATGCTAAAATATAAATTTTCAAAACTTCACTTTGCTTCAAAGTTAACTTTCTGTCATTCTTCACTTGAGTCTTTCTTGTATATGTCCTCACTTTCCTTTTCCTTTGGTCTCTCACACTTAACCATTTTTTTCTCTTCTTCTCAGCCTGATTCCTGTTCTGTCAACAGAATCTGGAATTCGGGTCGAACTCTGCCCTAACCAGAGTTCGGGCCGAATTCGGTCTGGCTGTTCCAGAACCGGGAACAGTCTCAGCCGCTGATCATAAATAGATCCAATGGCCTATATTTGTTCCGACCAATTGGAACCCTTCACATATATTCCGGCTCTCCTCTCTCCTCTCCTCCATTGCCACCTTTTCTACTTCTCCAAACACTTTTTCTCAAAACCCTAACCCTAGTTCTTCCTTTCTAGAGCTCATCTCTTCCCCAAACTCAAGGAGAAGGCCTCTTTCATCATTCTCCTTCATTGTTCATCATCACTTTGAGGTATATCTCAACACTTTTCTTATTTCAAATTCCTCCATTATCTTTATTGCTTCATGGCTCCACGTTTGTTCAATCGCGGGAAGAGACTTCAAACCGAGGGAGCGTCCTCTTCGAATGCTCCTCTTCGCGTTGAACTGCCTGTTGAACAACAACCAACTATCCACCCGTTGTTCAATCTACCTCGTCCACTTGACCCAAACACATTTGACGACCGAATATTTGTATCACTCGACGCATCTAATGATTAGTTTAGTAATTTTTGGATACGTCCGGTGTTTGCGGGTCATTCTATCAATTTTACTATTTTCTCTCAATATGATGCACTTTTTTATGACCTTTGCCTTGACGAACTTGTCACCACCAACTCGGTCATTTATCGTAGTGCTATTCAAATGTTCTACTGCAACCTAACTCATGATGATACACATATTTATTCACGGGTTGCGGGCATTGACATCTCGTTTGATGATTTCGATTTGGCCGAACACCTTGAACTCCAAGAGCCAAACTCATGGGAAAAGCTTGTTGAAGCTCGATCATTTCAATTTCCCGATGGGTCTTCACTTAAAAGCTTCAAGGACGATTTGTGTACCCCGAACACACGTCCTCGTAAGCTTTTAGCCAAGTATCTCAATCCCTATTTTTATGAACTTTATCGGATTATTTTCAACACTATTCTACCCAAAGCGGGATCTACCGATGAAGTCACCTACTTTGAAATCTCAGCCTTATATCACCTGTACTTTCATGTACCATTTAATCTTCCACGTACCATGATGGACTGGATGATTAATTCTAGGAAGAAACCAAGATCCTTGGTTTATGTTTTATATCTTCCTATGGTATTTCGTGCTTTTCGTATACCTCTTGATGAGTGTCAATTCTTACCTGCCCCTGCCTTTCTTTCAAAGGCACGGAGGCTTCAGGCAGCCGTTGGCTCACCAGTCATGTCTGAGCATTCTGATGATGAGCCAGATGCCCTTCCTCTTGGACATGATCCTCCTCCTCCTCCTGCCACTCTCGAGTCTCTTCAGACCATGCTCTGCGATCGTTTCACCTTCGAGGATGATCGCTGGACTCAGCTGGATTACCGGACTACCCTGCAGATGAGTGTCATCAGCAACTCGCTGCACGATATTCGGTACTCCATGTCTCGCCATCCTTTCATGCCTATTCCTATGGAGCGGGACCCTAGTCGTGAGGGATATCGTATCGATAACCCTTGGGTTATTTGCTAATTGGATCCGGATGCGGCCTTCGTGGACCCTCGTCGTTCCTTCACTGATCTATCAGACGATGCTGGGCCTTCACGAGCTCGATGATGGATATGGACTGCTACTTGCTGCTGCTACTGAGGATCATAACTTATGTTTCTTTCTGCACTTTGGATTTTGGTTGCTTTTATGCACTTTGATTGTATTAGACTTATTATTATGTGTGACTTTTGAGACATTCAGTAGTTTTATCAGTATTTATGCAGTTTTATCTATTATTTTTGGTGTGCTTGCCTGTTCTTATTTGATTATGGTTTATTGCTAAATGCCAAAAGGGGGAGATATTTTGGTATATTCCATATTCTTTTTGTCTCTGTATCTGTGCTTTGGGGAGAATGTTCTTATCAGGCCAATAGGATTCAAAGCAATATTTACGGGGGAGCTATTTTTTAAGCTCGACACTGATTACAGGGGAGCTATGCTTTTGGGAGCTATGCTTTTTGTCCTTAAATGTGTCCAGGTATGAATATTGAATATACAATTATTATTTTGTCAATTATCAATATGTGGAGATTGTTGACACAAAGTCACAGTCAACCAAATATTGATAGAATTGACTAAATAATACTTGTGATAATTCAATACGACACATGAAGACTACATCCAGCACAAGTCAGACGACAACTCAGTTTTACAATGCAAGTCCTTTTCGAGTCTGTATTTTATAATTTTATTGAGTCTAGACTTATGTAAGCTGAGTTGTTCTGAGCATCTGAGACTTAACCTATACCCTACCCAAAATCCAAAAGCTCCACACACATCTAAATAAGCCCATTGGACCAATGACCCATTCTGTGCTCTGGAGACAGAGTTCGGGCCGAACTCTGCCTCCACACAGAGTTCGGGCCGAACTTTGTCCCCTAAAAATCAGCACCCTAATTTTTAGGGTTGGCTGGTTGCAAGTTGTCCAACGGCCAAATTTTTGAAAATTCCAACCAGAATTCTGGCCGAATTCTGCCTACCTGATATCCTATAAATAGGCCATGAATTCTCTCATTTTCATTCATCCAATCTTCTTTTCTCTTCTCTCCAAAGCTTAATACAAGCCATACCCTTCTTCATCTACTAGCCACAAGCTCCCTAAGCCTCAAGTGCTCAGCATTTTTCAGTTAGGAGTTTGTGCAAGAGTTCAAGAAGTCGCTTAGAAAATTCCAAGCATCGCCACTGCGATCTTTGTAAGAAGTTGACGTGCTCTTCTGAAGAAAAGGCACGGGGTGTAACTACTATTTCACAAATAGTGGATTTAATCCTGAGCTAGAATTCTCAGGCCTGGACTAGTCCTCCACGAGGGAAACCAGGTTAAAATTGACTGTGTTTACGTATGCTTTCTTGCTCCTTATTTATTTCCGCATTTACTCTGATTATTTTTACTTGTGAAAGAATTTAATTTTTAATTGGCTATTATCGCTATAAACTCTATTCACCCCCCCTCTAGAGTTGCCATCTATTCTTCTGGGACTATATGGCCGACCACATGAAGGTTAGGTTGGGCTAATTGAAGTCTAATTAGTCTCTAACTAAGCTCCATTCCAAATGGTTAATAAACAGCTCTAATAGAAAATAGATGAGTTGGGCTTGGATGAGCTACTTGGACTCTAAATTAATTCTACGAGTCTAGTTATGTCATGACTAATTGGTCTAGTCTAAATTCTAAGTCCCTAGTCAATAAATCAAAATAATTACTTGCTAATGGCACACTAATGACAAAATTTTAATTTGGTCACAACCCTAAATGGAAATATGGTGGTGACAAAAGTAAATAACTAAGGAAGAATAGAATAGATGGCATCGACTAACAATACATGAAGATCCCGAAGACATAGCTTCTACTATGCCTATGTCAGGTCTCAGCAATAACTTGGAAGGAAACCATCACTAACCTGGAGAGATCACCAGGTCCTCAGAGGGACGTAGCAAGATACATAATATATATGCTAAAACAAAATACAGTAAATAACATAATAAACAGGAAATAAAGAGAAAACTAACACTAATTATGTCTAGCCACCTATATGCAATACAATTTGAGGATGACGTTCGCAAGCACATGCACCTTCAAAGTAAATACAACAGGGCATGAGTATACATATAGCCGTAGTTCCGTGTTGAAATCTCAATGGTAAATAAGGGAGTATATATATATATATATATATATATATATATATATAGTCGTAGCTCCATATCAGAATCTCAACGGTTAAAAAGGGAGTATACATATATATAGCCGTAGCTCCGTGTCAGAATCTCACGATAACTAAGAGAGGTTATGACTCAGGAAACAGGGCTCCTCTCTGAGTAAATACATATATACACATATATATAAAGTGTAAGTTCATAGCATGGCCCCACAAGTAGTAATCGTTCTTCCCTCCAAAATATTACTATATGCATCGCCTCTATAACACGTCCAAATAGTTTTCTAATCGAGGAACAAGTCTAACAAACTCATGTAAGGTCACCTAGCATGCAAACAACACTCTGTGTATCTCATATCACATGTCAACATGGCTAACCAGGAGCAAGTATAATAAAAAACATATAGGTATCAGAACTTTCATAATCAGGACAATATGTAGGAAATGAACATGAAAAATATGCAACAGTATAACAGGTAAATGACTGAAATAAAAAAAATGTAAATACTGTAATCAATTTGGCAAGATATACTTTTCTGGAGTTTGTCCAATGTACAGAGATTACAGATAACAACTCTAACCAAACTATCCATAAATCAATGAATCATACACCACTATCAACCCAAATCACACACAAATATATATTACACACCAAAATACACGTATGACTAATAACTCCTACCTAAAGTAATTGGGTTGTTCTAAGTCTCTTATTACCTATGTTATCCAAGACACTTATTAATCATACTCATCTAGAACTAGGTCACACTAGTCTCTATAATCGTCACTTATTTGTTAATAACATGAATTGTAAATTCTAGGTTTAAAATATCAAGTTTATATCTCATAATTCGGTTTATATCTCATAATTCGTACAACAAGTCTACGACATGCAAATTGAGATAAAATAATCAATCGTAAAGTTAACAATCTTATCTTGGTTATCCATACGATCACTTTATCAATTTCAGCGATATAGGATCACTGGAATCAACTGATCTCAATTTCGACGCACGGATTCTGAAATACAAACATAATAAGAATTAATTATAATTAATGGTGATACCTAAGGGAAAGTCTAACAGATGTCGTCATATGTTGAAACAAACATCACCAACATGTTAAGAATAGTCAAGTTAGCAGGATAGCCTACCTATAAGTCTAATTTTGGACACATGAGCAAAACGATAATTTCGGATCAAAATGATATCCGTCGTTGGATCCGCTTTGCACATAAAAAAATGCCAAAAGCTATGGTCCATAAAGTCATCAAACTATACACCTACAGTCTAGCTTGACGATACGAACTCAACGATATGTCCAAATTTGGATTTCGATGAGCTGATTACAAAAACGTCCGTTGAATCGGATCATGGGCCCCACAAAATGACGATCCGGTCAACTGTCTCAAATTTGGACCAAACTTGGCTCATAGGACCAAAAAATGCAACGAGTCCAATGGTGCAACTTTCGTCGTGATGTGACGAGCGTGTACAAAGTAATTAGAAAATTTTGAAGTAGCCCTTTACGGTGACTTTTGACGGATACAGGTCGAATTAGTCGCGCACATGCAACTAATTTGAATTCCATCAATTTTCACACCAGTACGAAGTCTGTATGCACCTTTTGATACATTCGGTCTGTGACCAAATCATTCGGTTTGCCGGGACTATCACTACCACTTTTTCAAATAAGGTTAATTTTATTATTTTATATTATATAATTTTCTGCATATTTATTAATATTGTGTTAGTTATTATTATTAGTGGCTAACCTATTTGTTAGATGAGTGTTAATTAGTAAACCAATTAGTCTAAACACTACACTAGATCCAATAATTAGCATGACATGACACATAGACCAACTCATTGGACTAGGCCCAATTAGACCATTTTAGTCATGCCATTTAATAGGGATTAGACTATTTACCAAAATATGATTGGAGTCTTCCATGCATTAATTAGCTCACATGACAAGTTTAGAGGGGCTTTTAGACATTTTAGATTAACATAAACCTATCCCTAATGGCCGACCACTAGAAGAGGGATCCCATTCTCTCTCTTCATTCATTTGTGCTAATTCATCTCAATTTGGTATTCTTTCCCAAATTGGTCTATCCCTCCACCAATCCCTCTTAATTTATATTTAATTCCTATTCCATTACTCTCATTCTCATAACTTGAAGGAGAATAGGAGCTTGGAGACTAGGAGCACTACAAGAGGAGTCCATTTGCTAGGGGCTTTCTATCCGTATCGTGTCCATTTGATTTGTCATTGGGAATCCATCTCCTAAGAGGTATACATCTCATTTTTCTTTCTAATTAGACTCTAATTGTTAAATGACCTTAGAAATTTACCCATGGACTAGGACTACCCATAGGAGGAAGAATTGGACTATAATGACTCGTTATGTGAAAGTAATATGGAGTTTTGTGCTAATTTTAGGAGAATTTTGAGATTGTTGCACCAAGTATTTGTTATTTGGTTATCTAAATCTATTTATATTAGGATTGCTTGTGTGTGTCTAGATCCGTGTCCATAATTAGATACGAGTAGGCCGTATCATTATACGGTAGGACACAGAGTCATTTTGGGGTTTTTCCTCCTCAACATTTGTGGCACACATGTCCAATTGTACATGACACTTGACACTAGCTATGTATTGCTTTAATTAGACTCTAATATATATTTCAGACTTGCTCATGTGGTTTGATAGGATTCAGACATGGTTCGGTATAGGTATCTTGGGCGTATCACAAGCGTATCGTAAACTAGTGCGATACAGGGGTGATGCACACCAAGTGTTTGATTATATGACATGTGTGTGTATGTGGATATACGTATGTAGTTGTATGTGTGTTCATATATACACATATGTGTGGTGTGGGCTAGAGTGTGTGTGTATGGTATACTAGAGAGTGTGTGCACATGGTGCTTTATGTGATAATGTGTTACAGTGTAATGTTGAGTGTTAAATCATGTGTAGGAGATAGTGACAGGTGTGTGCTTGTGTTAGAGGGATAGAAAGATAGTTGGATAGATAACTATACAGATTGAGAGGGAATTGGGTGCCTAAACTCATGTGTATATATATGTGTTTATACATATGTGATTTTGTATGAGTGTATGTCAATTTGTAGTAGGGAAATGAAGTAAGCAACATCAGTAACAAGTGGTGTTAGATTGCTGTAGTTTGCAACAATAGAAGAAGAGATGTAGAGGTAGGAAAGTAGTATCATGGACAGAAATTAGAAGCAGCAAGTTGCTACTATGAACCCAACTACAAGCAGAAATTCTACCTGTGTTGCATTTGAGGGAGACGGGGATTATAAGCAATAGAAAATATCAGTAGGGATGTTAACAGCAGTAGTAGCACTTGCTACTCTAGTGGGTTACAGTTGTGAATAAGGGAGAGTGGGGGCAGATAGTAGTAAGCTTCAACAACAACAGGTTTTGGGGAGACATTATGCACATGTGAACTTGTGCACACCAGAAAGAGAGTAGAGATGTGGAGTGTGAGAGGGTAGTATACTACAGATTCAAAACTGCAGTTGGCATTGGATTGTGGAGCAGTGCAGGGATCCTGTGTATAGAAAACATGGAGTGTAGTATGTGTGACTACACATAGCGTGTGTGTCACACATGTATAGTAAAGAAAGGGTATGACTGCCTAGGTACAGCAGCAGGCAAGGGCAGGATAGCAGCAGTGTGTATGTGTTTATATGAGGGTTACAATATATTTAGGTAATGAGAGCATGGGTATATATATATATATATATATATATATATATATATATATATATAAAACTCATTTGGCATACTCAATGTAGATAACACCCCCGAGAGCCCTGGTGCGCACACCTCAGATCAGGTTCATCCCGAATCAGACAACATCCTCCAGGCTGAGCCGGACGTTTCCCGTGTTGCCGTGCTGATGTCTGACATCCTATCCACCACCTAATCTCCTCCACCATTCGCACCGACATTGCCCCCCTTGAGATCTCCCCCATCACTTCCCTCAAGCCCTTGGGCACCAGCCCCAAACACCTCCTATTTCTATTAGTGACCTCGCGCTCTCCCGCGCGCTGCTCGTCGGAGCCCCCGACCCTTGCCAGATTGTCGAAGGGACAGAGCAGCCGCCGGTAGTCCCGGCACTCTCTTCCATTTTCGCCGATGCCCCGCATGTCCCGTGCTCCCCCCTTACAGGCAAGTTTTGGCAAGCCCAGGAAGCAGGGTTCCTTGATCGCAGCAACCCTCTATGTGCTCTTAGAGACGTCGAAGCTGCAGATTCCTTCACTGTGGCCACCGAACGTCTTTCATTACCTATTGGTTTGGCTGAGGCCAGTAACGTCAACACAAACTCCACCAACAAATCCTCCTCGAAAAAGAAGAAGAAAAACAAGAAAAAAAATCCACAAGCGGCTATGACCACAAGGTCAGCTGCCAAGCTCAACCACCACTCCTCCCATCTAATATTTAACATTCTCTCGTGGAACGTGAGAGGTATAGCCAATAAACCGATGCTGAATAGAATCCTCAGCCTTAAGAAAATCTATAAAATCGACATTCTTGTGATCATCGAACCCAAAGTCCCTAAAAAAAGGATCACCGGAATCCGTCTTCAACTTGGTTTCGCGACCGCGTTGGCTGGCAGATACGACATCTGGATCCTCGCCAGTGCTGGCATCAAATCAGGCATGGTTCAGGACTCCAGCAAAGCCCTCTTCTTCTGGGTGGAACACCCTCAACTTCGGAACAGAACCCTCATCTCCGCCGTCCACGACAGCTGCGACCTCCATGAGCGAAAACTCCTCTGGGCCGATCTGCTCGACACCCACCTCTCCCTCCAGAACCTCCCGTGGATGTGTTTAGGCGACTTCAACACCATCTCTTGCAGTACCGAAAAGTTCGAAGGGCGTTCGCCGCCTCTTCCAGCCATGGACGATTTCAACAACTTCACCCTCAACGCTCACCTCACCCATCTCCCTTTTTTCGGTAGCGCTTTCACTTGGTGCAACATGCAGGAAGGCGTCCGGCATCAATTCTTCTGCCTGGACTGCGCTCTCATCAACAGCAAGAGGGCGGACATGGGGCTCATCTCCAGCCTCTCCCACCTCAACACCACTGAGTCCGATCACTCACCCCTTCTCATCGAGATCAGCAGCAGCTCTCACCGCATAAAGAAACCTTTCCAATTCTTGGATTACTAGAGACATCATCCTAGTTTCAAAACCGAGGTGGCATCCGCTTGGTTTTCAGTGAACACGGCGGACCCACTGTATAGAGTTACGGCCAGACTGCATGCCACGAGCAAGGCCCTATCCAGATGGAGCAAGGCTGCCTTCGACAACATCTTTCAGGAGATCAAAAATGCGGAGGATGATGTCACCCGTACTGAGATCTCCTACGTTGCTAACAGATCCCCTGAAGCGCGGACCATGCTTAACCTAGCCAGAGTTATCCTCAAGTCTAGGATTAAAGTCGAATCGGAATTCTGGAAACAAAAAGCTAGACTTAGATGGGATAATGAAGGGGACCGCAACTCCAGCTTTTTCCACGCCTGTGTTAAATGTCGCAGACAATAGTTCAACCTTCATCGCATCTCCGACGACGATGGCAACCAGCTGACGACCCAGCAAAAGATTCAAGAGGCTGCGACTAACTTCTACTCCAATCTCTTCACCAAAGATGCGGTCGTCAAGGACGATAGGGTGCTTGCGAAGATCCCCAGCATCGTCACCGAGCACGAGAACGAACAGCTCATTTCGCTCCCTTCCACCGCCGAGGTCCAGACTACGGTTTAGGACCTTGACGCGCACAGCGCCCCCGGGCCTGATGGCTTCAGCGGGATTTTTTTACAGACAATGCTGGGATATCATCGTCCAAGACTTTTGTGAGGCATCGGTTGCTTTCTTTCAAGGAGCTAGATACCCTAAAACCTTATCCAAGGTTAACCTCATCCTTATCCCCAAAAAAGACAACCCAGAAACCTTCAAAGACTTCCGCCCCATAATCCTCTGCAACTTTGCCAACAAAATTATCGCAAAAATCATCGCTAACCGGATGAAGGATCTCTTGCCCAAAATTATATCTGAGGAGCAGAGCAATTTTGTGAAAGGGCGTAACATCGTGGACAACATCCTGCTTGCCCAGGAGATGGTCACTTGCATGAAATTTTTGGCTAGAGGGGGTAATATCGCCATTAAGCTGGACATGGAGAAAGCCTACGACCGCCTGGACTGGCAATTCATGATCTGGGTACTCCGGGCTTTTGGCTTCTCTGAACCACGGATAGACATCATCTTCAGGTCCATCAACAATTCCTGGTTCTCCACCATCATCAATGGCCAGGCTGAGGGCTTCTTCACCTTTAGTCGTGGCGTCCGCCAAGGGGACCCTCTTTCCGCCACTATCTTCATCATCACCGTTGAGGCCCTCAGCAAAAACCTTAAGAGCATGCCCAATACCCTAGGATTCCATCACTTTCACACCACCACCGGTTGCCCTATCATCACCCACCTTGCTTACGCTGACGATGTCCTTATTTTTTCCTCGGGCGACACCGGCTCCATCGAGGTGGTCCTTCAAACACTGAACTGAAGAACAGATGGAAACTCTAAAGGGGGTGAATAGAGTTTATAACAATAATAGCCAATTAAAAATTAAACTCTTTCACAAGCTGAAAGTAATCAGAGTAAATGCAGAAATAAATAAGGAGCAAGAAAGCATACGCAAACACAGCCGATTTTTAACTTGGTTTCCCTCGTGGAGGACTAGTCCAGGCCTGAGAACTTTAGCTCAGGATTAAATCCACTATTTGTGAAATAGTAGTTACACCCCATGCCTTTTCTTCAGAAGTGCACGTCAACTTCTTACAAAGATCGCAGTGACGATGCTTGAAATTTTTTAAGCGACTTCTTGAACTCTTGCACAAACTCCTAACTGAAAAGTACTGAGCACTTGAGGCTTAGGGAGCTTGTGGCTAGTAGATGAAGAAGGGTATGGCTTGTATAGAGCTTTAGAGAGAAAAGAAGAGAAGATTGGATGAATAAAAATGAGAGAATTTATGGCCTATTTATAGGATACCAGGTAGGCAGAATTCGGCCAGAATTCTGGGTCAAATATTCAAAAATTTGGCCGTTGGACAACTTGCATCCAGCCAACCCTAAAAATTAGGGTCCTGGATTTTAGGAGACAGAGTTCGGCTCGAACTCTATGTGGGGGCAGAGTTCGGCCCGAACTCTGTCTCCAGAGCACAGAATGGGTCCAATTTGTAAATGGGCTTATTTGGATTTTTGTGGAGCTTTTGATTTGGGGTATGGGTATAGGTTAAGTCTCAGATGCTCAGCACAGCTCAGTTTGCATAAGTCTATACTCAATAAAATTGTAAAATACAGACTCAAAAATATGTTGCATTGCAGGTGCGAGCTGTCGTCTGGCTTGTACTGACTTTAGTCTTCATGTGTCGTATTGAATTATCACAAGTATCATATAGTCAATTTTATCAATATTTGGTTGACTGTGATTTTGTGTCAACAATCTCCCCCATATTGATAATTGACAAAATGATATTTGTATATTCAATATTCATACCTGGACACATAAGAGCAATGGCGTAGCTCCCCCGTAATCAGTGCCGAGCTAGCAATAGCTCTCCCGTAAATAATGCTCTGTTCTTGTTGTCCATTCTTTTCCCAAAGAACATATACATAATGATAGAAAATATGCTATAATGATATGAATATAATAAAGCAAATATTTCTTCCCCTTTTGGCATTTATCAAAAAATCATATGAAATAATAACTGGCAAGCACACTAATAGATGATATTGCATAGAAACTGATAAAACTACCGAATGTCTCAAGAGTCACAAATAAGAAATAAGTCTACTACAATCAAAGTGCATAAAAGCAACTATATTAACTAAAATCCAAAATGTAGAAAACATAAACTACGATCCTCAGTAGCAGCAGCAAGTAGACATCCATATCCATCATCGAGCTCGTGAAGGCCCAGCGTCGTCGGATGGATCAGTGAAGGAACGACGAGGGTCCACGAAGGTCGCATCCGGAACCCAAGTAGCGGATAACCCAAGGGTCATCGATATGATATCCATCGCGAGCAGGGTCCCGCTCCATAGGAATAGGCATAGAAGGATACCGGAACATGGATTACCGAATGTCGTACAGTGAGTTACTGATGGCACTCATCTGCAGGGGTGGTTCGGTAGTCAAGCTGAGTCCAGCGATCATCCTCTAAAGTGAATCGATCGCGGAGCATAGTCTGGAGTGACTCAAGAGTAGCAGGAGGAGGAGGAGGATCCTGTCCAAGAGGAGGGGCATCGGGCTCATCGTCAGAGTGCTCGGACACAACAGGTGAGCCAACTGCTGCCTGAAACTGCCGTGCCTTAGAGAGAAAGGCAAGGGCAGGTAGGAACTGGCACTCATCAAGAGGTACACGAAAAGTATGAAAGAGCATAGGAAGATAAAGAGCATAAACCAAGGATCTTGGTTTCTTGCTAGCGTTAATCATCCAGTCCATCATGGTACGTGGAAGATTAAATAGAACATAAAAGTGGAGATAATACAAAGCCGAGATTTCAAAGTAGGTAACCTCATCGGTAGATCCCGCTTTGGGCAGAATAGTATTAAATATAATCCGATGAAGTTCATAAAAAAAGGGATTAAAAAACTTGGCCAAAAGCTTGCGAGGACGTGTGTTAGGGGTACATAAGTCATCCTTAAAGCTTTCGAGGGAAGACCCATCGGGAAATTGAAATGTTCGAGCTTCAACAAGTTTTTCCCATGAGTTTGGCTTCGGGAGGTTAAGGTGTTCGGCCAAGTCGAAATCATTGAAAGAAATATCAATGCCTGCAACCCGTGAAAAAATATATATATCATCATGAGTTAGGTTGCAATAGAACATTTATATAGCATTGCGATATATAACCTAGTTGGTGGTGACAAGTTCATCAAGACAAAGATCATAAAAGAGTGAATCATATTGTAAAAAAATAGTAAAATTGATAGGATGATCCGCAAACACCGGACGTGTCCGAAAATCACTAAATCATGCATTGGAAGCATCAAGTGATACAAATATCCGGTCGTCATACGTATTGGGGTCGAGTGGACGAGGTGGGTTGAACAACGGGTGGATAGGTGGTTGATTGGGTTGTTCAACGGGCGGTTCAACACGAGGAGAAGCATTCGAAGAGGACGCACCCTCGATTCGAAGTCTCTTCCCTCTATTGAACAGTCGTGGAGCCATAAAATAATAAAGATAATTGAGGAAATTGAGATGGAGAGAAGTGTTGAAATATACCTCAATGTGATGATGAAAGATGAAGGAGAATGGTGAGAGAAATCTTCTCCTTGAGTTTTAAGAAGAGATATGCTCTAGGAAGGAAGAACTAGGGTTAGGAGAAAAATAGTTTGGAGAAGTTTAGAAGGTGGCAATGGAGGAGAGAGAAGAGGGGAACCCAAATAGTTGTGTAAGGGTTCGGATGGTCGGAACAGATGTGGACCATTGGATCAAATTTTGATCAGCGACTGAGGCTGCTCCCGGTTCTGGAATAGCCAAGCAGAATTCAGCCCGAACTCTGGGTAAGGCAGAGTTCGGCCCGAATTTCGATTTCTGGAACTAGAACAGAAATCAGGTTGAAAAAAATTAATTAAGTGAGAGAGACCAAAAGAATATGATACATGTACAAAATTGAGAAAAAAAAATCAACGCTGAATGAAAGTGAAGTTGGAAAATCTATATTTTAGCATGTGATAAATAAAAATAAACCATGTAATAAACAAGGATTTATGCCATAATTCAATATTTTGAAGCTACCATGGGTTAGCTGCAGGGGCCGGATCCCAGCTAGCGGTAGTCCTGAGGACTAGTCCACCGTGTCGCTTAGGCTTTTACACCTTGTTGTCAGAAGGACCCTTTCGGCTTGTACCCATAACAATTTCATCATAAAGAATTAAGACATACTCGATATTTAGGCAGGTTATTTTAATAAATAACAGCTTCATCCAAAATTCCAAGTTCACGACAGAGAAAATTGAAATGCTCTTCGGATAATGGTTTTGTAAAGAAATCTGCTAGCTGATGATCAGTGTCAATAAATTCTAAGTTAATAGTGCCATTTTGCTGATGATGACGCAAAAAGGGTAACGTATTTCAATGTATTTCATGCGTGAGTGACATATGGGGTTCTTAGTGAGATTTATAGCACTAGTGTTGTCACAAAAAATAGAAATGTGCATAAAAGATAAGTTGTAGTCTTCAAGGGTTTGCTTCATCCACAGAATTTGTGCACAACAACACCCGGCTGCGATGTATTCAGCTTCTGTTGTGGATAGTACGACAGAATTCTACTTCTTGCTAAACCAAGAGACTAGAGCCTTTCCTAATAAATGACACGTGCCACTTGTACTTTTACGGTCGACCTTGCATCCGACAAAATCGGTATCAGAGTAACCAATGAGGTCAAATGATGTTGACTTGGGATACCATAGGCCCACTGTAACCGTACCCTTAAGGTATCGAAAGATATGCTTAACAACAGTCATGTGTGATTCCTTAGGATTAGCTTGATATCTAGCACACAGGCAAACGCTAAACATAATATCAGGGCGACTAACAGTTAAATAGAGTAGACTGCCTATCATAACTCGATACTTACGTTGATCCACTAGTTTGCCGATTTCATCAGGTTCTAGTTTAGTTGTAGTAGCCATTGGAGTGCTGATTGGTTTGACGTTGTCAAGGTCAAATTTTTTTAGCATGTCCTTTGTATACTTAGACTGACAGATGAAAGTTCCATTTGACGTTTGTTTGACTTACAGTCTAAGAAAATAGTTGAGCTCCCCTATCATGCTCATCTCAAACTCGGTCTGCATACACTTGGCAAAATCATGACAGAGGGTTTCATCAGTAAAACCAAATATAATATCATCCACATAAATTTGTACTAAGAGAATAGTGTCGTTGAAAGATTTTACAAAAAGTGTAGTATCAACTTTTCCTTTAGAAAAACCTTTTTCAAGCAAGAAATTGCTTAGCCGTTCATACCAAGCTCTGGGGCCTTGTTTAAGGCCATACAACGCTTTCTTGAGCTTGAAAACATGGTCGAGAAATTTGTGATTTTCAAAACAAGGGGGTTGTTTTACAAAAACTTCCTCCTTAATAAATCCATTCAAGAAAGCACTTCTAACATCCATTTGAAATAATTTGAAATTTTGAAAGTTGGCAAATGCGCAAAGCATCCGAATGGATTCTAATCTTGCAACATGAGCATATGTCTCATTGTAGTCGATATCTTCCTGTTGGTTGTATCCTTGAGCTACTAGACGAGCTTTGTTGCGTGTAACTGAACCATCTTCATTTACTTTGTTTCTAAAAACTCATTTAGCACCAATAATCGAGTGATTTGCCGGTCCAGGAATGAGTTCCCATACTTGGCTTCTCTTAAATTGGTTGTGTTCCTCTTGCATGGCAGAAATCCAAAATTTATCATTAAAAGCTTCTAAAATATTTTTGGCTCAATTTGTGAAATGAAGGCAGTACTAGCAATGGAGTCTCTTAATGATGATCTAGTAGTTACTCCGCGTGAAACCTCACCTATTACCAAATTTTTTGGATGTGACGGCTTGAAAGAGAATTTATTTGGCAAGCCCTCCAGAGAATTTGTTTCGGTAGTGGTATTCATTGGAGTAGAAGTAGATGGCTCAACATCATCATCAAGAGTAGCTGCTGCACTGTTATCTTCATCAAAAGTCATATTGGTAGACTCTTCCATAATTAATGAGCATTTGTTAAATACTCTATATCCCTTGCTCTTGGCAGCATATCCAAGGAATATACCATCGTCAGCTTTGGCATCAAATTTGCCTAAGTTGTCTTTGGTGTTAAGGATAAAACATCTACAACCAAAAACTCTAAAATAAGAAACATTTGGGGTTCTTCCAAACCAAAGCTCATAGGGTGTTTTCTTCGTAATAGGACGAATAAGCACCCTATTCAAAATATGGCACGCTGTGCTGACAGCTTCAGCCCAAAAATATTTTGGAAGTGAAAACTTATTCAACATGACTCTAGCCATATCGCCAAGAGTCCTATTCTTCCGCTCCACAACACCATTTTGTTGAGGAGTTCTTGGACAAAAAAACTCATGATCAAAACCATTGGAATCACAAAACTTTTCAAAATCAGTATTTTCGAATTCGCCTCCATGATCACTTCGGATTCGAGTAATCATGTAGCCTTTTTCGTTTTGAACTTTCTTAACAAAAATCTTGAAAACTGAAATAGCATCACTTTTATTTGTAAGAAATAAAACCCAAGAAAACCTTAAAAAGTCATCAACAATAACAAAGACATAGAGTTTTCCACCAAGACTGGCTACTCTACTAGGGCCAAATAAATCTATATGAAGTAATTACAAGGGTCTAGTAGTACTTACAGAGTTTATGGAATGAAATGAGGACTTGGTTGCCTTATTCAATTCACATTCAGCACATATAGTGTCCTTTTTGAATGTGATGTCGGGCAAGCCTCTAACTAGCTTCTTAGTCGATAGCCTGGATATAGTATCTATATTGGCATGACCAAGACGCTGGTGCCACAGTAATCTTTCATCCTTGTGAGCATATAGGCATCTACCTGCACTGTTAGTATCTCTTGATAGATAGAAAATATAAATATTATCCTTTCTTATCCCTTCAAAAATAATATCTCCTGTTGACCTATCATAAATGAAGCATTTATTTTGTCCAAAGTTAATATCATACCCATGATCAGCAAGATGACTTATGCTGAGCAGGTTATGCTTTAACTCGGTCACTAGGCAGACATCGTTTATTATAGGAGAAGGAGGATGACCTATAGTACCATTACCAATAATATACCCTTTAAGGTTGTTGCCGAAGGATACATTCCCTTCCTTTTTCATCGATAGTGATGCGAAAAGATTTGCGTCTCCCGTCATATGTCGCGAGCATCCACTATCGAGAATCCACTTACTCTTAGTTGAGGAGGAAAGGTCCACCTACATCAAGAGTAGATGTGACCTTTGGTACCCAAGTTCTTGAGAGTCCTAAAAAGTTAGTTTTCGGCAACCATGCATATATGTTTCTATCTACTAATCTCCTAACTCTACATTATGGTGAAATGTGTCCATATAGTCTACAATAAGTACAAATAGTATTCCTATTTATGCTAGGAGCATGTTGATGATGTCTATATGTAGAGTGGTGTGGAGTAGCATGGTGATGATATCTATATGTAGAGTGGTGTGGAGTAGCATGGTGATGATATCTATATGTAGAGTGGTGTGGAGTAGCATGGTGATGATGTCTATATGTAGCATGGTAAGAGTGGTGTGGAGCATGATGATGACTATATGTAGCTGCAGGATGATATTTATATCTATTAGCAGTATGATGATGATTATGTGCAACATAGTGATGATTGTATCTATGTGTAGCATGGTGATTATGTGTCATATGAGAATTATTTCTACGTGCATGTGGTTTATGTGCTTTATAAAAGTGAGTGTATATATAAGCATGATTACGTGCTGCAGGTGGATGACGTGGTTGACTAGTATGAATAGTATCATGCTTTGTGTGTGTCTCATGTGATTGGGTTTGAGGTTGAGCAACCTGTTTTCCCAATCTAGTCTCTAACTTCTTAGAGACAGCCTGCAGTTCATCAATCTTAGTATTCAAACCATAAATCTTAGTGATAGAGATCTTGTGTCTATTCTTTTCTTCAGCAATCTCAGTGTTGAGTGTCGTGATCTCTTGTGTTTGCTTTTCAATACGTGCTTCGGCATTATATAGGCTTAATTTAAGCTTAGACACCTCATTTGTGACTTCCGTGGGTGAAGTGTCTCTAATATTATCAAGCAATGAAGAGAGTCTTTGAATCTCGACTTCATAACTTTTGATCTTCTCCTTGGCGTGTTTATATTTACCAATGACTTTCTTGTGGTCATTGAGTAAATCATTGAATGCATCACCAAGTTCGTCAAAAGTGAAATCATCGAGAGTTTCACTAGTTACCTTGTCAGATGTAGCCATTAGGCAAACATTGGCAGTATCTTGAGGAGAGTCCTTTTCTTCCTCGGAGTCTCTGGCTTCGCTTTCATGCCAAATACTTGTGTTGGCATATTTCTTTGAGGAAGCTTTCTTGTATGTTTTCTCATAACGGTTGCTTTTCTTTAAGAATGGACAGTCTTTTCGGACGTGTCCAATCTTCTTGCAACCGTAGCATGTTGGCTTTTCTTCGTCATCTTCTTGTGGTTCCTTCTTTCTTCGATTGAAGCGAAGGAATTTCTTGAAGTTGCGGACAAGGAGAGCTTGATCATTACCTTCCGAGTTATCGTCATCCGTCTCTTCGGGGTCAGCCCTTCGTCGGTGAGCTTTGAGGGCGATCTCCTTAGCCTTAGAAGTAGGCTCTTCGAAGTCTTTGAGGTCAAGCTCATGAGTCATCAGCTTTCCCATCAAAGTCTCTATGGACATAGTTGTGAGATCATTTCCTTCTATGATGGCTGTCACCTTAGGGTTCCAAATCTTTGGTAGCACCCTAAGAAGCTTGCGAATCTTCTCGTGATTTGTATATTGTTTGCCGAGCGAGGATAGAGGATTGATGATGTCGAGGAATCTTGTGAACATTTGCGTAATCGTCTCATTTGGCTTCATCTTGAAAGCCTCATATTCTTGAGTGAGACGACTTATCTTTGATTCCTTGACTTGGGTGGTTCCTTCATGCGTCACTTCTAGAAGTCTCCATACTTCGTGAGAGGTGGTGCATGTTGAGACCCTGTTAAACTCATTCCTGTCTATAGTACAAAATAAGGCATTAATAGCTCTCGCATCTAGACTTGCCTGTTTCTTCTTTTCGTCAGAATATTTGTCATGTGGTTTCTCAATGAGATCACTATTGACAACTATCCTGGCGGACTTTTTGTAACCATCGGTGACGATGGTCCCCAGGTCGAAGTCTAGCGACTTGAGATAAAAACTCATGCTTGTTTTCCAATAGGTATAGTTAGTTCCATCAAATAGGGGAGGCCTATGAGTGGACTGCCCTTCACCGTGATTGGAAATGATGGATTGTGTGGTTGCCATAGATCAGCTCTAGGATGTTAGTCCTTGTTGAGAGAACAGAGCTCTGATACCAATTGAAGAACAGATGGCAACTCTAGAGGGGGGTGAATAGAGTTTATAACAATAATAGCCAATTAAAAATTAAACTCTTTCATAAGCTGAAAGTAATCAGAGTAAATGCGAAAATAAATAAGGAGCAAGAAAGCATATGCAAACACAGCCGATTTTTAACCTGGTTTCCCTCGTGGAGGACTAGTCCAGGCCTGAGAACTCTAGCTCAGGATTAAATCCATTATTTGTGAAATAGTAGTTATACCCTATGCCTTTTCTTTAGAAGAGCACGTCAACTTCTTACAAAGATCGCAGTGGCGATGCTTGGAATTTTCCAAGCGACTTCTTGAACTCTTGTACAAACTCCTAACTGAAAAGTACTGAGCACTTGAGGTTTAGGGAGCTTGTGGCTAGTAGATGAAGAAGGGTATGGCTTGTATAGAGCTTTAGAGAGAAAAGAAGAGAAGATTGGATGAATGAAAATGAGAGAATTCATGGCCTATTTATAGGATACCAGGTAGGCAGAATTCGGCCAGAATTCTGGATCAAATATTCAAAAATTTGGCCATTGGACAACTTGCATCCAGCCAACCCTAAAAATTAGGGTGCTGGATTTTAGGCGGCAGAGTTCGGCCCGAACTCTGTGTGGAGGCAGAGTTCGGCCCGAACTCTGTCTTCAGAGCACAGAATGGGTCCAATTTGTAAATGGGCTTATTTGGATTTTTGTGGAGATTTTGATTTGGGGTATGGGTATAGGTTAAGTCTCAGATGCTCAGCACAGCTCAGTTTACATAAGTCTAGACTCAATAAAATTGTAAAATACAGACTCAAAAATATGTTGCATTGCAGGTGCGAGCTGTCGTCTAGCTTGTACTGACTTTGGTCTTCATGTGTCGTATTGAATTATCACAAGTATCATATAGTCAATTTTATCAATATTTGGTTGACTGTGATTTTGTGTCAACAATCCGGATGAAGGATCTCTTGCCCAAAATTATATCCGAGGAGCAGAGCGATTTTGTGAAAGGGCGTAACATCATGGACAACATCCTGCTTGCCCAGGAGATGGTCACTTGCATGAAATTTTTGGCTAGAGGGGGTAACATCGCCATTAAGCTGGACATGGAGAAAGCCTACGACCGCCTGGACTAGAAATTCATGATCTGGGTACTCTGGGCTTTTGGCTTCTCTGAACCATGGATAAACATCATCTTTAGGTCCATCAAAAATTCCTGGTTCTCCACCGTCATCAACGGCAAGGCTGAGGGCTTCTTCACCTCTAGTCATGGCGTCCACCAAGGGGACCCTCTTTCCGCCACTATCTTCATCATCACTGCTGAGGCCCTCAGCAGAAACCTTAAGAGCATGCCCAATACCCCACGATTCCATCACTTTCACACCACCACCGGTTGCCCTATCATCACCCACCTTGCTTACACTGACGATGTCCTCATTTTTTCCTAAGGCGACACCGGCTCCGTCGAGGTGGTCCTTCGAACACTGAACTGAAGAACAGATGGCAACTCTAGAGGGGGGTGAATAGAGTTTATAACAATAATATCCAATTAAAAATTAAACTCTTTCACAAGCTGAAAGTAATCAGAGTAAATGCGAAAATAAATAATGAGCAAGAAAGCATACGTAAACACAACCGATTTTTAACCTGCTTTGCTTCAGCGGGGTTTTTTTTACAGACAATGCTGGGACATCATCGGCCAAGACTTTTGTGAGGCATCGGTTGCTTTCTTTCATGGAGCTAGATACCCTAAAACCTTATCCAAGGCTAACCTCATCCTTATCCCCAAAAAAGACAACCCAGAAACCTTCAAAGACTTCCGCCCCATAAGCCTCTGCAACTTTGCCAACAAAATCATCGCAAAAATCATCGCTAACCGGATGAAGGATCTCTTGCCCAAAATTATATCTGAGGAACAGAGCGGTTTTGTGAAAGGACGTAACATCGTGGACAACATCCTGCTTGCCCAGGAGATGGTTACTTGCATAAAATTTTCGGCTAGAGGGGTAACATCGCTATTAAGCTGGACATGGAGAAAGCCTACGACCTCCTGGACTGGCAATTCATGATCTGGGTACTCCGGGGTTTTGGCTTCTCTGAACCATGGATAGACATCATCTTCAGGTCCATCAACAATTCCTGGTTCTCCACCGTCATCAACGGTCAGACTGAGGGCTTCTTCACCTCTAGTCGTGGCGTCCGCCAAGGGGACCCTCTTTTCGCCACTATCTTCATCATCACCGCTGAGGCCCTTAGCAGAAACCTTAAGAGCATGCCCAATACCCCACGATTCCATCACTTTCACACCACCACCGGTTGCCCTATCATCATCCACCTTGCTTATGCTGACGATGTCCTCATTTTTTCCTCGAGCGACACCGGCTCCATCGAGGTGGTCCTTCAAACACTGAACAGGTACACCACTTGTTCTGGACAAAGAGTCAACAACAACAAAAGCGTCATCTACATCCATCATAAAACGGACAGGGCACACACCACGATGCTCTCCAACTTGACTTCCTTTGACATCGCTTACCCCCCTTTCACCTACTTAGGTTGTCCTATGGTCTACGGCAAGGTCAACTCGAGCCTCTTCGAGTACATGGTCAGCGCCATCAGGAAAAGGATCGCCGGATGGCATAATGCTACCCTCTCTCCTGGAGGCAAGCTGATTCTGATCAATCACGTCCTATCCTCCATACCGATCTACACCTTGGCGGTCTGCAACCCCCCAAAAAGGTCCTTACTTCGCTTGAATCCCTCTTCGCAAGCTTCTACTGGGGCCACAACAATGGCAAAGATAAGCACCACTGGGCCAGCTGGACCACTATGGCCAAACCCACCTCCGAGGGCGGTCTGGGATTCAGCAGATTGGAACACATCGTCGACGCTTTCTCCATGAAGCTATGGTGGAAGCTGCGTACTGACAATTCTATCTGGACTCGCTTCATGCAAGCGAGATACTTCAGATATTCCCACCCTGGGACGGCCTTAGTCAACAACCGTTCGTCGACATCCTGGAGACGTGTCACCCAAGGCCGCCAGCTTACTGACCACCTCATCTACATCCGGCTGGACAACGGGTCCTCATCTATGAGCCACGACCATTGGCTGGGTGGTGTCCTCTGGCACCGTCCCAAGTCGCCCCCGCGGGAGGGCCAGATTCATGAGCTTTGGGATCCTTCGTCCAGTTGGATTTGGGAGCGTGTCAGGATCTGCCTTGGTCCAGCAGCTGCCGCCCATCTCGCCACTATGAATCTCTGCCTTTTCGACTCTCCGGACATCCCGAGATGGACCCCAAACTCGGACGACCAGTTCTCGCTGCATTTTGCCAGGTCAGTCATCCGCGGCAGCGGGACCCCATCACCCCTCATCGCCTCTTTCTGGCACGCGTGCATCCCTATCAAATGGTCGATCCTTATATGGCGTGCTCACTTTCGGAAGCTTTCCACCGACGATGCCATCACCTCGTTCGGCTACAACCTAGCATCGAGATGCCATTACTGCACCTCCCCTCAAGCCGAATCAGCAGAACACATCCTCACCTTCGGCGATCTGGCCACGTATATTTGGGCCAACCTCAACGTCCTCTTCAGGAAGGCTCCCCTCCCTAGGGGCTTCAACGATCTTCTGTCTAGCTGGGGCACTTCCCACGGACATCAGATCGTCGTAGCCGCAGGTATTTGGGTCCTCTGGAAGAACAGGAACAAGTTTCGTTACGAGGGCCGCAAGCTTACTTTACCCCAATTGTACAGGGAAGTCATCAGACAGATTCTTAAGACCCGAAGGCGCTGCTCACACTCCTCGCAAAAGTTCTGGGAGACCCTAGTTTAGTCTGTCTTCTGTTTTCTGTTTTGCCGGCTCGTCTAGCCGTTTTTTTTTTCTTGTTAGCGCTAGGCACTCTTCTTGTATAGGCTTCGGCATTTTGCGCCTGATACATCAATAATATTCCTCCATTTTTTAATATATATATATATATATATATATATATATATATATTTTAATATATATATATATATATGGAAAGGGGGAGCTTTTATTGATGTATTAGGTGCAAAATGCCCAAGCCTATACAAGTAAGCACGCCACGCGCGAAGACCAAACAAGGGAAAGGGGCCAACACTAAGTGCCGGAGGGAGCTGCTGACGTAAAATCAGGGCCTGCCAAAACTGCTTCAGAGAGTGAGAGCAGCGAGTCCTGATTTTAAGAATTTGACGGAGGATTTCTCGGATCAGTTGAGTCTGAGTGTATTGGTGGCCTTCGTACCTAAATTTGTTTCTGTTTTTCTAGAGTACCCAAATACCGGCAACCGCGACGATCTGGTGACAATGGGACTCACCCCAGTTGAGCAGGAGATCATTAAGGCCTCCAGGATGATGCCTCTTCTTACAGCGCCGTGCCAGATCTTGCCAAACCTGAGCGGCCAGGTCCCCGGATAGTAGGATGTGTTCGACTGTTTTCGGCTGGTGGAAGGTGCAGCAGTGGCAACTAGAGGCTAGGCTAAACCCGATATTGGTTAGGAAATCGTCGGTTGGGAGCTTCCTGCGCTGAGCGCGCCAGATCAGAAATGACCACTTGATGGGGATGCACGTTTGCCAAAAAGGGGAGGTCTGAGGGTGTGGAGCTCTGTTGTCCCTAAGCTTGCACTTGGCGGAGGCCATCGTAAATGCACCTCCGACGATGGGGGTCCAAATCAAGGTGTCCGGGGAGTCGTTGATCCGAACATCTACGACTGCTAGATTGGTCGTGGCCTCCTGCCCGATCTATTCTCTAACCCGCTCCCATCTCCAACCCGATGATGGGTCCCATAAATCTTAGATCTGGCAGTTAGGAGGGGCATTAGAAGACAGGTGGTAGACCGTGTTACCTATCCAACGTTCGTGGGAAGGTGGCGAGAGGCCTTTGCCGAGCTGCATGCGAATAAAGGGTTCGGCTAGGTGACGACCAAGGAGAATATCGTGCCAGGATGCAGAGGAACGACTGTTCACAGCCGCGGTCATCAGATGAGAGTGAGGAAAGTATCTGGCTTTCATGAACCGTGTCCAGATTGAGTCGTGCGTTCTGATCTTCCACCATAATTTCATGGAACATGCATCTACAATTTGGGCCAATTTGATGAATCCTAGCCCCCCCTCATCCGTCGGTAAGGCCATCGTATTCCAGCTGGCCCAGTGGTGCTTGTCCTTGCTATCCTGATGACCCCAGAAGAAGCTGGCGAAGAGAGCCTCCAGAGAGGATATGACCTTCATCGGAGGGGAGCTGACGGCTAGAGTGTAAATAGGGATGGAAGTCAGAACGTGCTTGATGAAAATGAGCTTGTCGCCCGGAGAGAGAGTCGCGTTGTGCCATCCCTCAATCTTTTTCCTAATCTTATTCACAAGCCCTTCAAAAATGCCCGAATTATATCTGCCGTATACCATCGGGCATCCCAGGTAGGTGAACGGAGGGTAAGCGGTAGAGAAGGATGTGAGATTGTTCGGTAGCTTCTGTCAGCTTTGTGATGGGTATAGATGATGCTTTTGTTGCGGTTGATTCGTTGACCGGAGCATCTGGTATATTGATCCAGTATGCTGCATACCACCTCCACTGATCCGACGTCCCCGGAGGAGAAGATGAGGATGTCGTCGACGTAGGCCAGGTGAGTGATAATAGGGCAGCTGGTAGTGGTGTGAAAGGTGATGGAATCTAGGGATATTATTCTTGTAGTTGAGGTTTCTGCTGAGGGCTTCAGTGGCGATGATGAAGATGGTGGAGGAAAGAGGGTCCCCTTGGCGGACACCCCGGCTAGACTTGAAGAAATCGTCCGCCTGGCCGTTGATGACGGTGGAGAACCAAGAGTTGCTAATGGATATGTAAATGATGTCTATCCATGTTTCGGAGAAACCAAATGCCCTGAGAACCCATATTATGAATTGCCAGTCCAGGCGGTTATAGGCTTTTTCCATATCGAGCTTGATGGCAATATTCCCTCCCCTAGACGGGAATTTTATACAAGTGACCATCTCCTGGGCTAGGAGGATGTTGTCAGTAATGTTTCAGCCCGGGACGAAACCGCTTTGTTCTTCGGATATGATCTTGGGGAGAATGTGAGCCATGCAGGTGGCTATGATCTTGGAGATGATTTTGTTGGCGAATGTGCATAAGCTGATGGGTCTGAAATCTTTGAAGGTCTTTGGGTTATCTTTTTTGGGGATAAGGATGAGGATGGCTCGGGATAGAGATTTGGGGTAGCTAGCTCCTTGAAAGAAGGCGATCGTGGCCTCGGTCACATCATACTGGATGATACTCCAACAGTTTCTGAAGAAGACCCATGAGAAGCCGTCTAGGCCTGGGGCGATGTTTTTATCCAGGGCCCAGACCACAACCTTTACTTCATCCGCGAAGGGAGGTGCTGAAAGAGTTTTATTATCCAGTTCGTTGATTAAGGGTGGGGAGGATCTTGGCTAATAAGCTCTTATCCTTAACGACTACATCTTTGGTGAAGAGTTTGTAGTAGAAGTTGGCAGCGGCCGCCTGTATGTTCCGTTGGTCTTTGAGTAAGGAGCCGTTGCCGTCATATATTTGATGGAGGGAGAGTTGATACATGCGTCCCCTGACGCATTTGTGGAAGAAAGCGGAGTTTCTGTCGCCCTCGGTGTCCGAGGATAGCCTGGCTTTCTGTTTCTAGAATTTAGTCTCGACTTTCAGACGGGATTTAAGGATAGCCTTGTTGAGATTAAGCATGGCGCGATTCTCCGGCGAACCATCCGTGGCCAGTCTGCTTTCGACCCGGGTAACGTTGTCTTCCGCAGCCTTAATCTCTTGGAAGATGTTGTCAAAAGCGCCTTTGCTCCAAGACGTGTGGGCGCTCCTGGTGGCTTTGAGTTTCTTAGCCACTCTAATAATGGGGTCCGGGTTGTATGTAGAATTCTAGGAAGCAGCCACGATATTGTGGAATTGAGGGTGATGTCTCCAGAAGTCCAGGAATCTGAAAGATTTTTTTAATGGGGTTGGAGTTGTTGCTGACCTCTATAAGGAGGGGGGAGTGATCCGACTCTGTGGAGTTGAGGTGAGAAAGAATAGTTATGAGATTCATGTCCGACCAGCGATTGTCGATAAGGGAGTGATCCAGACGAGAGTATTGGCGGCGAGCTCCATCTTGCATGTTGCACCAGGTGAAGGAGTTACCGGAGTAGGAAAGGTGATGCAGGTTGGCCTGGAATATGAAGGAGTTGAAGTCGTTCATGGCCGGTTGGTGTGGCGGGCGACCCCCTAATTTTTCATCGTTGCGAGAGATAGTGTTGAAGTCTCCAATGCATATCCACGGGAGGGTGTTGAAGGAAGTGTGGGTATCCATGAGTGTGATCCATAGCTGCTTGCGATCAACGTAGTCGCAGCTCCCATGAACAGCAGAAATGAGGGATCGGGAGGTGAGGGTGGGGTTTTCCACCCAGCAAGAGAGCGCCTGGTCGGCGTCGAGAATGGTGCCAAAGAGGCAATCATCGGAAAGAAGGATCCATATGTCGTGTAAACCCCCATAATTTATAATTGATTTTTCTAGAAATTAATTAATTTTTTTGTTATGTCTTTCATTAGATATGAATTTATTTGCTACTAATGTATTATTATAATTAATATATATATATATATATATATATATATATATATATATATATATATATATATAAATATATATATATATATATATATATATATATATATATATTTATTTAATATATTATATATATATATTTTTTAATATATTATATATATATATATATTTTAATATATTATAAATATATTATAAATATTATATATATATATATATATATAAAATAATAGAATTAGAATTAGAAAGGAATTAGAATTAGAAAGGAATTAGAAATAGAAAAGAATTAGAATAAAGAAAAAGAAAAAAAAAGAAAGGTGAGCCCAGCCGCTCACTTAAGTGAGCGGGCCCACCACGTGAACTTGGGATAGTGGGAATCGGGTAATCCGAAACCCATTAGCATTAGGGATTGAGAGCAACTTGGTATATATATATCTTTTTACACAAATCTCAAAACCCTAAACTTTCAAAACGAAAGTTGAGGCTGATCATACCCTCTTCGCCTACGAATTCGTTTCACTAGCGACGGAGCTTTGTGCACGACGAACGGAGCATCGGAATTCAGCCCCGCGTCACCCATGGAGCAGTTTTCCCACTCAAGATACCCTACTTCCCCATGGCGTAACTTTTTACTCGTAGCATTGATTTTCGATCCGTAAGATTTTCTGGAAAGTAGACTTGACCCTCTATGAGATCCTCTAGGTGGATTTTGAAAACAACCCATCGACTTGTTCAAAAAATTGGGACGAAGTTGAACAAAAATCTGTTTTCTGTAATACTAAAAACTGTTTTAAAATGACAACTTGTCGGCCAATCTTCTTGCTGTACAGTAAAGTACTGTAGGAACTAATTGAAAGAAGTAAAAGACAATATAACCGAGATCGTAAGGCATCTTTTGGATCGTCGTTTCGATTAGCATGTAAAAAGTAGATTGATGTTGAAGTTGAGGAAAAACCTGTGTTAAATTATAATAATTTTTTGAATTTTGTCCAATATGACGTGCGACCCGACAAACCGGGTGACGTAGTCACGCGCTATACACATCGAAAGGCGCGTATGGATGTTGCCGACGTGTGGGAACTGACGGAACTCATTTTTGTCGTGTGTGCGCGACGAAATCAGTCCGTATCCATCGAGATACCCCCGTATCGGCATTTTGTAAACTTTGTCCTAACTTCGTATACAGTCATTGATTTGAGACAAAACTTGTGGAAGCAGGTTCGAATCAAAATTCTGGTCCTGTGTGCCAAGTTTGGTTCAATTCTGAGAAAGTCGAATCGGAACCCCTTTTTGGCGGGCCCGTGACCCACTCAAACGGGCAATTTTGTGCACGGCTCATCGAAATCCAAACTGGACATACCGTTGAGTTCCTCTCCTTAAACCGAATCCGTAGACATGTAGTATGATGACTTTAGAGACCATAGACTTTGGCACGCGATTCAGTACAAAGCGGATCCAACGACGAACATCGTTTTGACCCAAAATTATGATTTTGCCCCTGTTCTAGAATTAGACTTTTGGATAGGCATTTCCTAGGTATATCTTTTACACCGAGTGCATTTTTTTGTTTGTTTCAGCGTCCGGAGTTGTTTGGAGATTGTGACGTTTGTTGGCTGACATTATGATTACTTGGACTTGCCACTTTGCACCATCAGGCAAGATACCTTGCCATCCTACTTTTTGATTATTATATTTCTTATTTTTAGTTGTTATTTTCAGTATTTCTTATTTCTTGATATTTAAACTGTGCGTCCAAGTCATACTTGGGTGCAAGCGACTCTATCGGTCGTTTACCTTACCTTATTTATTTCTCATGTATTGACTTAGTCTGGTGACCACCCATTGATATTGAGGTATTGGTATATCTCATACGGCCTTGACACTTGTTGTATCATGTGATGTGAGTCACATGTAGGACACGTATCCACGTAGTCGGCTGGCTACCGATACGTATGGAGCGTGCGACGGATAGGAGTAACTGCCAATAGTATTGCATGTTAGAAGACTTGGCGGTTATTTGAGGTTCATATCAGTCATGGAGATGATGATACTAGGCATTAGGTGGGAAGAACAATACCTGAAGTATGGGCTTCTTTGCACTTCCCTGATTACCTGTGCGCTCCTCCGGAGACGCAGGCTCCAGACGCCCTCTGACGTTTCCCAGAGCGTTATGGATGTAGCCCCTTGCACATGGTGCCCTCTGACGCTTCCAGAGCGTTATGGACATAGGCCCCTGGTGCCCTTTATGGGAACTATGCCGATCCCATTTACAGCCAGGGCTCATGCGTTGAAGGATTGTATCTCAACTGCATATTCACAGTAGAATGGTCAGGGACCCGATTGCATGTATACCTTTTTCTCTTATTATATTATCACAGTTTATATGGCATGGTGTTTTCTTGTATCTTGGTATGTCCCCTGAGGACCTGGTTATCTCTCCAGGTTTAGACGATTTTCCACAGGAGTACGGAGCGGCGTTGGAGCTATACTACATCGATGACGAGGCAGTCTTTACTGATGTCTAGTCTATTCTTTATTTGAGACATTGGTGGACATATTTTTGCATCTTATTTCTTTCTATTTGTGGAGGTTGGACTCCGATCTTGTGAGACTATTTTTCATAGCTGTTTGGAGTGAGTATGTTCATCCGGCTATCTTTTGATACTTTTATTTATTTATTTGGACTCTATTATCTTCTGTGTTGAGCTGTGATGAGATTATATTGTATATGACTGGCCTGTGGTTATTTTATTTATAGCTTATGTGCATATTTGAGGATTTCATATATTGGAGTATTCTTCGTATATGTGCAGCTGGCATGTTCACGTGCTTGGTCCTATGTATTTTGGGACTGGGCGTTACATGTTTTTAGGGTAGCCCATGCAGGTTAACGTTAATATTGTTGGGTTACATGACTGTGCCCAATAAGCCTGCATATAGGAATAGGAATATCTTATCCAGAACTACTACCACCTCTTGACTTCCAATCTTTTCGAAACTTCCTTGATTATTCGATTTACTTCATATCTAATCTTCCTAATATCAACTTATCTTCTTCGTGCCAACAGTATGCATTTAAGAAGCGAACGCACTTCTGCCTTGGCCCTCACATCTGGTAAAGAGGCTACTTCGGAGGGACAAAATCCTTCCATGACTCCGGCGATACCATACCAGCCAGGACAGTCGCAGCCTACTACGACACCGACGACGGAGTATCCAGAGATCGCAGTACCCCCAGGCAGCCAGGCTGGATAGACCACTACCATGCCATCGGAAGGGAGTGTACCACTGCCTCCACCAACACCATTCTCTCAGCAGTTTCCTCCACAGTTGGGACCTCAGATGCCTCCACCACCGACTGATGGGAGCCCTACTACTCAGTTTATGTATGCCATAATGCAGGCTCAGTGGCAGCAGACTGAGCTGATGAGACAGACGATGATGGTAGCAATGGCTAGACCTCCACCACCACCTCCAGCACCAGCACCAGCACCGGCTCTACATCCTTATGAAGGTTCTATCAAGAATTTTACAGATATGAACCCCAAGGCCTTTAGAGGGACGGAGAAGCCATTAGAGGTGTCACAGTGGCTTATTAGTACAGAAAAGCTACTGAAGGCATCCCAGTTGCCAGCTCGAGATTGGATGACAGCGGTGGACCTACTGTTGGAAGACAATGCTCACCACTGGTGGAAGGCGAAAGAGAGACGATTAGGTACTGGGATCACCTGTAAGCAGTTCTATGATGCATTTTATGAGAGATTCTTCCATATTCATGTTCGAGACGGTCTCTATGACCAGTTCCTTCATCTGAAACAAGGGAATATGACAGTTGATAAGTATGACTCAGAGTTCAATCGCCTGAGTCGATTTGGTGCGGGATTGATTCCGACAGAGTTAAAGAAGGCAAGGAGATTTCACCAGGGGCTTGCACCAGAGCTTAAGTCTTATACGACTACCCAGTCTCGAGTCTTCCATTCAGCTGTTTTGGAAGAAGCTCGTGCTCAGGAGATTCTTTGCAAGGAGCAGTAGCAGACATCGAGGCGCCATACCCCAGCAGTTACACCAGCACGTTTGCCATTACTGCGGGAAGTAAGGACATCTCCAGAACGACTGCAGGACTCGTCTTGGATTATATTTGAGATGTGGATCCAATCAGCACATGCTCAAGGACTGTCCGGAGCAATAGGCGATAGTACAAGCTCGGCAGAACCCGAGGCCCACAGCCCCAGCTCTCCCAGCACCACGGCCCATAGCAGGAGCACCTCGTCCACCATTGCCTCCCCAAGGCGTACAGTACAACAAGGCCAGAGCTCAGGGCCCAGGACAGAATTATGGGCAGGTATTCTCACTTGCTGTTGAGGATATAGAGACAGAGGCAGAAGTTATAGCAGGTGTAGTTTTAGTTGCATCTTTTCCTGCTATTACCTTATTTGATACTGGAGCCACACATTTATTTATAGCCACTAGTTTTCTCATTAGACACATCATTCCCATCACACCCTTATCTAAAAATGTTAAAATCCTCACTGGAGGAGGAGTTTTATCTGTTAGTGGTGTTTGTAGACGTTATCCTGTAGTGATAAGTGGCAGAGAGATGATGGCACGACTTCTTGTATTTCCTATGCCGACATTTGATGTGGTTCTTGGAATGGACTGGTTGAGCCAGTATTTTGCTCTCATAGACTGCCATAGGAGCAGTATTATCTTTAGACCACCGAATGCGGCATAGTTTGAGTTCACCAAAGAAGACGAAGAGAGTTGTGATACACCCACATCGGGGACTCATATGATGATGCATGACACCCCTCAACACCCTATTATCATCGAGTTCGAGGATGTATTTCCCGAGGAATTGCCAGGACTACCACCTGACCGAGATATTGAGTTTTCTATTAAGCTTATTCCCGGAGCCGAGCCTATTTCATCTCGAGTATTTCGTCTGGCACCCAAGAAGTTGGTAGAGATGAAGACGCAGATTGATGACTTATTAGAGGAGGGATTTATTCGTTCCAGTGCGTCACCATGGGGAGCACCCATTCTTTTTGTGCCTAAGAAAGACGGGACAGTGCGCATGTGCATCGACTACAGAGCATTGAATGCAGTGATGGTGAAGAACAAGTATCTCTTGCCGCGTATAGACGATCTATTCGATCAACTGAGTGGAGCAAAAGTATTCTCCAAGATTGACTTACGATCAGGCTGTCACCAATTGAAGGTTCGGAAGGAAGACATTGCAAAGACGGCCTTTCGATCGAGGTATGGACACTACGAGTTCTTGGTCATGCCTTTCGGTTTGACCAATGCTCCCGCAGTCTTCATGAATTTAATGAACAAGATCTTTCACCAGTACTTGGACAAATTTATAGTAGTCTTTATAGACGATATCATGATTTACTCCAAGAGTCAAGAGGAGCATGAGCAACATCTACGGATAGTTTTGGGAACGTTGAGGAATGAGCAACTTTTCGTGAAGCTTAGCAAGTGTGATTTCTTTCTCAAGGAAGTATCATTTCTTGGTCATGTTGTTACGGGCGATGGTATATCAGTAGACCCAGAGAAGATCACAGCAGTCAAATTATGGCCCGCTCCCACATCAGCTTCAGAGGTGAGAAGTTTCCTCGGACTTGTGGGTTACTACCGACGGTTCGTAGAAGATTTCTCTCGAATAGCGGGGCCTATGACTCGATTGACTTGCAAGGATCAGGAGTTTGTATGGACAGACGAGTGTCAAGCCGCTTTTGACGAGTTGAAGAAGCGATTGATCACAGCACCGATCTTGACACTACCATCGGGCCCGGAAGGATTTGTGATCTACAGTGACACATCCGGGAAAGGATTAGGATACGTTTTGATGCATCACGGTCAGGTAGTAGCATATGCTCGCAGCGGTTATCTTTGCTTTGAAGCTATGGAGGCACTACTTGTACGGTGAGAAAGTTGATAGCTATACTGATCATAAGATCCTCAAGTATGTGTTCACACAGAAAGAGTTAAATATGCGACATCGACGTTGGTTGGAGTTGATGAAGGATTATGAGATCGAGCTTCATTATCATTCGGGCAAGGCTAATATCGTGGCAGACGCATTAAGCCGTAAGCCCATGGCACACTTTTTGACTACGCAGAAGGAATTGATTAGAGACTTGAAGCAGCTTGGTATTGAGGTAGTATTACCTGGAGCCGATGGTGTATTAGCCAACCTCCAAGTACAATCATCATTGGTAGAGCGCATCAAGACAGCATTGCCCAATGATGCTAGATTTAGACGGCTCAGAGAGAGGACTGAAACAGGAGAGCAGACGGGATTGAGGATCCACCCCGATGGGACATTGCGATGTGGTGATCGTATTTATGTTCCCAATGGAGAGCTATGGTAGGAGCTAATGGCAGAGGCTCATAGTTCGACTTACTCCATTCATCCCAGAGGAAACAAGATGTATCGTAACTTACGGCAGTATTATTGGTGGCACAAAATGAAGTGAAAGATAGCTCGTTTCATTGCCAAGTGCATCGTATTTCAATAAGTGAAAGCGGTGCACCAGAGGACGGCCGGATTATTGCAGCCGCTATCCATTCCCGAGTGGAGGTGGGAGCACATTACTATTGATTTCGTCATGGGTTTTCTTCGGAGTCCTAGGGGACGTGACGTAGTGTGGGTGATTGTGGATAGACTTACAAAGTCAGCCCATTTCTTACCTTTTTGGTGGGCCAGTCGACAGAGGTATTGGCAGAGATGTATATGGAGCAGATTGTGAGATTGTACGGTATGCCTGTTAGTATTATGTCGGACCGCGACTCGAGATTTACCTCGCATTTTTGGAGGAGTATGTAAGAGAGTTTGGGCACCCGATTGAAGTTTAGCACGGCATACCATCCACAGACAGACGGCCAGTCGGAGCGTACCATTCAGACGCTAGAGGATATGTTGAGAGCGTGCATGCTTGATTTTGGCGGTTCATGGGAGGACCATCTCCATCTTGTTGAGTTTTCCTACAACAACAGCTATCAAACGAGCATTCAGATGGCTCCGTTTGAAGCATTGTATGGTAGAAAGTGTCGGTCTCCTGTTTGTTGGAGCGATATAGGAGAGCGACAGCTATTGGGTCCCGAGTTGGTCTTGAGCACAGTGGAGATAGTGAAGAAAATTCAGGGCCACCTGCGAGCAGCGCAGGATCGTCATAAGCAGTGGGCAGATAATCGTCGTCGACCCTTAGAGTTCAAAGAGGGTGACCATGTGTTCTTGAAGATATACCCCACTAGAGGCACGATTCGATTCGGAGGATGTGGCAAGTTGAGTCCAAGGTACATCGGGCCTTTCGATGTCTTGGAACGTGTTGGAGAGGTTGCCTATAGATTGGCCTTATCACCGTCGCTAGAGGGAGTGCATGACGTATTCCAAGTATCTCAGCTGAGGAGGTACGTAGCGGACAGTAATCATGTGCTTGATCACTCCGAGATCACAGTTGGACCGAGTTTGTCGTACGAAGAGCAACCAGTAGGTATCCTCGATCGCCGAGTGAAGGTATTGTGAAATCAATCTATTCCATTGGTTCGCGTGGCATGGAAGCATCACTCGCCAGGGGAGTCTACTTGGGAGCGCGAGGGCGGCATCCGAAATCGCTACCCGTATTTGTTCGAAAATGAAGGTATGTCTTGCAGTTAAGCTCTTAAATTACTAACAATTCCCTTGCATTGCATTCGATCCCCCGACCTTAATTTGATTTCGAGGAAAAAATTTTCTTTAAGTTGGGTAGGATGTAAACCCCCATAATTTATAATTGATTTTTCTATAAATTAATTAATTTTTTTGTTATGTCTTTCATTAGATATAAATTTATTTGCTACTAATGTATTAGTATAATATATATATATATATATATATATATATATATATATATATATATATATATATATATATATATATATATATATATTATACGTGTGCATGTTTTATTTCTAATAAATAAGGAATATAATTAAATCTAGGATTTTAGGAATTTAATTGTATTTTTGTGATAATTTTTGCTAGCAAAAAGATATATATATTTTTTTTTAAAGATATATATATATATATATATATATATATATATATATATATATATATATATATATATATATATATATATATATATATACTTAAGTTTTTCGGAAAAAGAAAGGAAAAAGAATTAGAATAGAATTAGAATTAGAAAGGAATTAGAATTAGAAAGGAATTAGAAATAGAAAAGAATTTGAATAAAAAAAACGAAAAAAAAGAGAAAGGTGAGCCCAGCCGCTCACTTAAGTGAGCCGGCCCACCAACTGCAGCAGAGCAAAGAACCCCCCCCCCCCCCCCCCCCCCCCCCCCCCCCCCCCCGCGCACGAACTTGGGATAGTGGGAATCGGGTAATCCAAAACCCATTAGCATTAGGGATTGAGAGCAACTTGGTATATTTATATATATATATATATATATATATATATATATATATATATATATATATTTTATATATATATATATATATTTATATATATATATATATATATATATATATATATATATAAAATATATATATATAAAATATATATATATATATATATATATATATATATATATATATATATATATATAAAATATATATATATATATATATATATATATATATATATATATATATATATATATATATATATTATATATATATTAAATTTATACTCGTAATGGCGTAACTTTTTACTCGTAGCATTAATTTTCGATCCGTAAGATTTTTTGGAAAGTAGACTTGACCCTCTTCGAGATCCTCTAGGTGGATTTCGAAAACAACCCATCGACTTGCTCGAAAAATCGGGACGAAGTTGAACAAAAATTTGTTTTCTGTAATACTAAAAACTGTTTTAAAACGACAACTTGTCGGCCAATCTTCTTGCTGTGCAGTAAAGTACTGTAGGAACTAATTGAAAACAGTAAAAGACAACATAACCGAGATCACAACGCATCTTCTGGATCGTCGTTTCGATTAGCATGTAAAAAGTAGATTGATGTTGAAGTTGAGGAAAAACCTGTGTTAAACTATAATATTTTTTTGAATTTTGTCCGATATGACGTACGCCCCGACAAACTGGGCGACGTGGTTGCATGCTATACGCATCGAAAGATGCGTATGGACGTTGTCGATGTGTGGGAACTGACAGAACTCAGTTTCGTCGTGTGTGCGCGACGAAATCAGTCCGTATCCGTCGAGATACCCCCGTATCGACGTTTTGCAAACTTTGTCCTAACTTCATGTACAGTCGTCGATTCGAGATGAAACTTGCGCCAACAGGTCCAAATCGAAATTTTGGTCCTGCGTGCCAAGTTTGGTTCGATTCTGAGAAAGTCGAATCGGAACCCCTTTTTGGCGGGCCTGCGACCCACTCATACGGGCGATTTTGTGCACGGCTCATCGAAATCCAAAACTGGACATACCGTTGAGTTCCTCTCCTCAAACTAAATTCATAGACATGTAGTTTGACGACTTTGGAGACCATAGACTTTGGCACGCGATTCGTGCAAAGCGGGTCCAACGACGGACATCGTTTTGACCCGAAATTACGATTTTACCCCTGTTTCATAAGTAGACTTTTGGAGAGGCATTTCCTAGGTATATCTTTTACACCAAGTGCATTTTTGATGTTTATTTCAGCGTCCGGAGTTGTTTGGAGATTGTGAGGTTTTTTGGCTGACATTGTGATTACTTGGACTTGCCACTTTGTACCATCAGGCAAGATACCATGCCACCATACTCTGTAATTATTATATTTCTTATTTTCAGTTGTTATTGTCAGCATTACTTATTTCTTAATATTTAAACTGTGCGTCCAAGTCACACTTGGGTGCAAGCGACTCTATCGGTCGTTTACCTTGCCTTATTTATTTCTCTTGCATTGACTTAGTCTGGTGACCACCCATTGATGTTGAGGTATTGGTATATCTCATACAACCTGGAAACTTATTATATCACATGATGTGAGTCACATATAGGACACGTATCGGTGTAGTCGGCTGGCCACCGATACGTATGGAACGTACGACGGATAGGAGTAACTGCCAATAGTATTGCATGTTAGAAGACTTGGCAGTTATTAGAGGTTCATATCAGTCATGGAGATGATGATACTAGGCATTGGGTGGGGAGAACAATACCTGACGTATGGGCTTCTTTGCACTTCGCTGATTACCTGTGCGCTCCTCCGGAGACGCAGGCTCCAGGCGCCCTTTGACGTTTCCCAGAGCGTTATGGATGTAGCCCCTTGCACATGGTGCCCTCTGACGCTTCCAGAGTATTATGGACGTAGGCCCCTGGTGCCCTCTATGGGAACTATGTCGATCCCATTTACAGCCAGGGCTCATGCGTCGAAGGATTGTATCTCAACTACATATTCACAGTAGAATGGTCAGGGACCCGATTACATGCATACCTTTTTCTCTTATTATATTATCATAGTTTATATGTCATGGTGTTTTCTTGTATTTTGCTATGTCCCCTGAGGACCTGGTTATCTCTCCAGGTTTAGACGATTTTCCACAGGAGTACGGAGCGGCGTTGGAGCTATACTACATCGATGACGAGGCAGTCTTTACTGATGTCTAGTCTATTCTTCGTTTGAGACATTAGTGGACATATTTTTGTATCTTATTTCTTTCTATTTGTGGAGGTTGGACTCCGATCTTGTGAGACTATTTTTCATAGCTGTTTGGAGTGAGTATGTTCACCCGGCTATCGTTTGATACTTTTACTTATTTATTTGGACTCTATTATCTTCTGTGTTGAGCTGTGATGAGATTATATTATATATTGCTGGCCTGTGGTTATTTTATTTATAGCTTATGTGTATATTTTAGGATTCCATATATTAGAGTATTCTTCATATATGTGCAACTGGCATGTTCACGTGCTTGGTCCTATGTATTTTGGGACTGGGGCGTTACATGTCGTGACACCCAGCAATAGCGTTCGCAAATCCGAGCTGATGTTGGATGGATTTGAGTTTCTTCTGGGGGATTTTGGGTTCGATGATGATGATAATGTCAATCCGGTGGACTTTGATAAGGGAGGTAAGTATTCTCATGGTTGGTTTGTTGGCCAGCCTTCTGATATTCCAGGTTAGGATGTTAAGTATTAGGATGATTACGGTTGGGGGTTTTGTTAAGCTTTGATGCTGACCGAGTGATCATGACCGCTTGCTCTTTTGTGAGGTTCTTTATCTTCTTATTTTGATGGGTATTGGGGGCCTTTTGGGTTGCTGTGGAAGGGTCTACCTGTAACACCCAGTTTTCCAGATGAGGATATTTTTGAAATTTTGTATTTATAATTATTATTTAAGGATGTTTATTTCATATTATGATTTTTAGTGATTTTTTAATGATTTTTAGTAGAAATTATTTTGGGCCTATAGTTGACTTTGACTAGTGTTGACTAGAAGACTAACCTAGTGACTAACCTAGGTTAAGACCCCTTGGTTAGGTTAAGTAAACTTGGTTTGACCTAACTTAGTGAAGTTTAAGTCATTGGAACTTGTTTGGAGAGATTTGGAGTCGATTTGGCCAATATGGCTTATGACTTCATAAGTCATGATTAATGACTTAGGACTTGGCCCATGGCCCATAACTAGAAGCCCTAACCCTAACAAAACCCTAAATGACCAGCCACATAGGGATCCCCACCCTATTTAAACACTTATTCATTAGGGTTGCCTCTTTTTATCATTCCAACACTTGGAGAAAAGAGAGGTATTCTTCCCCCTTCCAAAAATTCCCATTTATTCATTTGATCTCCTTTTTCATCCTAGTTTCTTGCATTAGGTTCTAATTTCTGTATATTTTATAATTCTGGAGGTTAATCTCAGCTTTGGGCTCATTTGGAGCATTTGGCCATCAAGAGGAACACCCCCCATTTGGAGCTTTTCCATACAATTTGCACCTATAGGTAAAACTCCTCAAATTGATTTAAATTGCTGTTTTCTTTGCATTTAGGGCTAGATCTAGGAGTCCCCTAGCTGTCCCTGGAATTAGGGCACAATTCGTGTCGGTTTCGTGTCCGTATCGGACACATATCCATTTGATAGGCTAGGTGTTTGATAGAATGCCCCTTAGGAATTTATTTTCGATTTTTGAAAATGTAATTATATGGATTGATAGATCTTGGTATGTACATTAAATTTTGTGAAGAGTGTTAGGTATTTTGGTGTCTTGTTGTGTCGGATTTTCGTGTTGGACACGCTGTGCACACACGTACACTGTGTCCTGCTACTCGGGCTGAATATCTCCCGACACAGGACACGTGGACACGCAAATTTTGGTGAGCATGATGGGGCAATGTCTGCCACCATCCTCCCAAAATTTGGGGCCATATGGTGCAGTGTGCGAGGAGTTCTCCTCCTCGCACTGGCCGCACTGGCCGCGCGCGTAGGCTGTGCTCGCGCAACTTCGAGCCACTGATACGCGGTTCGACACGACACCACGGCTCTCTTGGACACGTTTCAGGCACTCGAGTGTGTAGCCCTACCCTGGGCGAACACATGGACACGTGCACGAGGACACTGGTGTCGTGTGTCGTGTCCTGGGTCGACCGACACCCGTGCACGATGATTTTTTCTGTGTGCACAGTCCTTTTGTGCACTGTTTTGTATTTTGACTCGTTTGGACACGCTCGTGTCCACTTGGTGGGACACGAATGACTCAAGGGACACCTACACACATGTGACATGATTTACCAACCCTCACCTTGTTGTATTAGCATGTTTTAATATTCGAAATTCGATTTTTTCCCATTTCTCTGATACACACTTTCAGTTTCAATATTTCTGAGATCGGATTCCCTGTTTAACCCAATTTAATTGATGTTTAATCGCCATATTTTGATTCCTACATATGTAATGGATAGTGCATGTTGGGTTTTACATGTTAGATTCGGGTTTTTGCTCTTTGAATGAGATTTCGATTATGGGATGGAGAGTTGCATTTGTAGACTAATTTTTCAGAGATTTTTCTGATTAGCTCAAGATCCTGAACTTTTCTTCTCTTTCAAATAACTGATATGATGTTTAATTTACCATGTCCTCATGCATTGCCTAGGTATTGATTTCTGCAATATGGGATTATTGATGTAGGATGGGCTGTTAAGGTCGACTGGACTGAACAGTCCTGTTGGCTGAAATTGGGTTTTAAATTCCTTATTCTCAACTAATCTTGATGTTAACTTCCATGATAAATACCTTCACCTGTGTGTTAGCTGCTATGGTTAGGACTGCATTGAACAATTGGACTTCGAATTTGGGTTCGAAATCAATGTTTGGTTTCAAATAGAATCCAGTTTCAAGTTTCTTTAGATATGTTTAGTTCATCAGTTATGTATACTAATTAACATGAAAGATATTATCACTTTAGAACTGTCAATAACCTGTGGAATGTCCCTGTGACACTATCACTTGTTCTCAGGTTTCCTGAGAACAGTGAAGGGATGCTATTCCCAGTTTTCCTTGTTCTTTTATGATTCAATGTAGTTCACTGAGATTTGAATGTTAAAACCTGAGAGTCAAAAACTGATTTTTGGGTTTTGAATCTATTTGATACTTGTAATATAGAGTAGAGGGAATGAAGCACCTACTACACCTTAATAGCATAAGCCATCATTAAAGGAGAAGTATCATACTATCATGTGCATTTTACCCAATTTCGTAGTATTGGATTTGGTTTTCTTGCAAGTATAGACTAGTTCACTGTTTCCTACACACACAAACACTTTTGTTCTGTCACCATGCACTCACTCTCACTCATGACACACACACACTTTGATATTCATATGTTTTCCCCCTTTCACTCTTTTTCATAAGTATATATATGTTTGAGATATATATGTATATGTATACAGGTTCCTATAGATAATGTATATGTATGATATAAGGTACTATATATTATGATATAGGGTATGGGTGACATTGTATATGTGCTATAGGTTATGTATACAAGTTATATTATATAGCCTTGTCAATATGTGTACTTAGATATTAATGTGTGTATCCTATATTAGATTATATATATATGTTTGGGTGTATTATAGTTAGGCTTTTAGAGTGACTTGTGTAGATGTGTTATAGGTTGTTTTAGGCATGATATTGCCTAGTAAACCTAGATTAGTCTTGTTAGAACCTAGAATGGCTTGTATAGCCCAGTTTGATGTGTGCTTGCTAGTCTAAGCTTGGTTAGCCCTAGTGAGACTTGACTAGACTAGGATTGACCTAGTTTGACTAGTGTAGTTGACTTGGGTTGACCCAGAGTCGACCAAGTTTGACTTGGACCTAGTTTGACCTAGACAGTTGAACAAATTTGACTTAGAGTTGACTTTGACCTAGATTGGCCTAGAAATCATGTAGATTGCATTGTAGCTTTCATTTACCTTATTTTTAACATGTCATAACCCATACTGCTCTATCTAGGACATTGTGACTCCGGTGCAGACATCTGATATTTTATTACTCTTTTCAGAGTAACAGGCGAGTACATTCTCTGATAGTTCTTTCATTTACTTGTCAATTACTGTACTTCAGTTATAGATAGTTTTATGTGATTCTTATAACACGTATGGATATTTCTGGATTCATGTATGCGACACACATACCATTAGTCTGGCCTCTATTTCTGGAATCACTACTGGCATCACTTTCTGGAATCACTACTGGAACTACTACTGGAATCACCCTGGAATCTTTTGCTGGTATAATTAGGTTTGGCTGGACTCATCCCGATTTCTCGTGTCGTTTTCTGGATTCACTTGTACTTGCTGGGAGGGGAAATATTGGAATAGGCATGTGAACATACCCAAATACTGGAACCACTCCCTTGGAATTATACTGGAATGATAGCCGTCTCACACCCGGCCAGGTGTGTGATGTGCCGTATTACCTACAGCCGTTCACATGTCAATCCCGATATTTTAAAACACACTGTTAGAGTATAGGCTGGACTCACCCTGGAATCATTGATCACATTGACTGGAACCATCCCGTACTGGACTCATCTTGTATTAGATTCGTCTGGTACTGGACTTACATTGGAGTCACACATGTCTATATTACAGTCTGGACTCTTATCATGCTACTCTAGTTCAGCTAGTTTCTATTTTTTAGTCTTCATTGCCATGCTTCTCTTCTTGTTTAGTTATTTTCCTTTCTTTGTACCTTAACTGTTCTCTATATCATTACCTGTATAAAACTGCTATATTTCATCAATAAAACTGTTTATAACTGTCCTATAGTTCTCTGTCATTTAATTGGGATTTCTTGATGAGTTGTACTCGTTCCTGTCCTGACTGGACCTGTTGAAATTTTACAGATGATTGCCCTGAGGATACATGCCCTACATATTATGGACCCGGAGACGGGATGACTACCTTTGGCCCCGGCTCTCAGGAGTGATCTGGATTTAGTTTAGTAGACTAGTATTTGTTTCCATGTTGACTTGTTATAGAAGTTTGAGACTTGTGTAGTATTTGAGATTTGTTGAGAGTTGTTATTATTTTAGTAGTTGTTCTTCTATTCTTAGTTTAATTCTTCTGTGTTTATCTTATCGTGCTTAGACTGTGATTGAGTTCAATATCTTATATTTGTCCTCCGTTCGGAGTTGATCATGATGAGTACATTATATATTGTGTGAGTTGCTGGTTAGATAGTAACCTAGGACAGCGCTCTACCGCCGACTCTGCGGTGTAGGCTGGACGTACCCACTTCTCGTGCCCTTACTCTAGGGTGCGGGTCGTGACACGTTTTAGTGGTGGCCCATGCAGGTCGAGTTTATGTAGTGGTATTCGAACTAGAGTATCACTACAGCCTGCAATAGGATTGAGAGATAGGCTTTAACGGAGAGGTACTCAATCACAGTTAGGAAAAATTCTGCTTTAATTCATGCCATCTATATATCTTACTGACTTGTCTTCGTTGCAATAAACTGTCCTCCTTTGATTTATCGATTCCTGCTCAGTATTGACTTCCTTTTTGATCTGTCTTCAGGATGGTGGAGACACGATCACATCGCTCTGGTACAGTAGCCGCTGGAGAGGGGTCTGCCACCTCTCGTCCATTGCAGCAGCCTGTTGAGACTGTAGCACCTTCTGTTCCTGATCAGACAGGTGCTGCTGTAGCCATTGGGGGTATGCCTCCACTTGTTCAGAGGACGACCCCAGTCATTCCTGAGATATTTCAGCAGCAGCATCAGCAGCCACCTGCAGGATTGGTTGACGCTGCGCACCTGTTTTCATTTGTGGAGAGGATCATAGAGTCCCACCAGCAGCAGCAGCAGCGGCAGACTGCCGATTATCGTCAGGGGATTGACGAGGCCCACCAGCTGGTTCGTACTACAGTAGAGATGGTGACTGCTCGGGGGGAGCATCAGCAGCCTTACCGGAAGGAGAAGGATATCCAGGACTTCCAGAAGATGCACCCTCGGGAGTTCTTCGGCACTGAGGGCATTCACGTTGCAGATGACTGGGTTGAGCACATTGAGGAGATTTTCAGACTAGCAGAGATACCAGCTCGACTTCAGATCGAGGCGGCGGGCAGCCAGATGCAGGATTTGGCCCGTGCATGGTATCAGGCAGATCCCAGAGTAGGGGTTGAGGGCCAGACTTGGGCCCAGTTCAAGGAACTGTTTAAAGAACAGTTTTTCCCTGATGTGGCCTTGGGAGGTATCGAGGCACAGTTCGAGGCTTTGGCTCAGGGGAACCAGACGGTAGCAGAGTATGCTGGGGAGTTCTGCAGACTGGCCCGGTTCATTGATGATTTGTCTGAGAAGACGAAGGCGAGGAAGTTTCGCCGGGGTTTGATTAGAGAGGTTCGGTCGCTGACCAAGAGCGACCGGAACGCTACCTACGCGGAGATATTTTCTGGGGCTATGGCAGCGGAGGACGACCTGGGGTTGAAGTTGAAGAGGGGTCGGGACTTCCAGGGTGGTAGCAGTAGCGGAGGACCGGCCAAGAGGCCCCACGTGCAGATTCAGCAGGCACAGACACCAGTGAGAGTGCAGCAGGCACAGCATCAGCATAGAGGACAGGACCGCGAGGTGCCGACTTGTGCCTACTGCAGGAAGGCAGGGCATGTCTGGGAGTCTTGTAGGAGGAGGCTGAAGGTTTGTCTATTTTGTGGGTCTGGTGCTCACAAGATGATAGATTGTCCCGCTGCACCTCCTTATGAGAGAGCTAGGCCACCTGTAGCTCAGCACCAGAGGGATAGAGCTTTTGCGATGGCGGTCGAGGAGACCGACGCTGCAGGTGATGGGTTAGCAGGTTTGTCCTTCTCATTCTTCCTCCCCACTTTCCTGTATGATTCCCTTAGTACCTGCCAGGATATTGTTTGTGATTGCTAGATAGTGTAGCTACCCTGTACGAGACTGTAGAATCACGACCAGTAAGATTTGTTTGCATGATTATCTCTTGACCTTGATTGTTTGGGTTTGACCTAGAAGGGGTGCGACCATTTTAATTTCGAGGACGAAATTTTTCTAAGGTGGGTAGGATTGTAACACCCAGTTTTCCAGATGAGGATATTTTTGAAATTTTGTATTTATAATTATTATTTAAGGATGTTTATTTCATATTATGATTTTTAGTGATTTTTAATGATTTTAGTAGAAATTATTTTGGGCCTATAGTTGACTTTGACTAGTGTTGACTAGAAGACTAACCTAGTGACTAACCTAGGTTAAGACCCCTTGGTTAGGTTAAGTAAACTTGGTTTGACCTAACTTAGTGAAGTTTAAGTCATTGGAACTTGTTTGGAGAGATTTGGAGTCGATTTGGCCAATATGGCTTATGACTTCATAAGTCATGATTAATGACTTAGGACTTGGCCCATGGCCCATAACTAGAAGCCCTAACCCTAACAAAACCCTAAATGACCAGCCACATAGGGATCCCCACCCTATTTAAACACTTATTCATTAGGGTTGCCTCTTTTTATCATTCCAACACTTGGAGAAAAGAGAGGTATTCTTCCCCCTTCCAAAAATTCCCATTTATTCATTTGATCTCCTTTTTCATCCTAGTTTCTTGCATTAGGTTCTAATTTCTGTATATTTTATAATTCTGGAGGTTAATCTCAGCTTTGGGCTCATTTGGAGCATTTGGCCATCAAGAGGAACACCCCCCATTTGGAGCTTTTCCATACAATTTGCACCTATAGGTAAAACTCCTCAAATTGATTTAAATTGCTGTTTTCTTTGCATTTAGGGCTAGATCTAGGAGTCCCCTAGCTGTCCCTGGAATTAGGGCACAATTCGTGTCGGTTTCGTGTCCGTATCGGACACATATCCATTTGATAGGCTAGGTGTTTGATAGAATGCCCCTTAGGAATTTATTTTCGATTTTTGAAAATGTAATTATATGGATTGATAGATCTTGGTATGTACATTAAATTTTGTGAAGAGTGTTAGGTATTTTGGTGTCTTGTTGTGTCGGATTTTCGTGTTGGACACGCTGTGCACACACGTACACTGTGTCCTGCTACTCGGGCTGAATATCTCCCGACACAGGACACGTGGACACGCAAAATTTGGTGAGCATGATGGGGCAATGTCTGCCACCATCCTCCCAAAATTTGGGGCCATATGGTGCAGTGTGCGAGGAGTTCTCCTCCTCGCACTGGCCGCACTGGCCGCGCGCGTAGGCTGTGCTCGCGCAACTTCGAGCCACTGATACGCGGTTCGACACGACACCACGGCTCTCTTGGACACGTTTCAGGCACTCGAGTGTGTAGCCCTACCCTGGGCGAACACATGGACACGTGCACGAGGACACTGGTGTCGTGTGTCGTGTCCTGGGTCGACCGACACCCGTGCACGATGATTTTTTCTGTGTGCACAGTCCTTTTGTGCACTGTTTTGTATTTTGACTCGTTTGGACACGCTCGTGTCCACTTGGTGGGACACGAATGACTCAAGGGACACCTACACACATGTGACATGATTTACCAACCCTCACCTTGTTGTATTAGCATGTTTTAATATTCGAAATTCGATTTTTTCCCATTTCTCTGATACACACTTTCAGTTTCAATATTTCTGAGATCGGATTCCCTGTTTAACCCAATTTAATTGATGTTTAATCGCCATATTTTGATTCCTACATATGTAATGGATAGTGCATGTTGGGTTTTACATGTTAGATTCGGGTTTTTGCTCTTTGAATGAGATTTCGATTATGGGATGGAGAGTTGCATTTGTAGACTAATTTTTCAGAGATTTTCTGATTAGCTCAAGATCCTGAACTTTCTTCTCTTTCAAATAACTGATATGATGTTTAATTTACCATGTCCTCATGCATTGCCTAGGTATTGATTTCTGCAATATGGGATTATTGATGTAGGATGGGCTGTTAAGGTCGACTGGACTGAACAGTCCTGTTGGCTGAAATTGGGTTTTAAATTCCTTATTCTCAACTAATCTTGATGTTAACTTCCATGATAAATACCTTCACCTGTGTGTTAGCTGCTATGGTTAGGACTGCATTGAACAATTGGACTTCGAATTTGGGTTCGAAATCAATGTTTGGTTTCAAATAGAATCCAGTTTCAAGTTTCTTTAGATATGTTTAGTTCATCAGTTATGTATACTAATTAACATGAAAGATATTATCACTTTAGAACTGTCAATAACCTGTGGAATGTCCCTGTGACACTATCACTTGTTCTCAGGTTTCCTGAGAACAGTGAAGGGATGCTATTCCCAGTTTTCCTTGTTCTTTTATGATTCAATGTAGTTCACTGAGATTTGAATGTTAAAACCTGAGAGTCAAAAACTGATTTTTGGGTTTTGAATCTATTTGATACTTGTAATATAGAGTAGAGGGAATGAAGCACCTACTACACCTTAATAGCATAAGCCATCATTAAAGGAGAAGTATCATACTATCATGTGCATTTTACCCAATTTCGTAGTATTGGATTTGGTTTTCTTGCAAGTATAGACTAGTTCACTGTTTCCTACACACACAAACACTTTTGTTCTGTCACCATGCACTCACTCTCACTCATGACACACACACACTTTGATATTCATATGTTTTCCCCCTTTCACTCTTTTTCATAAGTATATATATATGTTTGAGATATATATGTATATGTATACAGGTTCCTATAGATAATGTATATGTATGATATAAGGTACTATATATTATGATATAGGGTATGGGTGACATTGTATATGTGCTATAGGTTATGTATACAAGTTATATTATATAGCCTTGTCAATATGTGTACTTAGATATTAATGTGTGTATCCTATATTAGATTATATATATATGTTTGGGTGTATTATAGTTAGGCTTTTAGAGTGACTTGTGTAGATGTGTTATAGGTTGTTTTAGGCATGATATTGCCTAGTAAACCTAGATTAGTCTTGTTAGAACCTAGAATGGCTTGTATAGCCCAGTTTGATGTGTGCTTGCTAGTCTAAGCTTGGTTAGCCCTAGTGAGACTTGACTAGACTAGGATTGACCTAGTTTGACTAGTGTAGTTGACTTGGGTTGACCCAGAGTCGACCAAGTTTGACTTGGACCTAGTTTGACCTAGACAGTTGAACAAATTTGACTTAGAGTTGACTTTGACCTAGATTGGCCTAGAAATCATGTAGATTGCATTGTAGCTTTCATTTACCTTATTTTTAACATGTCATAACCCATACTGCTCTATCTAGGACATTGTGACTCCGGTGCAGACATCTGATATTTTATTACTCTTTTCAGAGTAACAGGCGAGTACATTCTCTGATAGTTCTTTCATTTACTTGTCAATTACTGTACTTCAGTTCTAGATAGTTTTATGTGATTCTTATAACACGTATGGATATTTCTGGATTCATGTATGCGACACACATACCATTAGTCTGGCCTCTATTTCTGGAATCACTACTGGCATCACTTTCTGGAATCACTACTGGAACTACTACTGGAATCACCCTGGAATCTTTTGCTGGTATAATTAGGTTTGGCTGGACTCATCCCGATTTCTCGTGTCGTTTTCTGGATTCACTTGTACTTGCTGGGAGGGGAAATATTGGAATAGGCATGTGAACATACCCAAATACTGGAACCACTCCCTTGGAATTATACTGGAATGATAGCCGTCTCACACCCGGCCAGGTGTGTGATGTGCCGTATTACCTACAGCCGTTCACATGTCAATCCCGATATTTTAAAACACACTGTTAGAGTATAGGCTGGACTCACCCTGGAATCATTGATCACATTGACTGGAACCATCCCGTACTGGACTCATCTTGTATTAGATTCGTCTGGTACTGGACTTACATTGGAGTCACACATGTCTATATTACAGTCTGGACTCTTATCATGCTACTCTAGTTCAGCTAGTTTCTATTTTTTAGTCTTCATTGCCATGCTTCTCTTCTTGTTTAGTTATTTTCCTTTCTTTGTACCTTAACTGTTCTCTATATCATTACCTGTATAAAACTGCTATATTTCATCAATAAAACTGTTTATAACTGTCCTATAGTTCTCTGTCATTTAATTGGGATTTCTTGATGAGTTGTACTCGTTCCTGTCCTGACTGGACCTGTTGAAATTTTACAGATGATTGCCCTGAGGATACATGCCCTACATATTATGGACCCGGAGACGGGATGACTACCTTTGGCCCCGGCTCTCAGGAGTGATCTGGATTTAGTTTAGTAGACTAGTATTTGTTTCCATGTTGACTTGTTATAGAAGTTTGAGACTTGTGTAGTATTTGAGATTTGTTGAGAGTTGTTATTATTTTAGTAGTTGTTCTTCTATTCTTAGTTTAATTCTTCTGTGTTTATCTTATCGTGCTTAGACTGTGATTGAGTTCAATATCTTATACTTGTCCTCCGTTCGGAGTTGATCATGATGAGTACATTATATATTGTGTGAGTTGCTGGTTAGATAGTAACCTAGGACAGCGCTCTACCGCCGACTCTGCGGTGTAGGCTGGACGTACCCACTTCTCGTGCCCTTACTCTAGGGTGCGGGTCGTGACACTACCGTTGCTTCTTGGCGATGACGTGCCTCTAAGCCTGTGGCGTTCTCTATGTGGTCGACAAGCTTTGACTCAATATCGGCCAGCGTGCTGAGGGGATTGTTTGGGTTGAGGAAGCCGGCATCCTGAGCTTGGCGGATCCTGGCCTCGTACTCTAGGCCTAAAGACTGATCGACCGCTTCCTGCAGGGTGGGAGGGGGAATGTGGAGGGATCTCTACTAGAAAATGGGGAGATCCGCGCTAACCTGTTCTCACTGGGAAACCCTGTATCCCCGTCGGCTGGGCCCTCGGCGGTCTCATGAGTTTCTGCGGGAAGTGGTTTGTCCAGGAGGGAGGTGAGCTGGACTTCAGCCTCATAAGGGGAGCTAAGGATCTCGAATCTGTTGAGGAGGGATATGCTTGTTGACCTATCGGGAGCCTCGCTAATGCCTGAAGTGGAGAGGGAGGGCGTTGGGGCTTGGGGAGCTATTGATATCTGTGAAGTAGGAGTAGGAGTTGGGTAGCGGAAGAATGGGATCATGAAGGGGAAGTTGGGTTGCCTTCGGAGATTTCGGCTTTTGAATAGCTTTCTTCCTCAGCTCCGGGTGTGCTTTGAAGCAATGCTTCGAAATATTGCCTCTGATCTGATAGTATTTGCAGAAGCTAATGTTGTTGTCGTATTCAATCGTCTGGAGGTGTGTCTGTCCTCCCAGCTTGAGCTGCACGAGCGTGGAGGGGGGGGTCGACGGAAGGATCAATCTCTACACAAATCTTAGCGTAGTTGCCTTTGGATAGGTTGCGGGTTTCTTCAGCGATGGCTACCAGGGTCCCGAAAGAGCTGGCGATTCTTTTGAGTGCTGCGGGGGTGAAGCAAACAAGGGGGAGGTTCGACAAGGTAATCCACGTTGAGATGATATTTGAATCCACATTGGGGTTGAAGCAGGGGGACCACTTGGCGATCTTGACACTGTGGGATCCGATGTTGGTGGTGCCCTTAGCCCATACCAAAGAGCAATCGAGATCAGGGGACAGGTGGAGGGGGAGATGTTTTGAGTCCAGCGGTGCGACCTTGTATGCGGCGGAGAGACCCCAGCTGGCGATGGATTCTTTAACAGAGGGTAATTTAGGACATCCAGACTGGAATTTCAGAATGAAGGTCTTCGAGAGGGATGCTGATAGAGAGGAGATTTCATCAGGGGAGAATGGCACTCTGATAGTTTGGCCTTCAGCAGGGGTGTGGAACTCGATCTCCGGGAGAGTAGGCTCTGTCTCCGTGAGGGATAACTATGCGACTCTGTCCGGTTGCAAGATCTCCACGTAGGAAGGCGTCGCTGATTGGCCGAGAGGGGGTGGCTGGGGTTGCTCTGAAGAGGAGTTGAGGGTGGGTGCTGCGGTCCGCGGTGAAAGGGACCCGCTCTGGAGTGGACGATGACAAATGGATCTCTCGGGATAGGGTACCACGGCACGGCTGAGAGGGCTTGACGGGGTGCTGCCGATCGACGGGGTCGGGGCGACGGATCTCGGTCCATTCCTCTTGGTCAAATAAGCACCAACCGAGTTGGGGGGATTGGGGAGGTCCCGAAGCTCGGGGGGAGCTGTCCCGATGCCTGGCGTATATCTGATGGATGGAGGAAGGGGGCGAGGGGGGCACATAGCCTTCAGAAAGGGCCTGTACGGGCGCATAGCCGAGGAGGGAAGGAGAGAGGGCCTGGAGGGGCTCATGGCCTGGTGGAGGGGGCAGAGAGGGGGACGGGAGGGTCCCGAGGGCGCAGGCTACTGCACGGAGGGGAGGTCCACAGGCGCATGCGACTCAACTAGATGGTTGGGCACATGAGCGCGCAGTGGGAGGAGATTCGCATATACGCTAGTGCTGGATCTGAGCGCATGGCTCACCGGAGGGATGGGTGCATGACAGTAGAGCACTGAGACCAACTCGGGGTGTCGCATGGCGGGAGGGCACATGGTTCGCAAAAGTAAGGGAGAGCGCATGGCCGAGGGGGGAATTTGAATTTTCGAAATTCGAATTCGATGCACTGGGGGAGAAGGGCCCGGACCCCGGAGTAGTGGCGACCTTGCGGGCCTCCTGCTCGGGCAGACGGAGATGCCGAGATACCGCCTTGGTCGACGGCCACCGTAGGGGCTCGACGAGGCCGGGGTTGGAGACTAAATCATACAGAGCTTCTCCGGGAGCGGAGAGGATGACTTTCGAAAGAGCGGGAGGTGGGAGGGCCTGGGCGGTGGCTGATGGTGGCCACCGCAATCTCGGGGCGATACCGGTAGGGGGGTTCCAACCAATGAGAGCTGTGCCGGAGTCCAGGCTAGGGGCGGAGAGGAGGTGCCTGGCGCGTTGGACGTGCCGCTCACCCGACGGCGGGAGAGATAGGGGTGCGGGTGGTGGTGTGCTGCTTGAGTGGGGCGGGGCCGGCCACGTCGCCGGAGGCGGACGGCGGGGAGGGACAGGGCTGGACAGCCAAGGGAGCGGAGAGGATCACTGGGGGATAGGAGCAGAGGGGGGAGCATGTTAGCTATCGTCAAAATCATGAAATATATGTATATATATATATATATATATATATATATATATATATATATATATATATATATATATATATATATATATATATATATATAATTGCCGTATAAGATTAGGTATATGTATACATATGTAGGTAATGTGGCTAGTGTCATTGGACATAGGTAATGTCACACTCACTCTTTAATTTCAAGGGTATTTTAGTAACTATGATTATTTGAATTTTTATGATTTTTATTTGAATTTTTATCTATTTATTAATTAGATTGATTGCAGTGTGATTTGATTGGTTGTAGACTGGTGACTTGGTATTATAAGTAGTTTGACCTTGGTCAACCTTCACTAGAAGCCTAATAATGTAATTAAAATCCACATTTTGGTTTTTAAAAATTATTTAGATCTCCAAGTGAAACCCTAATAGATCTCCTCCTCCAAAAATCCTATTTTCTTCATCCGGAGTCCGTTTCTCCCCAAATGAACTCCGTTGCACTCGTCTAGAAGAGGAGGATCGGCTGGAGTATTACTAACGATGAGGTGGAGGCAATTTCTTGAGGGGAATCGACCGACACGACGACCGAAGGACTCTGTTTATTGAGTTTTCGACTCTCAATAGGTAAACCCTTTTCTACCATAGCTATTCTGAATTTTCTTTCATTATTACATCCATATAGGTACCGTTGACATGTCTCTGAAGTTTGGTTTGGTTTTGACTTCGTTTGATAGCGGTATCGGACACGTATCGGTCTCACGTTGCACGTATTCGGCAAAATGCCACTTAGAATTGAAAAGTGTTAATTTTCGATTCTGTTTTCACAAAATTCTTCCTTATATGATTTGTAACAACTTTCGGGAAGATGGATCGGAAATCGACACGTTTTCGGCATCCGAACGGACACGGACACGCATGCACGAGATCCCGTGCACGGTCCCGTGCACGCTCTGCAGTCTGTAAGTCATAACTCGACGCACAGAGCTTCGTCTTGCGTGAAATTTTACGAACACATAGGGGCAACCTCTGCCCACATGCCCGTAATATTTCAATACGTTTCGTCGAGCGAGCGCGGAGAAATCGCGCGTGTACTAGTCGGCTGAACTGTGCACTTGGGCTAAAATTCGCCGCTGACACGGCCTTCGTATGCGAACACGGCGCATCAAGGACCCATACCAGGAGTTGGAACACGTAGCCCTATACCTAGACTATCCAGGGACTCGATCCCAAGTCGTGGCGTGGCCCCACGCACGAGCCACGAGCGACGAACCGCATGCACAAGCATGCACGCACGCGCGCGCGCGCGCAGGCCACCCACTGTTGCACGAGCGGCTGTGTCACGTCGCTGCGACTTTGTATCCTATCGACGTGTCCTAGACCTACCCCGTGACCCTATCTAGCCATGTGCACGAGCATGAGGCTTCTCGTTGCGCGTGTGACGCACAATCGAGCGAGAACACCCACTTCGACACGCGAAATCGGCTTTCCGATACGCATTCTCCGGACACGATACAGACATGATTTCGGACCCGTGAGTACCCGAGCGCATCACGTAGGTTGAGACCAACGTGTATGCCGAGTTTCGTGGGTTGATTTGGTGTATTTTGCGTTTTGAGTCGTTTTGTCGAAATTGGGTTTTTCGGGTTCAAAGTTTTGAATAAAAATATGATTTTTCGATCCTTTGATTTTTAATCGGTATTTTCGGATTTGTTAGTTCATAAATGATATTTAGAACTTGCGAGAAGTGATTCGCGGAATTTTACTTATTTATTTGCTCTTTTCAAGCATATATGAGTTTTCTACTTGTAGGCCTATATATATATATATATATATATATATATATATATATATATATTTTTATATATATATATATATATATATATATATATATATATATATATATATAAATATATATATATACACACATATATAAGTATATATATATTTTTCATGAATATGGTTATGTATATATATAAGCGCTGTTTTGGAGCGAGGGTTCAGTTTTTCCAGATTTTTGTATCGCTTCGAATCGAGAGATCGATCTATTTCCGGTACTAGCGAACATATATATATATATATATATATATATATATATATATATACATATATATATATATATATATACATATATATATATAGTTTATATATTGTATGTTTTATATATAAGTACTTGTGTAATATATTTTGGGTAGGAAAATGATTTGGGGCTGTTATTTCCAGAATTCTAGAGTTGATAACAGTCCGTATTCTTTGCACCACCATTCTTTCATATATGGGTTATGTATATATGTATGTGCTTAGAGAGAAGTCTATATATATGAATATATATATATATATATATATATATATATATAAGTTAGTGGTTGATAGCCTATAGTTTTATGTGATTGTAGGTTAGTGTTTGTGACCATTGGAGTATTGTGACAGATTAGGATCGACCCAAAGACCTTAGTTTAGTCGAGTTGACCGACAAGTTGACCAAGTTGACAAAAGTCAACTTTGGGTCAAACTTGATCCAATTCAACTCAAACGAACTCCGAATGACCTAGAATTTTGTGTATAATCTGGAAATTAGTAGACGGACTAGTTGACCAATGTTTGACCAAGTTTGACCAGCGTTGACCCGGTTTGACCAGAGTTGACCAAGGATTGACTTTGACCAAAAGGGACCTAGAAGCATGTAGTCTTGCATTGTAGCTATTTCCTTTGATATTTTAGACTTGGTTGTGACATGTGTATACTTTAAATAGGTTTATATTGCCCCGGTTTAACTACACTTCATTATCAGTAGTTTGGTTTGCCAGGCGAGTACATTCTCTGATCTTTTTATACTTTTTTGGATATGTTCTCTTGTTATAGACAAGTATACTTGATGCTGACACGATGTTCACACGGATTAGTACCCTATGGATCTTTTTATGTGATGTTATCCCCTCGGATACATTGAGTATATCATGTTCAGGTACTTTATCGTGGCCATCATGTACTCCATGTATTCATATTTATCCATGTGCACTCATGTGTTATTCATGTACACTCATGACCATATGAGCTCCATGTATAAAGTAGTTGTTATCTATGTGCAATAACATATCATGTCTTGATCCTTTTGTATTGATTGGGGGCAGGGAGAGTGTAGTTGGTTATGTGATCATTATTCCCAGTAGGTATCCGTGTGCAACTCCATAGTTTATCCATGTGCAACCCAAACCGTTTACATAACCAATTTATGCTCTAAATCACGTAGATGGTTACATTTATCTATTTATCATATTTATATCTCATTCTTATAGTCTCTCTCTTGTTGATTTTCTTTACAGCGTTTCATGTATAGTTTTCTATAGCTTGCTTTATATGTCCAATCCTGATATGAACTGTTGTGAGAGATATGTGCTCGTTCCGTCCTGATTGGGCATGCTAAAATTTTACAGGTGATGATGAAGAGTTCTGCCCTACTTATTATGGCATTGGCTTAGATGACACTGGTGACGTAGACCCTCAGGAGGATCCAGCAGTCGCTGAGGACTTACCCATAGTCTAGCTGAGACATTAGTATTTTATTATTTATCTATTTGAGTCAGTATGAGTTGTACTTGAGTTTTGTTCGGGTAGTTTACACCTAGACTTTTATTTACATCTGTGACTCTCTTGAGATTTACTCTTCTATTCCATCTTAGTGTTGTGATTGAGTTACTTATTATTTTATTCTCCATTCAGAGTATATTCTATACTGTGTTAGATTGTGACTCAGGACATCGTTCTACCACCGACACCGCGGCGTAGGCTGGGCGTATTCACTTCTCGTGTCCTTTCACTGGTGCGGGTCGTGACACGTTTTTAGTGGTGGCCCATGCAGGTCGACAATCACAACTAGTGTGATTTCGTAGTGGTACTTGAATTAGAGTATCATTACAGCCTGCAGTAGGATATAAGATATAAGTTAAGGTACTCAATCACATTAGGAAAACTCTTATCAAATTCTTGCTGTTAATTGTCTTCTTTTGAAAACAACTGTCCTCCTTTAATGATTTTGCTTCTTTTTTCAGTAATTGATTCCTTGTTTGATATGTCTTCAAGATAGTTATGGAGACACGATTTTATCTCTCCGGTCTATGCAGGTCGAGATTTGCATTAGTACGATATCTACTAAGCACAACGACTTAGTTGTACTGCTACGAGCCTGCTATAGAATATAGAAAGTAAGGTGTTAGAATGAGAGGATACTCAATCATAATTAGAATTTCCTGAGAGATTCCTGGGACGACCCTTGAGAATCTCATTTTGAGCTTCGATTTAAATTCCCTTTCCCTTATTTTAATCCACCTTCCCCCCTTGATTCTTGCATCTTGTTTGAACTCTTTTCACCAATACCCTTACTTTCTTGTGCTTAATTATGGTTAGAAAGATGGCTACACTGCTATATACTCATTGGTCAAACACATGGCTAGAAGGATTACATTAAGGAATTGGAATACACGGAGACTTTAACTAAGTTATAAGGGCATTTTTCTAAATGGATGATTTAATGATTAGTAGTTTGTAAGTTGGGATATTACCAAGAAAATTTATCTTGAGATTCTAAGTAGTAATCACCAGAGGATTATAAAATTATATTTTGATACTGGAGGAAAATAGTTAGAATCTATATAAATCAATTTCAGGAATTGATGTGATTCATGAATTATTGGATTATAATTATACATCTTTGAACGTATATAGATTGGTTTGATAATGATAAAAAAAGGGGGTGGCACTATGAACTATTAAATTGAGTCGTACAAGTTGCGATGTATATGTTTATTGAATTTCAAATTTAAGTGGAAGCAATGATATTAAAATTTTGGTTTAAAAGATTGGAAAGATATAAAAATGATTTTTTTGGAAAAAAATTCTCAAATTTGGAATCGTGTCAATTGATTGAAGATTTAAAAATCTATTTATATTTTAGTTTAAGAAGTAGTGATTATGTTTCAATGACTTAGAAAGAGAAATTATGGTTGATAAGCGCGTTAAAATACTGAGCTGTAAATGCTAGATTGCCGTGATAAGCTAAGTGTCTATCTTGAGGATTATTTTAGACAAGTTGGGAGTTTTTAAAGTTATGAAGTGATATAGAATTTTATGGATTCATGATTCATTAACTCTGGAGTTTAAAGTTGGATTGAAATGTTAAATTTTGGAAAGGTTAGTAGTAACGTGATAAAAGTTACTATGAGATTTATGAAAATGATTTAAATGTTAGTCGTGATTAGATTGGATGGCTTAGAGTGAATAGAAATTGCGGTAGTTATTTTGAAATTTCTTTTTAAAAGAATGTAATGGTAGGCCACCAAGGTAACCTTAATGAGATAGAAGTGTTCCACACTAATTGCCATATCACTCATGACTATGATAGTAGTATTTACTCAAGTGTTGTTAGTCGTCTGCCAAACTATGTGACTGTATCTCAATCTTGACTTACTCAACCTTCCCTCAAATCTAGATCTTTTATTGTGACTTTCTAACCGTTTGTATTTGATCGTTCCTTAACAGTATTCTCCCTTTAGAACTGTGTCCCTAAATTGTTTTACTGGATTCTTAATTAAATTTATTTCATGCTTCAACTTGATTTTCTTTATTCTTGTATTAATTGTCACCTCTTGAACCCTTACCTTCTATTTTAGATTCTTTGACGTCCCTTACCGTGACTTTGATATTCGGAGTGTGATACTAGTTTTTATCCTCCAACAAACTTCACATGCAAGACCTAGACGAGTCCACCTTCATGTACATATATCATATCCCACTAAACACGTCTCCTTGTACACTATTTTCTTGATGAGACTTTTTGGTCAATAAGGCTAAACTATAGCCCTTACCATGATACTAAAATACTTTCTGACTTAAATTCGAGATCCAACCATGACTCAATTCTTTCGACCCGACATGTGATGGTGTTCTTCTTGTTCCTTAAATGCTTAACCTTGTACCTTATCTTGATTGCTTGACCCGTTTAGTTAAGGATCTTGGACTATTTTTTCTTTTTTATTATTACCCTCCCTTACTTATATTTTGACTACCTTACGCTGCTAATTTAGCTTTAGTTTTGTAAGCTTATCTCTTTTTCGAGCTTGATCATGACATATTTTATTGGGTCGACCCACTAACATATTGTCTAATCAGAACCGGTGTATGATGGTCTGATCAACCTATTGTACTTTGGTTCGCTTTTATATATTACTCTACGTGGATAGAGGCATAGTTAAACTTGCCCTAGAGTCTCATCCACGACAGCTTTGGCAATTCTTCTTGCATTATTTTCATCGTCTATGAACCACGTATTGTACTCAATAGCATCGTCTTTGAACTTTTTTTGCTTTTGTCTTTCACATATTTCAGAAAGACAAGGCACTGTACTTAATAGGTCAACCCAAGGTATCACGTTTAGCTTCCTTATTAAAAGGAGAGAATTGACTTATTTCTATATCCTCGCAGTATCCTTTAGGATTTCAATATTGTTGAATTCTAAACCCTTGATCGCGACCAGTCGACTTGGTCATTCTCCTTATCATCCAATGTTTGGAACCTTATTCAATTGAATTAGTTCAATTGTGACATGGATTTCAAGTCTTGGATACTCATGCCCAGACTTCAATGACCTCGTTCTCCATCTTGCCCAAACCTCGATTCATCCTGGAATTGATCAACTTAGATCATATCGAGACTAAATTTTCTTATAGATATATATAGTGTTGTTGGATTTCAGTGCTATTGACAAGTCGTGCTTTAAATTTCAATTTTGATCATCTTTAGAATAGTAACGCTTTATAGTTAATTTCAGTTGTTTTTTTATAATCCCCAG
>JANAVB010015397.1:7104541-7152041 GCA_029216955.1 Iris pallida | reverse complement strand
TTAGTATTTTATTGTTTATCTATTTGAGTCAGTATGAGTTGTACTTGAGTTTTGTTCGGGTGGTTTACACCTAGACTTTTATTTACATATGTGACTCTCTTGAGATTTACTCTTCTATTCCATCTTAGTGTTGTGATTGAGTTACTTATTATTTTATTCTCCATTCAGAGTATATTCTAGACTGTGTTAGATTGTGACTCAGGACAGCATTCTACCGCCGACACTGCGACGTAGGCTGGGCGTATTCACTTCTCGTGCCCTTTCATTGGTGCGGGTCATGACAGGTAATGGGTTTACCTATGTGGTTTGTGATAAGGTATAGACAAATGCATGAGATATTGGGGCAGTAGGCTAAGGTATGGTATCATAAAGTTTATATATATGTACAATATAGGTAGCTTTATAGAATATGTCCTAGTATAGACTAGAATACCTTAGTATGGCAAGTTATGGACCTAAAAACCTAGGAATGACCTAGTTTGACCAAGTTTAGCAAGGTATTGACCTAGTTGACCTAGTTTGACTTAGAAATGACTTGGAGACCTAGTATTAAGTTAGTATAGAATGTTTATGATTCCAAAACACCAATTGACATTAAAATTCTATATTTAGGTCTTCGAGATACTGTTTCAGATACTGTAGATAGTTCACACCAGATTTCAAGTGAGTACATTATATGATAATTACCCGTTTATGACATCTTCAATGTTTCATGTATTTAGTGTAGATATTCTTGATTTTTTGACACATTAGTTACATGGATTGGTATTTTTGGATCCCATCTTGAGATGTTATTCCTTGTATATCTTATTGTATCTTATGCAAGCCCTGTTGTTGTTCTCGTACATTGTATGGATACTGATTCCTAAGATGATTAGCTACCTTCCCAGAGAATATCGTGTTATAATGTACCATAGTTGGATCCATTGTACCTGTCGAGGACGGAGAGTAGTAGTAAAAATATGTGATCATACTCTTCCTGTGCAAGTCATTGTTCCCTGTGAGTGTTAATCATACACCGCACGTAAGATCAACTAGGTCATAAATTTTCGTACAAGTTCCTAAGGCGATAACATGTTGAAACTAGTACTCACTCACTTAGATAGTTAATTCATGATTATTGTACATGATGTTTTTTGCTCTTATGTTATTTACAGTTCTTCCATACTTTGTTACATTCATGTACTTATTACATTATCTTGTATATTATCTCTATTTATTATTACATAGTCTTTATCATTTATTGGAACTGTTATTAGAGGTGTACTTCCCTTCAGTCTTGACTGGATATATTTTTTACAGATAATTTAGATGATGGATGCCCTACCTACTATGGCCTACATGATATAGTAGGAGTTAGACCTGTCAATTGGGCCGGGCCGGCCCAGCCCGGCATGAGCCCGACTCGAAAAATTAGCCCATGTGCCGGCCCGGCCCGATTGTTCGTGGGCCCGGCCCGGCCCCGTATATTGGGTCGTACCGGGTCACGTATATTGGCCCATCATATAGGCCCAGCCCGGCCCGATGCTCGACCCGGTTGCAACATCCCCTGCACAATCTCTCAGATTTGTTCCAAATCCTACCATCTAACAGCAGTGTTGTCACTTTCACAAGGAAAAAAAAAATATGTACACAACAAACCCTCTGCCCACCAAATATGACTTGTGGCAGTACCTAAAGCAACAAATGCAAGTAGTGGTGGCCTCTGTTATTATTATGAGTATATAGTATAGTAGTGAATTGAATTGAAACGAATTGAAATTCAATTCAATTCATTTCAATATATATTAGTTGCAAGTTGCTGCAACAATAACATACATGCATGCATCCATACATCAGCTTATATTGCAAGTGGATTGAATTAAATGATGGCCTCGACCCGGCCCAGTCCCTTATAGCGGCCCGGCCCGAAGCCCGCTGTACTGTGGGCCATGTGCCGGGTTGGGCTTAATATTTTCAACCATAGCCTGGCCCAGCCCGCTACAGTTTATGGGCTCAAGTGGCCCGAGCCCGGCTCGGCCCACTTGACAGCTCTAGTAGGAGTAGAACAAGAGACACTGATTCAGGAGGGCTTAGCTCCAGCTGAGAAGGCTCTAGTAGCGAATCAGTTAGACTAGTTATTAGTACTGGATATGTCGCCAGCTTTATGACTCTTGGCACAGTATTATTTTTGGAGACTTATGTTATTGAGATAGTTGACTCTCAGACTCTGATCTGGACTTGTGTTATGTTTACGTAGATTCTTCTAGATATTTATATCATGACTGTATATCTTTGTCGTGCTATTTATCTTCCTTAGTCATTGTGATTGAGTATGAATATTATCATCATTTGTCCTCTGTTTGGAGCTGAGATATCTTTGACAGGTTATGATACATATTGTTAGATTCTATAGTAGACCTAGACAATGTTCTACTGCCAATGCTGCGACATAGGTTGGGCATTGTCTCGCAGTTGTGCCCTTACATCGGATGCAGGTTGTGACACGTTTTTAGTAGTAGCCCATACAGGTCTTTGAGGTCGCAATGAGTAAGATATCGTAATGGTACTCGACTTGTAGTACCATTACAAGCCTGTTATATGATATAAGATATAGGCTACAGGCTAAGGGATGCTCAATTGCAATTAGAAAAATCTTCTAGGCTATTATTTCAATGCAAGTCCTTTCTTTGATATTTGATTCTTTGAACTATACTATTTTTCTAGAATATATTCTATCTTGTGCCATATTAACTTCTTTCTTTCGATCCGTCCTCAGGATGTCGCCTAAGACGAGGTCGCAGCACTCATGACCAGTAGCCTCTGAGAGATCTGCGATGTCCTACTGTAAACCCCCATAATTTATATTAGATTTTTATAATTTAATTAATTTTTTGTTATGTATTTCATTAGTTATGGATTTATATGCTACTAGTTTATTAGTATAATTAATGTATATGTATATATATATTATTATATGTGTGCATGTGCATATTTCTATTAAATAAGGAATATAATTAAATCTAGGATTTATTAGGAATTTATTGTAATTTTTGAGATAATTTGCTAGCTTAATATATATATATATAGATATGTGTGTGTATATATATATATATATATATATATATATATATATATATATATATATATATATATATATATATATATATATATATATATATATATATATAACTATATATATGTAAATGTTTAAAAAAAGAAAAAAGAAAAGAAAAGAGAGTGGGGCTGGCCACACCCCAGCAGGGGGCGACCATGGCTGAGCCAATTGCACTTAAGTGCTAATGTAAACGTTTAAAGAAGATAAAAAATATAATAATTAGGCCACCCAATTAAGTGGGCGGCATAAAATCTACTATAGCAAAAAGGAGCCCCGCGCGCGCGTATATGCACCAGCATCCGAACCTGTGAGAACTTATTAATCCAAATGCTATTAGCATTAGGAGTGGACCCGACTTGTTATATATAACATTTTCCACAAACCTCAAAACCCTAAACTTCCAAAACGAAAGTTACGACTGATCCTACCCTCTTCGTCTACGAGTTCATTTTACCAGCGACGGAGTCTTGTGCGCGATGAATGGAGCATCCGAAGTCAGCCCCGCGTCACCCACGGAGTAGTTTTCCCACTCAAGGTACCCTACTTCCCTACGACGTAACTTTTTACTCGTAGCACCGATTTTCGATCCGTAAGATTTTTAGGAAAGTAGACTTGACCCTCTTCAAGATCCTCCAGGTGGATTTTGAAACAACCCATCAACTTGCTCGAAAAATCGACACGAAGTTGAAGAAAAACCTATTTCTGTAATACTAAAAACTGTTGTAAAACGACAACTTGTCGGCCAATTTTCTTGCTGTGCAGTAATGAATTGTAGAAACTAATTAAAAATAGTAAAAGACAACATAAACGAGATCGCAATGCATCTTCTGGATCGTCGTTTTGGTTAACGTGTAAAAAGTAAATTGATGTTGAAGTTGAGGAAAAACCTGTGTTAACTTATATTAATTTTTTGAATTTTTGTTCGATATGGCGTGCGCCCCGACAAACCGGGCGACTTGGTCGCACGCTATACGCATCGAAAGACGCGTATGGACGTTTCCGACGTGTGGGAATTGACGGAACACAATTTTGTCATGTGTGCGCGACGAAATCAGTCCGTTTCCGTCAAAATACCTCCGTACCGCCAATTTGCAAACTTTGCCCTAACTTCATGTACAGTCGTCTATTCAAAATAAAATTTGTGCCAACAGGTCTGGATCGAAATTTTGGTCCTGTGTGCCAAGTTTGGTTCGATTCTGAGTAGGTCGAATCGGAACCCTTTTTGGCGGGCCCGCGACCCACTCAAACGGGCGATTTCGTACACGGCTCATCGAAATCCAAACTGGACATACCGTTGAGTTCCCCTCCTCAAACTGAATCAGTAGACATGTAGTTTGATGACTTTAGAGACCATAGACTTTGGCACGTATTTTGGTGCAAAGAGAGTCCAACGGCGGCCATTGTTTTGACCCAAAATTACGATTTTGTCCTTGTTCCAGAATTAGACTTTTGAACAGGCATTTTCTAGGTATATCTTTTACACCGAGTGCGTTTTTATATTTGTTTCAGCATCCGGAGTTGTTTGGAGATTGTGACGTTTCTTGGCTGACATTGTGATTTCTTGGACTTGCCATTTTGCACCATCAGGCAAGATACCTTGCCACCCTACTATGTGATTATTATATTCTTATTTTCAGTTGTTATTTTTAGCATTTCTTATTTTTTGATATTTAAACTGTGCGTCCAAGTCACACTTGGGTGCAAGCGACTCTATGGTCGTTTTTCATGCTTTTATTTATTTCTCTTACATTGACTTAGTCTAGTGACCTCCCATTGATGATGAGGTATTGGTACATCTCATACAGCCTTGACACTTGCTTACCACGTATTGTGAGTCACATGTAGGATACGTACCCGCGTAGTCGGCTGGCCACCGATACGTATGGAGCGTGCAACGGATATGAGTAACTGCCAATAGAATTGCATGTTAGAAGACTTGGCGGTTACTAGAGGTTCATATCAGTCATGGAGATGATGATACTAGGCATTGGGTGGGGAGAACAATACCTGACGTATGAGCTTCTTTGCACTTCCCTGATTACCTGTGCGCTCTACTGGAGACGCAGGCTCCAGCGCCCTCTGACGTTTCCCAAAGCGTTATGGACGTAGCCACTTGCACATGATGTCCTCTGACGATCTTTGGACGTTATAGACGTAGCCCCTGGTGCCCTCTACGGGAACTATGCCGATCCCATTTACAGCCAGGGCTCATGCGTCGAAGGATTGTATCTCAACTGCATATTCACAGTAGAATGGTCAGGAGCCCGATTGCATGCATAACTTTTTCTCTTATTATATTATCATAGTTTATATGGCATGGTGTTTTCTTGTATTTTGCTACGTCCCTCTGAGGACCTGGTTATCTCTCCAGGTTTAGACAATTTTTCACAGGAGTACGGAGCGGCGTTGGAGCTATCCTACATTGATGACGATGCACTCTTTACTAATTCCTAGTCTATTCTTTATTTGAGACATTAGTGGACATTATTTTTATATCTCTTTTCTTTCTCTTTGTGGAGGTTGGACTCCGATCTTGTGAGACTATTTTTTATAGCTGTTTGGAGTGAGCATGTTCACCCGGCTATCTTTTGATACTCTTATTTATTATTTGGACTCTATTATCTTCTGTGTTAAGGTATGATGAGATTAGATTTTGTTATTCTGGCCTGTGATTATTTTATTTATAGCTTATGTGCATATATGAGGATTCTATATATTGGAGTATTCATCGTATATGTGCAGCTGGCATGTTCACGTACTTGGTTCTACGTATTTTGGGACTGGGGTGTTACATGTTTTTGTGGTGGCCCATACAGGTCAACGTTAATATTGTTGGGTTACATGACTGTGCCCAACAAGCCTGCATATAGGAATAAGAATATCTCATCCAGAACTACTACTACCTCTTGACTTCCAATCTTTTGAAACTTCCTTGATTATTTGATTTACCTCATATCTAATCTTTCCTAATATTAACTTATCTTCCTCGTGCCATCAGTTTGCATCTAAGAAGCGGACGCACTTCTGCCTTGGCCCTCACATCTGGTGAAGAGGCTACTCCGGAGGGACAGAATCCTCCTATGACTCTAGCGACACCATACCAGCTAGGGCAGTCACAGCCTACTACGACACCAAAGACGGAGTACCCAGAGAATAGAGCACCCCAGGCAGCCAGGCTGGGCAGACCACTACCATGCTACCTGAAAGAAATATACCACTGCCCCCACCACTACCATTCCCTCAGCAGTTTCCCCCACAGTCGGGTCCTCAGATGCCTCCACCACCGACTGGAAAACCCTACTTCTCAGTTTATGTACGCCATAATACAGGCTCAGTGGCAGCAGACTGAGCTGATAAGACAGACGATTATGGCAACATTGGCTAGACCTCCACCACCACCTCCAGTACCAGCACCAGCACCGGCTCTGCATCCTTATGAAGGCTCTATAAAAAATTTCACAAATATGAACCCCAAGGCCTTTAGAGGAACGGAGAAGCCATTAGAGGTGTCACACTGGCTTATTAGTACAAAAAAGCTACTGAAGGCATCCCAGTTGCCAGCTCAAGATTGGATGACAGCAGTGGACCTACTGTTAGAAGATAATGCTCACCACTAGTGGAAGGCGGAAGAGAGATGATTAGGTACTGGGATCACCTGGAAGCAGTTCTATAATACGTTTTATGAGAGGTTCTTCCCTATTCATGTACGAGATGGTCTCTATGACCAGTTCCTTCATCTGAAGCAAGAAAATATGACAGTCAATGAGTATGACTCAAAGTTCAATCGCCTGAGTCATTTTGGTACGGGATTGATTCTGATGGAGTTAGAGAAGGCAAGGAGATTTCACCAGGGGCTTGCACCAGAGCTCCAGTCTTATACGACTACCCAGTCTCGAGTCTCCTATTCAGCTGTCCTGGAAGAAGCTCGTGCTCAGGAGATTCTTCACATGGAGCAGCAGCAGACCTCGAGACGTCATACACCAGTAGTTACACCAACCCGAGCTACTCAGAGTGGACCTATTAGGAGGGCCATATGACAGTTCCAACAGAGGCCCTCACCTTATCAGAAGCCCGTTTGCCATTACTGCGAAAAGCAAGGATATCTCCAGAACGACTTAGGACTCGCCTTGGATTGTGCTTGAGATGTGGATCCAATCAGCACATGCTCAAGGACTGTCCGGAGCAACATGCGATAGTACATGCTCGACAGAATCCGAAGCCTACAGCCCCAGCTCTTCCAGTACCACGGTCTGTATCAGGAGCACCTCGTCCAACATTGCCTCCTCAAGGCGTACAGTACAACAAGGCCAGAGCTCAGGGCCCAGGACAGAATTATGGACAGGTATTCTCACTTGTTGTTGAGGATATAGAGATAGAGGCAGAGGTTATAGCAAGTATGGTTTTAGTTGCATCTTTTTCTGCTATTATATTATTTGATACTAGAGCCACTCATTCATTTATAGCCACTAGTTTTGCCACTAGACACAGCATTCCAATCACACCCTTAGCTAAGAATGTTAAAATCCTCACTGGAGGAGGAGTTGTACCTGTTAGTGGTGTTTGTAGACTTTGTCCTGTAGTGATAAGTGGCAGAGAGATGATGGCATGACTTCTTGTATTCCCTATGCCGACATATGATTTGGTTCTTGGAATGGACTGGTTGAGCCAGCATTTCACTCTCATAGATTGACATAGGAGCAGTATTATCTTTAGACCACCGAATGCGAAGGAGTTTGAGTTCACCAAAGAAGACGGAGAGAGTTGTGATGCACCCGCATCGGGGACTCATATAATGATGCATGACACCCCTCAGCATCTTATTATCACCGAGTTCGAAGATGTATTCCCCGAGGAATTGCCAGGACTATCACCTGACCGAGATATTGAGTTTTCTATTGAGCTTATTCCGGGAGTCGAGCCTATCGCATCTCGAGTTTATCGGCTAGCGCCCAAAGAGTTGGTAGATATGAAAATGCAGATTGTTAACTTATTGAAAAAAGGCTTTATTCGTGCCAGTACATCACCGTGGGGAGCACCCATTCTTTTGTACCTAAGAAAGAAGGGACAGTCGCATGTGCATCGACTACAGAGCATTGAATGCAGTGACGGTGAAGAACAAGTATCCCTTGCCGCGTATAGACGATCTATTTGATCAATTGAGTGGAGCAAAAGTATTCTCCAAGATTGACTTACGATCGGGCTATCACCAATTGAAGGTTTGGAAGGAAGACATTGCAAAGATAGCTTTCGATCAAGGTATGGACACTACGAGTTCTTGGTTATGCCTTTCGGTTTGACCAATGCTTCCGCAGTCTTCATGAATTTAATGAACAAGATCTTTCACCAGTACTTGGACAAATTTGTAGTAGTCTTTATAGATGATATCTTGATTTACTCCAAGAGTCAAGAGGAGCATGAGCAGCATCTACGGATAGTTTTGGAAACATTGAGGAATGGGCGACTTTTCGCGAAACTTAGCAAGTGTGATTTCTTTCTCAAGGAGGTATCATTTCTTGGTCATATTGTTACGGGTGATGGTATATCAGTGGACCCAGAGAAGATCACAGCAGCCAAATCATGGCCCGCTCCCACATCAGCTTCTGAGGTGAGAAGTTTCCTCGGACTTGCGGGTTACTACCGACGGTTCGTGAAAGATTTCTCTCGAATAGCTGGGCCTATGACTCGATTAACTTGCAAGGATTAGGAGTTTGTATGGACAGACGAGTGTCAAGCCGTATTTGATGAGTTAAAGAAGCGATTGACCACATCACCGATCTTGACACTACCATCGGGCCCGGAAGGATTTGTGATCTACAGCGACGCATCCGGAAAAGGATTAGGATGCGTATTGATGCAGCACGGTCGTGTAGTAGCATATGCATCGCGACAGTTGAGGGTGCACGAGAAGAATTATTCGACCCACGATCTAGAGCTCGCAGCGGTTATCTTTGCTTTGAAGCTAAGGAGGCACTACTTGTACGGCGAGAAGGTTGATATCTACACTGATCATAAGAGCCTCAAGTACGTGTTCACACAAAAAGAGTTGAATATGCGATAGCGACGTTGGTTGGAGTTGATGAAGGATTACGAGATCGAGCTTCATTATCATTCGGGAAAGGCTAATGTAGTGGCAGACGCATTAAGCCGCAAGCCCATGGCACACTTTTTGACTACGCAGAAGGAGTTGATTAGAGACTTGGAGCAGCTTGGCATTGAGGTAGTATTGCCTGAAGCAGATGGCGTATTAGCCAACCTCCAAGTGCAATCATCATTGGTAGAGTGCATCAAGGCAGCATTGCCCAATGATGCTAGATTTCGACGGCTCAGAGAGAGGGCTGAAGCAGGAGAGCAGACGGAATTGAGGATCCATTCCGATGGAACATTGCGATGTGGTAATCGTATTTATGTTCCCAATGGAGAGCTACGGCATAAGCTTATGGCAGAGGCTCACAGTTCGACATACTCCATTCATTCCGAAGGAACCAAGATGTACCACAACTTACGACAGTATTATTGGTGGCACGGAATGAAGCGGGAAATAGCTCGTTTCGTTGCCAAGTGTTTGGTATGTCAACAAGTGAAGACGGAGCACCAGAGGACGGCCGGATTATTGCAGTCGCTACCCATTCCCGAGTGGAAGTGGGAGCATATCACTATAGATTTCGTCACGGGTTTTCTTCGGAGTCCTAGGGGACGTGACGCAGTGTGGGTGATTGTTGATAGACTTACAAAGTCAGCCCATTTCTTACCTTTTAGAGTCGACCAGTCGACAGAGGTATTGGCAGAGATATATATGGAGCAGATTATGAGATTACACGGTGTGCCTGTTAGTATTGTGTTGGACCGCGACTCAAGATTTACCTCGCACTTTTGGAGGAGCATGCAAGAGAGTTTGGGTACCCGATTGAAGTTTAGTACGTCATACCATCCTCAGACAGATGGCCAATCGGAGCGTACTATTCAGACACTAGAGGATAAGTTGAGAGCGTGTATGCTTGACTTTGGTGGTTCATGGGAGGACCATCTTCACCTTGTGAGTTTTTCTACAACAATAGCTATTAAGCGAGCATTCAGATGGCTCAGTTTGAAGCACTGTATGGTAGGAAGTGTCGGTCTCCTGTTTATTGGAGCGACATAGGAGAGCGATAGCTTTTGGGTCCCGAGTTAGTCTTGAGCACAGTGGAGACGGTGAAGAAAATTCAGGGCCACCTGCACGCAGTACAGGATCGTCAGAAGCAGTGGACAGATAATCGTTGCCGACCCTTGGAGTTCAAAGAGTGTGACCATGTGTTCTTGAAGATATCCCCCACTAGAGGCACGATTCGATTCGGAGGACGTGGCAAGTTGAGTCCAAGCTACATCGGGCCTTTCGATGTCTTAGAACGTGTTGGAGAGGTTGCCTATAGATTGGCCTTGCCACCGTCGCTAGAGGGAGTGCATGACGTATTCCATGTATCTCAGCTAAGGAGGTACGTGGCGGACAACAATCATGTGCTTGATCACTCCGAGATCACAGTTGGACCGAGCTTGTCGTACGAAGAGCAACCAGTAGGCATTCTTGATCGTCGAGTGAAGGCGTTGTGGAATCAATCTATTCCATCGGTTTGCGTGGCAAGGAAGCATCACTCGCCAGAGGAGTCTACCTGGGAGCGCGAGGACGACATTCAAAATCGTTACCCGCATTTGTTCGACAACCAAGGTAATCCTTGCCCATGTTAGTCCTTAATAGTTCATTCTTGCAATGCATTCGACCCCCTACCTTAGTTTAATTTCGAGGACAAAATTTTTTTTAAGTTGGGTAAGATGTAAACCCCCATAATTTATATTTGATTTTTATAATTTAATTAATTTTTTGTTATGTATTTCATTAGTTATGGATTTATATGCTACTAGTTCATTAGTATAATTAATGTATGTGTGTATATATATTATTATATGTGTGCATGTGCGTATTTCTATTAAATAAGGAATATAATTAAATCTAGGATATTTTAGGAATTTATTGTAATTTTTGAGATAATTTTGCTAGCTTAATATATATATATATATATATATATATATATATATATATATATATATATATATATATATTTATTAAATATATATATATATATATATATATATATATATATATATATATATATATATATATATATATTAAATATATATATATATATATTAAATATATATATATATATTAAATATATATATATATTAAAAATATATATTAAATATATATATATATATATATATATATATATATATATATATATATATATATATATATATAAATATATATATATATATATATATATATATTTTATATATATATATATATATATATATATATATATATATATATATATATATATATACGGTTGCAGCTTGGGTTACCCTTCCCAATCTTCCACTCATCTGCTTTGTTCCCGCAGCGCTAAAGCGCATCGCCAACTCCTTCGGGACGTACGTGGCAACGGCTCCCGAGACCAGCAACCTCACCAAAGCCCATTACGCAAAAATCTGTGTTGAACTAGACCTCACTTCAGAACCACCTAACTTCATCAACATCGAGCTAGGCAATCACACCCACACCCAACAAATACTCTACGACAACCACGTGTTGTTCTGCAACCACTGTCACCTAAGAGGCCACCTCCCTAAGAACTGTCATCGCATGCACCCGGAGCTGAAAAAGAAGCAACCCAGGAAAGACAAAGTCAACGAACAACCGGTTGGGGAACCCCCCAAGTCGCCCATTCTTCCTCTACCGAACACTCACATTCGATTCGATTCTAGCATCGGAGTGCCGGATTCCAGCGAAGCCCCGAGCAGGGCCCTGATCCCCTTCATTCCCCAACACATAGAGATCTCCAACCCTTTCGCCATTCTCGAGTCAGAGGACCCGGAGCCCGGATACCCTCTAGAAGGCACCAGCACCCCCGATCTGTCACCCTCATCCCCCTCCCCCTCGCAAGTGGAGGACGCAACCGACTCAGGCAACACAGATCACCGACAACTCCCCTCTAGTCAGGAGGCCGCCCCCCTGGCCACTCTCCCCCCCAAAGACTCCCATCTATCCCCAGTGCGATCCCAGTCGAAGACGTCCTAGCCATCCTGGGACCCGATCAAGTGAGGAGAGGCATCCAAGTTCTAGCCGCTGGAGCCCCCCTCCAGCAACTGTTGATCGAGAGTGCGCAAGACTCTCTAGCCATTCCCCCGGAGGAGACAGCAGTCGACACTGCTGGCAATCTGATAGGACCCTCTCCCCCCGGTCCACACGAGTGCCACAACCCTAATCCGCCCACAACTTCGATCATCAATCCAGTGGACTCCCAACGGAGCAATTCAGGCTCCGACAAAATCGCCACCATCCAAACCAGATCCGCCGCAAGACGGAACAAAAAAAAAAACACCCCACAATCTCTAAATGCTTAACATCCTTTCCTGGAACGTTCGAGGTCTGGCTAATAAACCGACATTACGGAGAATTACCAGTCTTCGGAAAATTCACAAGATTGACATTTTCATCATTATTGAACCCAAAATCCCCTCAAAACGTCTCAAATCCATCCAGTTGGCTTTGGGCCTCCCCACGGCGATCGCCGGCAGACACGACATATGGATTCTCGGGTCGAAGGAGGTTAATCTCGACATCATCCAGGACACCCAACAAGCTTTCTCTTGCTGGATCACCCATCCCACCCTTCCGGAGCGGGCCATCCTGTCTGCAGTCCACGGTAGCTGTGTCATTGCAGAACGGAAATACCTATGGAACGATCTTCTCGACACCTATCTCCACAACACCAACACCCCCTGGCTTTGCATAGGGGATTTCAACGCCGTCACCTGCAGAGACGAGAAGATTGGCGGTCGCCCCCCGCCCCTTTCAACCATGCAAGACTTCAACAATTTTATCTTCAATGCTCACCTCACTCCTCTTCAGTTCAAAGGCAGCGAATTCACCTGGTGTAACAATCAGGAAGGCGACCGTCGCCAATACTCCCGCCTGGATAGAGCTCTCACCAACGCCCGCTGGCACGATTTGAGAATCAGCTCCACCCTGTCCCACCTCAACTCCACCGAATCCGACCACGCCCCAATCCTGGTGGAAATCAAAAACAAAACCTACCCATCAAAAAAGAACTTCCAATTCCTGGACTTTTGGATCGACCACCCGCAATTCTTGAGCATCGTGGCAGAAGCGTGGAATAGTCAGGACTCCCCCCATCCTCTCACTCGGGTCAGCAACAAGCTCAAAGCCACCAGGAAAGCTCTTTCTATTTGGAGCAAACAAGCATTCGGGGACATCTTCCAAGCGATTCGCGTAGCAGAGGACGATGTCACCCGCGCTGAAGCTTTATTCCTCTCCGACCGTTCCCCTGCGGCTAGGAGAGCCTTGAACCTTACCAAGGCCATTCTCAAATTCAGGCTCAAAGTCGAGACCGACTTCTGGAAACAGAAAGCCAGACTGAAATGGGACAGCGACGGGGACAAGAACTCTAAATACTTCCACGCCTGCGTCAACGGCAAAAGAAACAAACTTTCAATACATCACATCACTGACGAGCAAGGAACCATCAGATCCGATCACAAGGGAATCCAAGAGGCGGCCACAGATTTCTACTCAAAATTATTCGCCAAGGAGAGGGTTCTTAAAGACAACTCCTTCCTTGACCAAATCCCCACCATCATTAACGACTGCGACAATGCTCTGCTGGAGCGCCCTCTGACCGAACAGGAAGTGAAAGACGCGGTGTGGGCCTTAAACGCGCATAGCGCCCCCGGTCCGGACGGCTTCTCTGGCACTTTCTTTCGCACCTGCTGGAATATTATCAAACAAGACATCACCGAAGCGGCGATCGCCTTCCTCGAAGGAGCTCCTTACCCCAAAGCCATCTCCAGCGCCAATCTCATCCTCATCCCGAAAAAAGATAACCCCAACTCCTTCCGCGACTTCCGACCCATCAGCCTTTGCACATTCACCAATAAAATTATCTCCAAGATTATCGCTACCAGAATGGCTGAAACCCTCCCCAAAATCATCTCGGAGGAGCAAAGCGGATTCGTGCGCGGAAGAACCATCCAAGACAACATCATGCTGGCCCAAGAACTTATTACCTGCATGAAATTCCCGGCGAGAGGGGGCAACATCGCCATCAAGATTGACATGGAAAAAGCATACGACAGACTCGATTGGCAATTCATGATCTGGGTCTTCAGAGCTTTCGGATTCTCAGAGAATTGGACTAACATCGTGTGGAGATCCATCAGCAACTCTTGGTTCTCCACAGTTATCAACGGCCAATCCGAGGGATTTTTTAAATCTAGCCGAGGTGTCAGACAAGGCGACCCTCTATCGTCCACGATATTCATCATTGCCGCCGACGCCCTGAGCAGAAACCTAAACAACATGGTCAATACCCCAAACTTCCTGCAATACCACACTGCCAGCGGATGCCCCACCATCACCCACCTGGCTTTCGCCGACGATCTTCTCATCTTCTCGTCCGGGGACGTCGGATCGATGGAGGTGGTTCACAACACCCTGGAACGGTACTCCAGATGCTCCGGCCAGAAGGTCAACCTATCCAAGAGCGTAATCTACGCCCACCACAATTTCAATATCGAGAACGCGACCAGACTCACCAACCTCTCTTCCATTGCGGTGGCTCATCCTCCTTTCAGCTATCTCGGCTGCCCCCTGGTGTACGGAAAATCTAACGCCAGCATCTTCGAGAATTTGATCACCAAAATCAGGAACAAGATTGATGGTTGGCATAACGCAACCCTATCCCCAGGAGAGAAAATTATCCTTATCAAACATGTACTCAACTCCGTCCCCATCTACACCCTGGCGGCCTGCGCCCCTACCAAGAAGGTTATCACGTCTATTGAGCAGATGTTTTGCAACTTCTTCTGGGGGCACAACAAGGGGCAAGACAAACACCACTGGGCCAGCTGGGATACTATGGCATCCCCGATCGCGAACGGCGGGCTAGGATTCACCAAACTCGAGCACATTGTCAAAGCTTTTTCCATGAAACTGTGGTGGAAGTTACGCACAAGCCACAACCTGTGGACCAAGTTCATGAAGGCCAGGTACTTCAAACACATCCACCCAGCGACGGCCACTGCTAACTGCAGATCTTCCGCGGCTTGGCGACGTATTCTTCGTGGCCGTGACTTGGCCGAGCCCGCGATCAGACTCCATCTGGGTACAGGAGAGTCCAACCCTTTCCTGGAAAGGTGGATTGGGGACAACCTTATCCCGAACACTACTGATTCCACTAGAAACACTAAGATTAAAGACCTGTGGAATCCCACCAATAACGACTGGAATTGGGACAGGATCCGTGATTGGTCAGGCAACGAAACAGTTAACAGCATTCGACAACTCGGACTTACCATCGGGACCGACGCTGACAAGCTGAGGTGGTCGCTGGCAGCTTCAGGAGCATTTTCTGTGAGATCGGCTAGACTCACGATCCAAGACAACGGCCCAGACCTTTTCATTGCGCGTTACTGGCACTCTTGCATCCCTAAGAAATGGTCCTTTCTCCTATGGAAAGTCATGAGAAAGAAATTGCCAACTGACGACACCCTCAACTCCATCGGTATTAGCCTGGCGTCTGCTTGTAATTGCTGCATCGAGCGTCAGACGGAGACTATTGACCACATCTTCAGGGAAGGGAGCCTCCCTAACAAAATCTGGAGAACCCTCCATCACAACTACAACACCTCTCCAGAAGACGGGCGCTTTATCGATCTTCTGGCCCAATGGGGAGCCGCATCCCACGGCCACCAGATTGTTGCAGCGGCCGCCACCTGGGTAATTTGGAAGAATCGCAACAAAGCAAGATACGAGGGACACCAATACTCAGTCGACCAGCTGATCAGGGAAATTTACCGGCAATGCCGCAAAAGGAGCTCCCTTTGCTCCCACAGATCTCCGGCTTTCGGGCTTCCGTTCTCCTCTTAGTTTTGGCGGCTGCGTCCGCCATTTCCCCTATCTTTCCTTTCGGTATACTTTTGTCTTGTATACGTGTCTGGCTTCCGCTTTTGGAGCATTGTTTATAAAAAGAGGGGGTTTTTCTTAAAAAAAAAAAAAAAAAAAAAAATATATATATATATATATATATATCTGTGTGTGTGTGTGTGTATATATATATACAAAAAAAATATACATACATATATATATATATATATATATATATATATATATATATATATATATATATATATATATATATATATATATATCTATATATATATATATATATATTTATAACTATATACATGTAAATTTTTAAAAAAAAAAGAAAAAAAGAAAAGAGAGTGGGGCCGGCCACACCCCAGCAAGGGGCGGCCATGGCTGAGGCAATTGCACTTAAGTGCTAATGTAAACGTTTAAAGAAGAGATATATATATATATATATATATATAATAATAATAATAATAATAATAATAATAATAATAATTAGGTCACCCACTTAAGTGGGCAGGCCCCCCCAAAAATCCACTGTAGCAAAAAGGAGTCCCGTACGCGCGCGTATATGCACCAGCACCCGAACCTGTGAGAACTTATTAATCCAAAGGTTATTAGCATTAGGAGTGGACCCGACTTGTTATATATATAACTTTTTCCACAAACCTCAAAACCCTAAACTTCTAAAACGAAAGTTGTGGCTGATCCTACCCTCTTCGCCTACGAGTTTGTTTCACCAGTGATGGAGTCTTATGTACGACGAACGAAGCATCCAAAGTCAGCCCCGCGTCACCCACGGAGCAGTTTTCCCACTCAAGGTACTCTACTTCCCTACGACGTAACTTTTTTACTCGTAGCACCGATTTTCGATCCGTAAGATTTTTTTGGAAAGTAGACTTGACCCTCTTCGAGATCCTTCAGGTGGATTTCGAAACAACCCATCAACTTGCTCGAAAAATCGAGACGAAGTTGAAGAAAAACCTGTTTTCTGTAATACTAAAAACTGTTGTAAAATGACAACTTGTCGGCCAATTTTCTTGTTGTACAGTAAAGAATTGTAGAAACTAATTGAAAATAGTAAAAGACAACATAACCGAAATCGCAACACATCTTCTGGATCGTTGTTTTGATTAACGTGTAAAAAGTAAATTGATGTTGAAGTTGAGAAAAAACCTGTGTTAACTTATATTAATTTTCTAAAATTTTGTCCGATATGGCATGCGCCCCGACAAACCGGACGACATGGTCGCATGCTATATGCATCGAAAGTCGCGTATGCACGTTGTCGACGTGTGGGAACTGACGGAACTCAGTTTCGTCGTGTGTGCGCGACGAAATCAGTCCGTATCCGTCAAGATACCTCCGTATCGCCAATTTGTAAACTTCGTCCTAACTTCGTGTACAGTCATCGATTTCATACGAAACATACGCCAATGGGTCCGGAATAAAATTTTGGTCCTGTGTACCAAGTTTGGTTCGATTCTGAGTAGGTCGAATCGGAACCCTTTTTGGCGGGCCCGCGACCCACTCAAACGGGCGATTTTGTACACGGCTCATCGAAATCCAAAATTAGACATACCGTTGAGTTCCTCTCCTCAAACTGAATCCATAGACATGTAGTTTGACGACTTTAGAGACCATAGACTTTGGCACGCGTTTCGGTACAAAGCGGGTCCAACGACGGCCATCGTTTTGACCCAGAATTATGATTTTGCCCCTGTTCCAGAATTAGACTTTTGGACAGGCGTTTCATAGTTTGTCATTTATCAAAATGGGGAAAATTGTTGGCCCATTTGGTCATATGGTCAAACCTGATTTTAATAATTGAATAAACTCTGTCTGGATATACAAAGCTAGTCGGGACATCTCGGACTCTTGAACATGATCAAGAATGGCTATCCACTGAATTCAAGACCGAAGATCTGTTTGCCTACTCGAGTCTGTAATTCCTTATGCAATGTATTTTTATTTTATTTAAGTCTAGGAATATATTGTACACCGAGTCGTACTGGCAAATAGGCTTCCCTCAAATGAGTTCAAAATGTTTTTAATGACCTCTCAAAAAGGTTTACAAAAAGGTTTTCAAAAAGGTTTTCAAAAATCACCAAAAAGCTTTTTCAAAACCCTAACTAAACCCTTACTTAACCCTGACAGAACTCGGGCCGAGTCCGGCTAGAGTTCGGCCAGAGTTCGGTTAGTGGCCGTTGTGATTTTGAATCCTTGGAACTTGGTCCTCCTGCAGTTGCGGATTTGACCGAGATTTGCTCATAGAGTTCTGCCCGAATTCTGCCCAAATTCTGTCAGAAGTCTGCCTTTCAAAGTCGTATAAAAGGATTTCGATCATTTCAACTCACTCATTCACTTTCAATCTTCTCTCTATCTAAAGCTTTCAGTCTTTCAAAGAGTTTTCTAGAGCTTTCAATTTCAGATCCCAAGCCAATTACAATCCTCTAGTCGATTTGCCAGTGCGATACGGTCTAGAAGTTTCTGAGAGATTGTACTCAGAAGGCTTGATTGAAGAATAACTCTTCATATTTGAAGTTGGACGAGTTTTTCGTATCAAAGCTCGTGTTGTAGAAGTTGCAAGGACTTCGTAAGAAAACTTGCAATTTTTTCAATAGTGGATTCAACTGGTAGCAAGAGTTCTACCGACTGGATTAGTCCTCAACAGAGGGATACCAGTATACATCGCTGTCTTTGCGTTTGCTCTCTTAACTCTGTCTTTACTTTATTTCAATTGTGATTAATATTCTGTGATTGTGCTGCTAACATTTTTAATTAGCATTATTCCGCTGCCAACTCTATTCACCCCCCCTCTAGAGTATTACGCTTTACTATTTCGTTCCTATAATTGGTATCAGAGCGGATGTTACAGGTAAAGCAAAGGTAACAGTGCAATTATTTATTTATTTTAATTAACTGTTATATAGATCACAGCACAACACATGGCAACTGTGAAATTCACAAGTGAAGGCCAGGCCACAAACAGACCCCCACTGTTTGATGGTACGAACTATACCTATTGGAAAACACGAATGAGTTTCTTCTTGAAATCACTTGACTTTGATTTATGGTCCATTGTTCTTGATGGCTATCAAAAGCCACCTCGTATAAATGTTGATGGAGTTTTAGTTGAAAAATCCTACAACAGATATACAGAGGAAGAAAAGAAAAGGGCCAGTCTTGACGTACGTGCCATTAATGCTCTCTTTTGTGCTTTAGACAGAACTGAATTTAACTGGGTGTCTATCTGCACAATAGCTAATAAAGTGTGGAAGCTACTTGAAGTCACACATGAAGGCACGACTCAAGTCAAAGAATCTAAAGTCAGCAGACTTACTCAAGAGTACGAGGCGTTCAAGATGAAGCCCAACGAAACAGTTACACAAATGTTCGAGAGATTCTTGGATATTGTAAATCCTTTGTCCTCCTTAGGCAAAGATTACAGTAACCATGAAAAGATTCGCAAACTCCTGCGAGCACTTACCAAGAACTGGATTCCGAAGGCTACTGCAATCATTGAAGGGAACGACCTCACAACTATGTCCCTCGAAGTACTCATGGGTAAGCTACTCACTCATGAACTGGAGCTACAAGATTTTGAAGAGCCTGCACCAAAGGAGAAGATGATCGCTCTCAAGGCTTAGCACAGAAAAGCTGCTGAAGGTGACTCAGACAGCAGTGGATCTGACGCTGAAGATCAAGCACTCCTGGCAAGGAAGTTCAAAAGATTCATGAGACATGAGAAGAGAGTCAAAGAGAACAACAACAACAACTGGTATCAAGAAGATGCTGTTTGCTATGGTTGCAAGAAGAAGGGACACATGAAGAAAGATTGTCCCACAAACTCATCATCAAGCAAGAAGAGCAACAGGTATGAAAAAGGGAACCTGAAGAAATCAACATCTAGAAGATATGCCAATACCAGCATATGGCATGAAAGTGAAGCCAGCGACTCAGAAGACGAACAATCAGAAGACGCTGTAAACGTATGTTTTATGGCATCCGATCAGGTACCTACTGAACCTGTAGTTGATACTTATGATGACTTCACCTTTGAGCAATTAGGGGATGCCTTCAGTGACCTGATGACTGATTACAGGAAACTGCGTAGCAAGTATCAGACCGCTAAGAAGGTACTCAAAGAGTACAAAGGTGAAATAGGTAGACTTACCGACCTACTAGCTGAGGTTAGAAATAATGTTAGTGAGTCTGGTGAGCTTTCTACTATAAAGCTCTTATTACACGAGACTACCAAGTCATCTGAAGAGAAAGACAAAATTATTGACCAACTCAAGGAAGAACTTTCTATAGAGAAGAAAAGTCTTCGATGTGCACAAATCAGAATGGAATCACTCACTTCTGATTATACTAAGTTGTATGACACTTCCAAAAGATTAGAAATTAGGTTAGGAAAACAGCCTGAGCCTGCTGCTTCCTTCCCTAACACGTGTCACTTACCAAAAAATCGGAACATTCCCAAGCCAAACACTGTCAGACCTAACCCTATCAAACCTTTACCCCAAAAGGTTAAGCCCAAACAAGATTATAGGTATGCTTTCTTCTATACTAGAAAACCTAAACCTACCAACCATGCACACCACTCAGCTTTCAACACTCGACATGCACAGTGTCATTATTGTGGCCTCATTGGTCATATTTCATCTGCATGTAGAATGAGAAAGCTTGTTGATTTGAATGTTTATGCTTGGATACCTAAAGCTAACAATACAGGACCCTACAAGAAATGGGTACCAAAAGTTTCATCTGTAAACTGTTTTGTAGGTGGAACACCCTTCACATGCTAGAAGCAAATGGATCCTCGACAGCGGTTGCTCACGGCATATGACCGGTGATGCTACCCTATTTGTAACACTATCGAAGAAGAAGAAGGAAGGCTATGTCTCCTTCGGTAATAACTTGAAAGGGTATATTATTGGTATCGGTGATGTTGGTAAGTCTCCCTATCATGTGATTAAGGATGTCTGTCTGGTCACCGAGTTGAAACATAATCTACTCAGCATAAGTCATCTAGCTGATCATGGTTATGGCATCAACTTTGGCAAAGACAAATGTACTATAGTTGATAGCTCAACTGGTAGTACTATCTTTGAAGGTATCAGGGAAGACAATATATATGTTTTCTATTTGTTAGAAGAAACTAACATTTCAGGTAGATGCTTAATGGCCAAAAGTGATGAGAGTCATTTGTGGCATATGAAACTCGGTCACGCTAATATGGATACGATATCAAGATTATCCACAAAGAAGCTAGTACGCGGTTTACCGGACATTACATTCAAGAAGGACTCGGTATGCAGCCAATGTGAAAAGAACAAAGCTAGAAGATCCACATTCAAGTCAGTAAACGCAGTATGTACTACTAGACCTCTACAATTGCTTCATATGGACTTATTCGGTCCTAGCAGAGTTGCTAGCCACGGAGGTAAACTTTATTCTTTCGTAATTGTAGATGATTTCTCTAGATACACGTGGGTATATTTCTTGACACGCAAGAATGATGCATTATCCGAATTTGTTGCCTTTTGCAAGAAAGTACAGAATAAAAAAGGTTACATGATCACTCGCATAAGAAGCGATCATGGAGGCGAATTCGAGAATGCTAATTTTGAGCAATTTTGTGACACACACGGTTTTGTACACGTGTTCTCCTGCCCTAGGACTCCACAACAAAATGGAGTTGTGGAACGTAAAAACAGAACTCTAACCGAAATGGCCAGAGTAATGTTAAATCAATTTAGCCTACCCAAATATTTCTGGGCTGAAGCTGTCAATACAGCTTGCTTTGTACTCATTAGAGTTCTAATTTGACCCAAATCGAAGAAGACTCCATTTGAGTTATGGTTTGATAGAATTCCATCTGTTTCATACTTTAGAATTTTTGGCTGTAAATGTTTTATTCTTAATACAAAAGACAACTTGGGAAAATTTGATGAAAAGGCCGATGAAGGTATATTTTTAGGTTATGCGGCCAAGAGCAAAGGATACAGAGTCTTCAACAAAAGAACCATGATCATCGAAGAGTCAATCAACGTCACTTTTGATGAACTAAATCAGATGACGATCGATGACAATGACGAAGATCCAACTGTACCAAGCTCAACATCAGCTGATCCTCAACCAAGCTCTGCACTAGCTGAACCTCCTAGAGAAGATCCAGGAACCAGCTACCTTCATAATTTACCGAAAAGGTTGAAATTTATAGCGGATCATCCAAAAGATTTGGTAATTGGTGATATTACCAAAGGAGTAAGTACTCGCACATCCAGTAGAGATATTGTTTCTAGTGTTGCATTTATTTCACAGCTAGAACCCAAAACTATTGATGAAGCATATAGTGATAGCTTTTGGATAGATGCTATGCAAGAGGAATTAAACTAATTTGAACGGAATCAAGTTTGGGAACTTGTTCCCAGGCCTATTGATCATCCGGTCATTGGCACCCGTTGGGTATTCCGAAATAAACTAAATGAGAATGGTTTAGTGACTCGTAATAAGGCTCGACTCGTAGCTCAAGGATACAATCAAGAAGAAGGTATCGACTACGATGAGACTTATGCCCCAGTTGCGAGATTAGAATCCATTCGCATGTTATGTGCATTTGCATGTTTTTATGATTTCAAACTATTTCAAATGGATGTCAAGAGTGCTTTTTTAAATAGTTTTATAAAAGAAGAAGTTTTTGTAGCACAACCTCCAGGTTTCACGGATTTCAAAAACCCTGATCATGTTTTCAAGTTGAAGAAAGCCTTATACGGTTTAAAACAAGCCCCTCGTGCTTGGTATGATCGTTTAAGCTCTTTTCTACTTGACAACGGTTTTTCAAAAGGCAAGGTTGACACTACACTGTTTATTAAGTCTTTTAATGGCAAACTTCTTTTAATTCAAATATATGTTGATGATATTATATTTGGATCTACTGATGAATCTCTGTGTCGAGAATTTTCTAAGTGTATGCAGAATGAGTTTGAGATGAGTATGATGGGAGAGCTGAAATTCTTTCTCGGATTGCAAATCAAACAAACTGATAATGGGACATTTATAAATCAAGCCAAGTATACAAAAGACCTGCTAAAGAAGTTTGATCTGGACAATGTCAAACCTATTGGCACTCCAATGGCAACTTCAACAAAGCATGATTCAGATGAACAAGGCAAGCCAGTCGACACACGTAAGTATCGAGGTATGATTGGTAGTTTACTTTATTTAACTGCTAGTCGTCCAGATATAATGTTTAGTGTTTTCCTGTGTGCACGTTTTTAAGCTAACCCAAAGGAATCACATCTGTCCGCAGTTAAGCGTATCTTTAGATACCTTAAGGGCACTTCTTCTGTTGGCTTGTAGTATCCCAAAACTAAGTCCTTTGACCTTATTTGTTATTCGGATGCAGATTTTGCTGGATGCAAGGTTGATAGAAAAAGTACCAGTGGCACATGTTATTTCTTAGGCAAGGCTTTAGTCTCATGGTTTAGTAAAAAGCAAAATTCTGTAGCCCTATCAACAACAGAGGCTGAGTACATCGCCGCAGGCCGTTGTTGTGCTCAGATTTTGTGGATGAAATAAACCCTAGAAGACTATGATTTATTTTACACACATATTCCTATTTTCTGTGATAACACGAGCAATATTAATTTGACTAAGAATCCAGTATGTCACTCTCGTACTAAACATATCGAGATTCGACATCACTTTCTTAGAGATCATCATCAAAATGGAGATATAAACCTTATGTACATAGATACTGAAAATCAACTAGCTGACATCTTCACTAAACCTCTAGCGGAAGATCGTTTCAATTATTTACGTCGAGAATTAGGAATTTTGGACGTTAATAATATTAATTAATTTTGTTTTATGATTATATATCATTTACGCAAAAACTATGTTAGAGACAAGCTAATAAAGAGTCTGTCTGTCACCACAACTATGGTTGAAGCGAAGCGGTACTTAAGAGTTCCCCGGTGAACCTCCGCCAGCTGGGACAGTACTCCTACAGCTAATCTGAAACAGTCACTGTGTAACGACATTTAATCTATAAAATAATATTAATTATGTTAATTGAAGTTGAAATGACTAATCTTTGAATTAAATATTTGAAATGAGACAATAAAAAAGAATGGCTAAAATCAACTTTAAAGAACCCTAGGCGAATTTGGCCAGAGCTCTGACCGAATTCGGCCCGAGTTCGGTTGAGGGTGTCTAGTTATATATACAGAACCCGAGCAGCCCTTCTTCTTCATTGCTTCCAAACTATTCACAACAGCAGCAGCAGCCGCGAAGGAGCCCCGAACCCTAGCTTTTCACCACCCTCTTTCTTCCAATCCAAGTGGTGAAATCTATCCAAAATTTGGATTCGTGCGGAGTTCGCCGTTCTCTTCGACATACTTTGATTTCGGGAGGTATAACCACATCTTTCTCCACTTTTCAATTAGTGCATTTTTATTTCAATTTGCACAAATGGCACCCAAATTCAATCCATCAAAGAGGAAGAAGACGAACCCTAGTGAGGAAGGGTCATCTTCGCATCCGCATACGGATTCCCTTTTCTCGCCAGTCCAAACGAGCGACGGTGCGTTCGACGGGTTTTTCTTTCAAACCCTAGACCAAGCCCTACTGTGGTATGGAGACTTCTCCATGAGATCCATATGCACAGGCGCTCCAGTCAAATGGACTGTATTTCCTGATCATCGTCATTTATTTGAGGCATTAGGGTTACATCTTTTTATTAAAATTTGTTTCCCTATAGCAACTAATGCCATTAGATTATTTTATTGCAATCTCATATTAAACACTTTTGATGTGAGCACTCGTGTTAGAGGCATTGATATCAATTTCAATGATGACCTCTTAGCGGAGATCCTTGGTATCCCTAACGAAGGTGAACCGCTAGTTTATATCACTGATTTTAATTTTCCTGAAGGCACGACACTCGCAAGTTTCAAAGCGGAACTCTGTGCACCTGATAGAGTACGCTCTGGAAAGTTCAAGGCTAACAACCTGAACTTGTTTAACTATGAATTGCATCGCATCATCTATTCCACTATCCTTCCAAAATCCACTTCAAAGGATGATGTGACTTCTCTTGAGCTGTCCGCCATGTACCATATTCTTAAGGGGATTCCATTTTCTGCCCCTAAGACCATGATTCAGATGATGTCAGCACTTAGTTTATGCTAGCACTATTTCTTATATTGCTTCATTCTTATAACTGTCTGTGAAATTACATGCCTGTGATTATTTTATTTCTTTTACAATACATGCCTGCGATATTTCTCTAGTCTTATGCCTTATTTTTTATAAGTTTTCTCACTATTTGTTACTTATGCATTTGATTGCGGGGAAGCTTTATCTTTTGCAATTATTTTGCTAAGTGACAAAGGAGGAGAAAATTAAAGATCTAACATTTTTTTTGAGATAATATAGGATATGAACAATTCTACTTCTTTTTTGATATTTTGAACAAGCTTAATGTTATATCATTCATAGTTTGTCAATTATCAAAATGGGGGAGATTGTTGGCCCATTTGGTCATATAGTCAAACCTGATTTTAATAATTGAATAAACTCTGTCTGGATATACAAAGCTAGTCGGGACATCTCGGACTCTTGAACATGATCAAGAATGGCTATCCACTGAATTCAAGACCGAAGATCTGTTTGCCTACTCGAGTCTGTAATTCTTTATGCAATGTATTTTCATTTTATTTGAGTCTAGGAATATGTTGTACACCGAGTCGTACTGGCAAATAGGCTTCCCTCAAATGAGTTCATAATGTTTTTAATGACCTCTCAAAAAGGTTTACAAAAAAGTTTTCAAAAAGGTTTTCAAAAATCACCAAAAAGCTTTTTCAAAACCCTAACTAAACCCTGACTTAACCCTGACAGAACTCGGACCGAGTTCGGCCAGAGTTCGGCCAGAGTTCGGTTAGTGGCCGTTGTGATTTTGAATCCTTGGAACTTGGTCCTCCTGCAGTTGCGGATTTGACCGAGATTTGCTCATAGAGTTCTGCCCGAATTCTGCCCAAATTCTGTCAGAAGTCCTATAAATAGAGAAGGATTTCGATCATTTCAACTCACTCATTCACTTTCAATCTTCTCTCTATCTAAAGCTTTCAGTCTTTCAAAGAGTTTTCTAGAGCTTTCAATTTTAGATCCCAAGCCAATTACAATCCTCTAGTCGATTTTCCAGTGCGGTACGGTCTAGAAGTTTCTGAGAGATTGTAATCAGAAGGCTTGATTGAAGAATACCTCTTCACATTTGAAGTTGGACGAGTTCTTCGTATCAAAGCTCGCGTTGTAGAAGTTGCAAGGACTTCGTAAGAAAACTTGCGGTTTTTCCAATAGTGGATTCAACTGGTTGCAAGAGTTCTTCCGACTGGATTAGTCCTCAACAGAGGGATACCAGTATACATTGCTGTCTTTGCATTTGCTCTCTTAACTCTGTCTTTACTTTATTTCAATTGTGATTAATATTCTGTGATTGTACTGCTAACATTTTTAATTAGCATTATTCTGCTGCCAACTCTATTCACCCCCCCTCTAGAGTATTACGCTTTACTATTTTGTTCCTATAATTGGTATCAGAGTGGGTGTTACATGTAAAGCAAAGGTAACAGTATAATTATTTATTTATTTTAATTAACTGTTATATAGATCACAGCACAACACATGGCAACTGTGAAATTCACAAGTGAAGGCCAGGCCACAAACAGACCCCCACTGTTTGATGGTACGAACTATACCTATTGGAAAACACGGATGAGTTTCTTCTTGAAATCACTTGACTTTGATTTATGGTCCATTGTTCTTGATGGCTATCAAAAGCCAGCTCGTATAAATGTTGATGGAGTTTTAGTTGAAAAACCCCACAGCAGATATACAGAGGAAGAAAAGAAAAGGGCCAGTCTTGACGCACGTGCCATTAATGCTCTCTTTTGTGCTTTAGACAGAACTGAATTTAACAGGGTGTCTATCTGCACAACGGCTAATGAAGTGTGGAAGCTACTTGAAGTCACACATGAAGGCACGACTCAAGTCAAAGAATCTAAAGTCAGCAGACTTACTCAAGAGTACGAGGCGTTCAAGATGAAGCCCAACGAAGTAGTTACACAAATGTTCGAGAGATTCTTGGATATTGTAAATCTTTTGTCCTCCTTAGGCAAAGATTACAGTAACCATGAAAAGATTCGTAAACTCCTGCGAGCACTTACCAAGAACTGGATTTCGAAGGCTACTGCAATCATTGAAGGGAACGACCTCACAACTATGTCCCTCGAAGTACTCATGGGTAAGCTACTCACTCATGAACTGGAGCTACAAGATTTTGAAGAGCCTGCACCAAAGGAGAAGACGATCGCTCTCAAGGCTCAGCACAGAAAAGCTGCTGAAGGTGACTCAGACAGCAGTGGATCTGACGCTGAAGATCAAGCACTCCTGGCAAGGAAGTTCAAAAGATTTATGAGACATGAGAAGAGAGTCAAAGAGAACAACAGCAACAACTGGTATCAAGAAGATGATGTTTGCTATGGTTGCAAGAAGAAGGGACACATGAAGAAGGATTGTCCCACAAACTCATCATCAAGCAAGAAGAGCAACAGGTATGAAAATGGGAACCTGAAAAAATCAACATCTAGGAGATATGCCAATACCAGCATATGGCATGAAAGTGAAGCCAGCGACTCAGAAGACGAACAATCAGAAGATGCTGCAAAATTTATGCTTTATGGCATCCGATCAGGTACCTACTGAACCTGTAGTTGATACTTATGATGACTTCACCTTTGAGCAATTAGGAGATGCCTTCAGTGACCTGATGACTGATTACAGGAAACTGCATAGCAAGTATCAGACCGCTAAGAAGGTACTCAAAGAGTACAAAGGTGAAATAGGTAGACTTACCGACCTACTAGCTGAGGTTAGAAATAATGTTAGTGAGTCTGGTGAGCTTTCTACTATAAAGCTCTTATTACACGAGACTACTAAGTCATTTGAAGAGAAAGACAAAATTATTGACCAACTCAAGGAAGAACTTTCTATAGAGAAGAAAAGTCTTCGATATGCACAAATCAGAATAGAATCACTCACTTCTGATTATACTAAGTTTTATGACACTTCAAAAAGATTGGAAATTAGGTTAGGAAAACAGCCTGAGGCTGCTGCTTCCTTCCCTAACACGTGTCACTTACCGAAAAATTGGAACATTCCCAAGCCAAACACTGTCACACCTAACCCTATCAAACCTTTACCCCAAAAGGTTAAGCCCAAACAAGATTATAGGTATGCTTTCTTCTATAATATAAAACCTAAACCTACCAACCATGCACACCACTCAGCTTTCAACACTCGACATGCACAGTGTCATTATTGTGGCCTCATTGGTCATATTTCATCTGCATGTAGAATGAGAAAGCTTGTTGATTTGAATGTTTATGCTTGGATACCTAAAGCTTACAATACAGGACCCTACAAGAAATGGGTACCAAAAGTTTCATCTGCAAACTGTTTTGTAGGTGGAACACCCTTCACATGCTAGAAGCAAATGGATCCTCGACAGCGGTTGCTCACGACATATGACCGGTGATGCTACCCTATTTGCAATACTGTCGAAGAAGAAGAAGGAAGGCTATGTCTCATTCGGTAATAACTTGAAAGGGTATATTATTGGTATCGGTGATGTTGGTAAGTCTCCCTATCCTGTGATTAAGGATGTCTGTCTGGTTACCGAGTTGAAACATAATCTACTCAGCATAAGTCATCTAGCTGATCATGGTTATGGCATCAACTTTGGCAAAGACAAATGTACTATAGTTGATGAGATTAGATTATGTTTTTCTGTGTTTAGCTGTGATGAGATTAGATTATGTTTTTCTGACCTATGATTATTTTATTTACAGCTTATGTGCATATATGAGGATTCCATATATTGGAGTATTCATCGTATATGTACAGCTGGCATGTTCACGTACTTGGTCCTACGTATTTTCGGACTGGGGCGTTACACCTACGGGCTTGCTCTAGTTACTTTTTCAGGGATTAGAGTATCAGCTACATTCGGGGGTGCTCCTCCTCCAGTTCAGAGGACCGTTCTCAAGGTTGTTGTGGGTGTTCCTTCTCCTCCAATGCAGCAGACTGTTTCATCTATACCATGGGATCTTCTACCTCCTCTAGTGCCTATTGATACGACATAGATGTTTGCCCTATTCAGGGAGATGCTAGAGGTGCAGAGGGTCAGTCCGAGGTGCACGAGAGGCAGGCGAATATGATGCGACAGGGCATAGATAGTGCCCATTCTCTCGCTCTAGCTATAATATAGCGGGGAGCTCCAGCCCAGCTGCAGGTTGCCCAGCTTAGGCTTATTAACATCCAAGACTTCAAGAAGTTGGGGCCTCGAGACTTTAGGGGGATAGAGGGCATCATTTATGCAGATGACTGGCTCCAGGGTATTAAACAACTTATGAGGGTGTCCCGTCTTGCTGAGGACTTGAGGTTTGAGGTAGTAGGGCTTCAATTATTGGATATTGCTAGCACTAGTTCAGGAATGAGCCACTTCTTGTTGTGTGGGTCAGACCTATGAGGTATTCTGGGATCTATTTAAGAAGAAGTTCTTCTTTCCTACCAACAGATTGGACCTGGCTAGGTAGTTTTAGAACCTCCAGCAGGAAGGTATTGTCATGCCCCAGTTCCAAAATATATAAAAAACCCGAGGCATGAGCATGTCTGCTATACAACTAGAATAAGTATCCCAATTTAATGGACTTATCCTATTCGTAGTACGCTATAAGGTACACTAACATATGCTAACTAATCTATATCACAATCAACAATAAAGAATAAAATCAAGAATAAATAATATGTGTCATGGTCTGCAGCCCATTAACATATATGTTTGATTAGACTCGAAGAATAATATGGGTCTATAAAGCTAAGCTAATAAGCAAAAAACAAGTCAATATAAATCACAGAAGATACTTGAACAAGAAATAGCAACACCAACAAGATCAACGAAATAACTCAGTACAATCATCGAACTAACTTAGCACAATCATCTACCTGGAGAGATCACCACGTTCTCAGGGGACTAGCAAGATACATAAAAACAAAACCATAATGAACTATAAATAAAACCTGACAAGGGGTAATAATATCTCGGGTTATAACATGGTTTCGTATGCCACCATCGAAACAATGGATCAATCCTACAACCAAACAATAATAAGAAGTGACCCACTATTCTGTGACAAGACACTATCCTATGTCATAACACAAACTGAACCTAACCATCTAGGTGTAATGCAAGTTGAAAACTATACTGGAACGTATAAGTGGGTAGGAATCAAGCCTATCAAACTCTAGAGGCTTTTGTATGAACTAGTATACATCTGGACCGTATTTGACATGTAGTCAGGGCCATTGAGTGGATATATCCCCTAGTTATACTTTGCATCACCAGCATACCTCCCGACCGTATCTTTCTTGCAAACAGGGGCTGCTGCCGGATTTGGATAATTTTTGTGAATGAGTAATATATGTAATTTGATTAATATCGAGACCTAGACAACATACTACCGCCGATGCTACGACGTAGGCTATAGTTGGCTACGAACTCGTATCTAAAAAGCGGGTGCTGGTTGTGACAGTAGTAGCAGAGACCGGTACTGCATGCTCCTTCTTGCCATACAACCACAAGAAGCCCAGCCATATATGAAAAGTTTATAGGAAAAGGCTGGAAGTGTGCCTATATTGTGGTACCAGGGGGCATCAGATGAGGGATTGTCCTTCGAGCCCTCATCGTGCAACTCTGGGAGCAGGTGTAGCTCAGAAAGCACCGACGAGGCCACCTGTGGTACAGCCAAGAGGACCTCCACTCCAAACTCAGTAGCATCGATTTTCTCAACACCAGTAACAAAGGGGTGCTTAGGTAGGACGTTTGCTATGACGGTCGAGGAGGCCGAATTTGTTGGAGATGTCATCGTAGGTTCTGTTTTTCTTGATTCCATTCCAGCTTCAGTATTGTTTGATTATGGTGCTTCTCATTGTTTTATATCTGTTTTATTTGCTCTCAAGCATCATTTTTCTACTGAATCTTTGGGTAGGACTTACATGATCATGACCGAGGAAGGCATTATCCTCGTCGGTGATGTTTACAAGGGGCAGAGAATTTCTTTGGGAGACAGGAATTGAGTGCGTGTTTCCTCATAATTCTACTTCCAAGCTACGATAATGTACTCGAGATGAATTGGTTGAGTATACACTTTGCTAGCATAGATGGTAGAGAAGGTAGAGTTTTGTTAAGCCTGCCAGGAGAGCCAGATTTTGAGTTTGCCAGAGGGACAATGGAGCAAGGTGATAGTGCTATCTATGGAGCTTTGGTGGAAGAGAAGGAGTTGCCTCATCCTTTGATAGCTGAGTTTTTGGATGTATTTTCAGAGAGTTGTCGGGATTGCCACCGGACATGGATGTTGAGTTCTCTATAGACTTCATGCTGGGTGCAGAATCTATTTTGTAGCATGTCTATAGGATGAACAACAGTGAGTTGGCAGAGTTGAAGAAGCAGGTAGATGACTTGCAGGATAAGGGGTTTATCAAATGCAATTCTTCACCTTGGGGTGCTCCGGTATTATTTGTACCAAAGAAGGATGGATAGGTGTGCATGTGCATTGATTACAGGATATTGAATAACCTTACTATCAAGAATAAATACATGCTGCCAAGGATTGATGATCTATTTGATCAGTTGAGTGGTGAAAAGGTATTTTCAAAGATAGATTTGAGGTCAAGGTACCATCATGTGAAGGTGAAGAAGGAGGACATTCTGAAGACTGCTTTTCGGACTCGTTATGGCCTGTATGAGTTCACATTGATGCATTTGGGTTGACTAGTTCCCCGGTGGTGTTCATGAACTTGATGAACAATGTATTTCACTAGTACCTTGACAAGTTCGTGGTGGTGTGTATTGATGATATTCTTATCTATTCGAAGGTGCCAGAGGAATATAAGGAGCATATGAGGATTATACTAGAGACTCTCAAAAAGGAACAACTGTACGAAAAGTTGTCAAAGTGTGAGTTCTTCTTGGATAGGGTAGAGTTTCTGGGGCATGTAGTGTTTGGTGCTGGAATTTCAGTTGATCCGAAGAAGATCGCAGCAGTGGAGTCCTGGACTACCCTGAGCTCAGTTGCAGAGATTCGGAGTTTCTTGGGTCTGGTAGCCTACTACCGAAAGTTTATATAGGACTTTTCCAGGATTGCAAAGCCGATGACCAGACTCACCAGGAAGGATGTGGAGTTTGTGTGGTCCGAGGAGTGCCAGACTACCTTTGAGGAGTTGAAAAAGAGGTTGACATCGGCTCCTATCTTGACGTTGCCATCAGGGTCAGGTGGATTCACTATTTATAGTGATGCTTCTGGAAGGGGTTTGGATTGTGTTATTCGGCAGCATGAGAAGGTGATTGCCTATGCATCCATGCAGTTATGTCCTCATGAGAAGGACTATCCGACTCATAATTTGGAGTTGGCAGCAGTCATTTTTGCCCTGAAACTGTAGAAACACTATTTGTACAGAAAGTACGTAAAGATCTTTACAGACTACAAAAGTTTGAAGTACGTGTTTACCCAGAAAACGTTGAATATGAGGCATAGGCGGTGGTTAGAGCTGATAAAAGACTTCGATATCTTCTTACAGTATCACCCAGGAAAGGCCAACATAGTTGACGATACCTTGAGCAGGTATCTTGTAGCTATGTACTTGATGGTAGACCATCACATGTTGGCAGATGTGATGAGCTTAGGTATCGAGGTGGTGGTTTCAGAGATTGAGATGCTGATGTAGGGTTTACAGATTCAGTCAGAGCTGATGGACATGATCAAGTCAGCACAATTTGATGTGACTCTGACCAGCATAAGTGAGCAGGTTGAGACATGATTGTTGGATGATTTCTCTATTACAGAGGATGGTTCCTTGAGGAAAGGTGCTAGATTGTGTGTGCCTAGTGGGGAGCTACACGAGGAGATTCTTCAGGAAGCGCATCGCTCTTATTACTCTATGCATCCTAGTGCCAACAAGATGTATAGGTATCTGAAAGAACACGTGTGGTGGTATGGCTTGAAGCAGGAGGTGGCACAATTTGTATCTAGATTCTTATTATGCCAACATGTGAAAGCAGAGAGACAAAGGCCAGGTGGACTGCTTCAGCCATTACCCATTCCAGAGTGAAAGTGGAAACATATTACCATGAATTTTGTTTCTGGACTTCTACGATCTCTAGGAGGGAAAGACACGACTTGGGTCATCGTTGACAGGTTGACCATATAACTGCTAACAAAAAAGTGCAAATCAGCCCACTTTTTGCCTTTCATGGTAGTTTGTCTACGAAGAAGCTGACAGAGATATATGTGAGCCAGATCGTCAGGTTGCACGGGGTTCCTGTAAGCATAGTCTCAGATCATAATAGTCATTTTACTTCTCACTTTTGGAGGAGTTTGTAGGCTAGTTTGTGCACCCAACTCAAGTTTAGTTACTGTATATCACCTTCAGACTGATGGGCAGTCGAAGATGACTATTCAGACTCTCGAGCATATGCTTCACACATGTGTGCTAGATTACGGAGGATCTTGGAAGGATCATCTCCATTTGGTAGAGTTTGCTTACAACAACAGCTACCAGACCACTATAGAGATGTTATCATTTGAGGATCTATATGGTCGCAGGTGTCGTACTCCCTTGTCTTGGGACAATATTGGTGAGAAAGATTTGTTAGGGCCAGAGATGGTTGTGGATGCAGCAGAGAAGGTCAAGCTGATTAGAGATAGACTTCGAGGGGCGTAGGACAAACAACGACATTGGGTCGATATCCATCGGAGACCCTTGGAGTTTGAGGTATAGTTTAGATTTGGGTGTTTGTGATTGTTTTTGGTTGCTTTTATAGATTAAGTTTTAAGGCTTTATTTTGTGATAGGTTGGTGATATGGTATTCTTGAGGATTTCTCCAACATGGGGCACGATTCGCTTTGGTAGAGGCAAAAAACTTAGTCCACGGTTTGTTGGACCTTTCATCGTTCTTGAAAGGGTCGAACAGTGGCCTATCGACTAGACTTGTCATCTGTATTAGAGAGAGTTCATAACATGTTTCACGTGTCGCAGCTGAGACGGTAGATGGCATATCCTAGTCATATTTTAGACCACTTCGAGATCGAGGTGGGCCCGACTCTCAGTTATCTACAGCAGCCAGTTGATATTCTGGATCGTCGGAAGAAGGAGCTCTGTAACCAAGTTATTCTCTTGGTTCACGTCGTATGGAGGCATCACTCTCCGGGTGAGTCTACCTGGAAGAAGGAGGACGACATGGCGAGCGGTACCATTATCTCTTCGAGCCTTGAGGTATTTATCTTTTTTGTAATGATTGTGTTCCTATGATAGTTTTGTCTTTTAATTTCGAGGACGAAATTATTTTAAGGGAGGTAGACTTGTCACTACCATTTTTTGAAATAGAGATAATTTTGTTATTTCATATTATATAATTTTGTGCATATTTGTTTATTAATATTATGTTAGTTATTATGGTTAGTGACGAGCTTATTTGTTAGGACTATTTATCAAAATAGGATTAGAGCCTTTCATGCATTAATTAGCTCACATGACAAGTTTAGAGGGGCATTTAGACATTTTAGATTGGCATAAACCTAGCCCTAATGGCCGGCCATTAGAAGATGGATCCTATTCTCTATCTCTCTCTCTCTCTCTCTTCATCCATTTATGCCAATTCATCTCAATTTGGTGTTCTTCCCCAAATTGGTCTATCCCTCCACCAATTCCTCTCAATTTTCACTCAAATCCTCTTCCATTACTCTCATTTTCATCACTTGAAGGAGCCTAGGAGCTTGGAGACTAGGAGCACTAGAAGGGGAGTCCATTTGCTAGAAGCTTCATGTTAGGATCGTGTCCATTTGACTTTTCATTGGAAATCAATCTTCCAATAGGTATACATCTTATTTTTCTCTCCAATTAGACTCTAATTGTTCAATTTGACCCTTAGGAATTCAGCCATGGACTAGGACTACCTATAGGAGGAAGAATTAAGCTCTAATGGCTCTCTATGTGAAATTAATATAGAGTTTTGTGCCAATTTTGGGAGAATTTCGAGATTGGTGCAACAAGTGTTTATCATTTGGTTATCTAGATCAATTTAGATTTGGATTGCTTGTGTATGTCTAGATCCGTGTCCATAATTGGAAACGCGTAGGACGTATCATGATACGGTGAGACACAAAGTCATTTTGGGGGATTTTACCTATGACAATTATGGCACACGTATCCAATTGCACATGACACTTGACACTAGCTACGTATTGCTTTAATTAGACTCTAATATATATTTTAGGCTGGCTCATGTGGTTTGGTAGGATTCAGACAAGGTTCAGTATAGGTATCCTGGACGTATCACAAGCGTATCATAGACTAGTACGATAAGGGGGTGATGCACATCAAGTGATTAACTATATGTCATGTGTGTGTGTATGTGGATACACACATGTAATTTTGCATGTGTGTGTGTGTTCACAAATACACACATGTGTGGTGTGGGCTAGAGTGTGTGTGTCGTGTCCTAGAGTGTGTGTGTACAGATAGTACTTGGTGTGGTAGTGTGTGTTAGTGTAGTGTTGAGTGTTCAGTCATGTGTAGGGGATAGTGACAGTATGTGCTTGTGTTAGAGGGATAGAAAGATAGTTGGATAAATAGCCATACAAATAAAGAGGGAATTGGGTGACTAAACTCATGTGTATATATGTGTTTATACATATGTGATTTTGTGTGAGTGTGTGTCAGTTTGTTGTAGGAAAATAAAGCAAGTAATAGCAGTAACAAGGGGTGTTAGACTATTGTGGTTTACAACAATAGAAGAAGAGATGTAGAGGGAGGAAAGTAGTTGTATAGACAAAAATTAGAAGCAGTAAGCTGCTGCTATGAACCCAGATGCAGGAAGAATTCTACTGTGCAGTATTTGAGGGAGAAGGGGATTAGACGGAGTAGGAAATATCCGTAGGGATGTTAACAACAGTAGTAACACTTGCTACTGTAGTGGGTTACAGTTGTGAATAAAAAGGGGAGGGGCAGATAGCAGTAAGCTTTAACAACAGGAGGTCTTGGGGAGCATTGTGCACATGTACACAACAGTAGAAGAGAAGATATGTGGAGTGTGAGGGGGGCAGTGTACTGTAGTTGGCATTAGATTTTGCAGCAGTATAGGGATCATATATACAGAAAATAGGGAGCATAGTATGTGTTGTGACTACACATAGAGTGTGTGTCACATATTGTAACATTGCAGTCCTAAAATACGTATGACCAGAAATGCGGTACATGCCATCAACACTTTACCAATGGACCAAACCTCATAACAAGCCTATTAGTAAAATTCTTAAGCTGTAAATCATGATAACAACCCTGAATATAATATAACTCACAAGTACACAGCTAATCTAATCTACACAGAATAATAAGCCACACGATACCAAGTCAAATAAAATAATATTAATGAAAAGATCTGTCCAGAAGGAAATAAAAATAATAACTATGCGGGTAAGACATCCTGAAACTACAGTAAAAAGGAAACAAAGTACTCATCAACTACAAGTCTGCTGAAATGAAAGGTAATAAAATCGTAAGCCTAATGAGTAGAAACAACATGATCACGAGAAGTCCTCTGGAACTATCTCATTTTTTTTGCGAAGGTACGTCACCTGTCTCAACTCTAGAACCGTATATCTTGGGATATCCCTCCTCTCTGTCTAAGCTTGGAGAGATAACTAGGTCTTCAGGGGACTAGCAAAATACATATAAACATGCATATTGTAATAGTAATAATCATGCAGAAAGAAGGACAAGTATAACAGGTATCAATAAATAAGACGTCTCAATATCGTAATGCCATGGGACGCTCCCGACCTCGAGATAAAAGATAAGTCTTTACTACCATAATGTCATGGGACACTCCCTATCCTAGAAACGGGATAACAGGTCGATAACAAGTCTCTAAAACTGTAACGCCATGGGACGCTCCCAGTCCTAGAGATAACTAGGCTAGTGTCTAATAATCAATCATGACTACAGGTCAAGTCAAACTGAAGGGCAAAGTTAGAAGACTAATCAATGTCGTCACAAAACTCACATGAAATAAACACTGACACATGATGACCAAATAAGGAACATGCACGTAAAATAAGAAAACAACAGTAACATGATAGCAGGTAATAAAACATGACTAGAAATAAATAACAGTATAGAAATTTATGAAAATTAACTATACAATTCAGCAAGGTATACTTGCCTGGAGGTAGCATGTAGAATCAACAATATCCAATAAATTATTGAGCCACAAAAGTCAAACTCCCACAAATATCTTTGGATGCTGAAACATGCATCATTAACATGTTTGGCATAAGAAAAATATCTAAGTTTGAAGTACAATTCTGGATACAGGGGCTAAACAGTAATTTTGGATCAAAATAGTGTCCGTCGTTGATCCGTTTTGTACCAAAAAGTGTGCCAGAACCTGTGGTCTCTAAAGTTGACAAATCATATAGCTACATGTCTACTTTTTCCCTAAAAACTCAATGGTACGTCCAGATTTGGATTTTGGTGAGACGTACACAAAATCGTCTATTGAGTCGGATTGTGGGTGTAACACCCAGTTTTCTAAAATAAGGGCAATTTTTAAATTTTGTGTCTTAATTTATTTAATTATGATATTTAAATAATAATATGATTTTTGGTGATTTTTAATTATTTTAAAACTATTTAAATATCATGACTTGTGAATGATGTGCAGCTAGTGAAACCGTAGAGACTGTCTGCCCTAGAGCCTAACCATGTGATTTTGAATATCTAATTCTCATTTTTAGTCTAGGGGTAATTTGGTCATTTTGACTTTTTAGAATTTTTGATTTTTTTATTGGATTGACGGTTGTTGATTTTGACTTTTGCTAGTTGTGACTTAAGAGACTAACCTAGATGCTGACTCTTGTTAAGGTGACTTGATTAGCATGGTGAGACCTAGTCTAACTTAAGTCAGCCTAAGTTAGTCATGTAGGAATCGAGACTTGAATAGAAGGCTTAGGGAATTGGTCAATAGGCTTGATACTTAGAATTTGGTTCCATGACTAGTGCAAATAGGTCCATAGCCCATTAGACTAGTAACCCTAACCCTAATTTTCATTCAATATGACCAGCCACTTAGGGCTCCCATCCCTATAAATAATATCCTCATTGTTGTTCTTGCCTCTTTATTGAGATTTCAACAAATTGAAGAAAGAGGTAATGACATTCTTCCCCAATCCCTAGATTCTTCATTTTTAATCCTTTTTCACTCTAGTCTTTTGCATTTGATCCTAACCTAGCCCTATTTTGTGTTCATGGAGAGAAATCTCAGGTTTGAACCAAATTGGAGCATTTGGCCACCAAGGAGAACACCCCCCCATTTGAGGCCTTTTCTTGCAAATTGCACCTATAGGTAAAAACCGTAAAATTTTATTTTAATTCCGATTTCTTTGCATATTAGGCTAGCCCTAAGTGTCCCCTAGCTGTCCCTAAGAGTTGGGTAAATTTCGTGTCCATTTGGTGTCCGTATCGGACACGTATCATGATGTGTGTAGGTGTTTGTTAAAATGCCACAGGATTTTTATTTGTTATTTTTGAAAGGTGTTTGAACAAATTTATTGATTTATATGTATACATTGATTTGCAACTGGACTGAGTTGATTTTCGAGCCGTGTCCGTGTCCAAACAGGACACGAACATGCTTGCAGCACGCACGGGCAGTGCCCTGCTGCCCGTATCCTATTTTTCACTGGATACGCCACCTCTTGACACCAACATTGGTGTGTACACTCCTTGGGTGACTGACACGAGGCCCATAAAATTTTGTGGGATATCATGGTGTGGTTTGGAAGAAATCTGGGCCACACGGATTCGACACTGTCGTGCACTGTCAGCAGACACACGCACAGACACGCGCAAACACGTACATGTTGACACGATACGGTGACACTTCATCAGGGTGCAGGGTGACACGTAGGTAGCCCTACCCTAGGCGAACCTCTGTGCACAAGCACGAGACGCGTGTCCCTCTGTGTCGTGAGCACGAGGCTTCGTCCTTGCCGCACGATACTGCTGTGTCAGTTTCAGTATTTTAGGTATTGATTTATTTGGACACATTCGTATCCCGTTTTTGGACACAAAACAGCATGGTTGACACGTACACCTGTAATAGTTTATTTACCAACCAATTTCTTACAATAATTACATGTTTTGATTCGTTAATTTCAGGTTTTCCAATTTTCTGATACAGTGAGTTGTATCAGAGTTTACTCTGTACAATCTATGTTTAAATTCATTTTTGCTGAGCTAAATTAGATGCTAACATATTAGTTAGTTGTTGGTTGCATGCTAGATGTAGTCTAGGGCTTGATTCCTTGATTTGTGTTGTTTTCGAGCAATCAATCCCATGTTCCCAGTTTTGCTAAACTTTGAAATATTAAGTTCATTTTTTCCCCCTGTTTTAATACGATTTCAATCCAGATTCTTATGTATGTTAATGATAAGATACTGGGTTGTTTTCATTAATCTTTATAGGCTCTTCATAGTTGAGCATTTAACCCATATGAATACATGTAGTTCCCTGTTCAATGATAGTTGTAGTGTTACATGTTTAATTCACAAATGATTCATTGCACAACACCCTAAACACTGAAAACTGAGATTGGTTTATTAAGAAAATGGAGATTGGTTCATTTGCAATTGAACTGAACCTAAGAATTATTCAAATGTGTAAATCTGAGAGTTCCATTGACATGTATACATACAGCCCCCTCACATATATGACTGATACGCATGTCAGTCTTATTGTTCCCTAAGTTTAAATTCTATTTTAATCTGTTTTAAATTAATGTTTAAGTATCATGATTGAGCCTACATGTTATTTAGTACCTGTTAGTTCGATTTTTTATTTTTGATTAGGCTTTATGTCATAGAATGAAATATTAGACTTTGAGTTGGGCTTTGTATGACTGATACATTAGTTTTGATTGCTTTTTCATTTCTATTTAGAAACTGAATGTTGATTCCAATATTAGTTTTTCCTATGTAAATTTGTATATTAGAAATTGACATTGATTCCTTTCCTTTGGACTGATTCGAATTTGTGTTGGGGTTGATAGGTAGGTTGATTGTCTTTTGTTCAATATCTAAACTGTCATTAGACTTCCAGGAATTTTCAATTCCTGAGAATTAATTTCATTTCCTTAATACCTGAATTGATTTCCCTTCCTTAACCAAATTGAATGATAACTCCTATTCCTTGCATTGGTTGTTTTGGTTGATTGAATGATGGATTGGTGTTGGGGGAATTTAGGTTCTTTAGTGAATGAATTCGAAGTTTGTTGAAGGTTATTAACTGTCAATATAAATACATGTTTACTTCACTATTTTTCCTATTTCCAGGATTTCACACTTTTCTCTTAATGAACACACACATTCATATCACTACACTGATTTTTCCATTGACAGTGTACACAAATACCATGCCCCTATTTCCAGATTTTCCTATCACCCACACACACAGTCACAAAAACTGAGCTACACACACCCTATCCTATTAAGTCCCTGTCATCTACACATTCCTACCTAACATACACACACACATATATGAAATTGACACACTGTTAACCCCATACACACAAGTTTTGTACATGAAAACACACTAGCCTACACTCATTTCCCTTACACACATACACCCACTCACATTGCCATGAGATGTCATCCCCTCTCTATGTACATGCAATATATATAGCTAATGTGTGTATGCATGTCTATATGTATATATCTAAATGTCTAAACTAATGTGAATGTGTAAAATGATAGAGTAAAGTGAAAGGGTAAATTGAAATTAATATAGTATTTCCTATGTAATGTGAGTGTAATGTATATAGCCTAATATTGTAAGCCTAATATAGAGTGCCTAATTGAATGCCTGTATGTAATGCAACCCATAACCCTTAAATTGAAATGCTAGTTAATTTTAGATTTCATATGTAAACCACCATGCCATGTAACCCTCCTCTGATGATTGCCATGATGTATATAGACAATTGTAGAGTAAAGATACATGTTACATATATCATAACTAGTCTACTTCTAAAATGTAAATAGATGTAACCTTGTTAACTTGTGCCATGTTCTAGTGTAATCTATAACTAGTGTTTGATTTCTCCTTTGTTGTGCACCTCCATGTTCACACACACACATAGCAATACATGCAACCATTTCTCTCTCATTATATAATGTTGATTATAGCTCAATGTGAATGTACTCTTGATGTGTGGCTTGATGTATTTGGCTTGTATAGCTTTGGTTGGTGTGTGCTTGCTAGGATAGACTGGTTAGGCTTAGTGAGACTTGTTGGAGTTAGGAGTGGCCTAGTTGACCTAGTTGACTAGTATAGTTGACTGGAGTTGACCAAGTGTTAACTTTAGTCTAGTTTGACCTAGACAGCATGCAGATGCATTGTAGATTACATTTATCATCCCCCTGTATACATCTTGACTTGTGTTGCTCTAACTAGGAGTCAGGTACCTCGTCTCGGACAGTACATTTACAACAGCTATTCAGATACCAGGCGAGTACATTCTCTGATCATTTCATAACTTAATTAGAATTATATTCCGGCTCTAGTTTACCTTATTTGATGCTGTCACAATATTATCACGGATTGGTACTATATGGATCTTTTCATGCGATGTTATCCCCCTCGGGAGCATCGGATACATCATGTCATGTGTTTCATGTACATCATGTATTCCTCGCTCTCATGTTATTCATGTTTCTTATGTGCTTTATTCTCGTTCATGCATGCTCATGTACTCTCATGTGCTCTCATGATCGATCATGTATCTCATGTATAACCTATACTTCATGTGCACCCATTTATGGGCTTCATGTAAAAATTATGTACGTAACATAACTTGTCTAGATCCTTATGTATTGATTGGGGTATGGGATAGTATAAATAGTCATGTGAACAATTCCAAAGTAGTATTGCCATGTACGCCTCTTTAGTATAGCCATGTGCAAATCAAGCCGTTCACATGTCGATTTTGTACTCTAAATTACTAGTCACTGGTAGCTCTCTACTTATAGTAGATATTTCTATTACAGTTTTCTCTCTGTTTACATCATGTACTTTCTTTCAGTTTCATGTATCGTACTCTCTTGCATGTTTATATTCTCTAACCTGTTATGATATGCGTGAGATGTATTGTACTCGCTCCCGTCCTGACTGGACCTGTTGAAAATTTTACAGAGGATGATGAGGAACCCTGCACCCCTTACCTTGGAGCTTGCCTAGATGACACTCGCGACCTGGACCCTGTTTGCCATTAAAATTGTTTTGATTGAAATCTTAATACAAACAGAACAGTGATACAATATAGGACTTAGATGTAGTCCTAGGAGTACACTTTTGTTTAAGCTGGGTCCTTAGTGCCAATGGAGCGAGTGGTAATGCGTTGACTCCGTTGACCGGCTGACGACGGTTATCGGTTCTCTGAAGGTGTGGATTGCTCTGGGTGCTGGAGCTTGCTGAGAGGAGGAAGACGTTGAGTGTCTAGAACTGCCTCTCGGTGATTCTCTCTGTGTTGTGAGTCTTCTGTTCTGAGTCTCTGTGTGTGTGTGTGTGAAGGAGATGACCCTTCTATTTATAGTTTTGCAGGCTGGCTGCTCATGCGCGCATGTAGGATGCGCCGGTGTGGGAACGCCACGTGGAGGTTGCTGATGGAGGCGCATGGATGTTGCGCCCTGATCGAGGGGGAGAACTCTTCATACTGCTGTTGTGAGCCGGCACGTAGCAGAGAGAAGATCTTTTCGTTGCTGAAATCTTGGACGAATTGAGTCAAAAGACACGTGTCGTCGACTCATGGTTCGAAGATCTCGGATTTGGTGGAGAGGAGTGATCTGGTGGGCTGCGCCTTGGATTGGGCGCAGGAGGAGGCTGCGGCTCATAACCTTTAGGAGTTACAAACCATTTGGGGCGCATGGCTTTTGAGGCGCATGCAGGCGACTTTCCTTCTGTCTTTCGGGATCAGAGAGCAGTCTGAGGCGCATGGCTTTTGAGGCGCATGCTGATTTGGACGCATGGCCGTAGAGGCGCATGCTGATGGTGGAGTGGCCACGTGGCAGTAGCCGTCGGAACAAGGTCATGATGATGCTGACGTTGCCGACGCTTCGTTTTCTGAAAAGCTGTCAACTGTTCAGACTTTGGGAGGCGTGCTGCCAACTCTGTCAGTTCAGCATTTAATGTTGGTGATGTTCGATGGACAGCTGAGTGGGCGCGTCGGTTGGCGTTCCACTTGGTATGGAGATGTGTGAGGGCGCACCCTCTGTAATGCGCCGAGTACTGTAGGGCGCGTCTGTGTGATGCGCCTGACGCCGAAGGGCGCGTCCGTGTGATGCACTGTCTGGCTGGCACATCGGACATGTCTTTTAATGATGCGGCTGTCTCGCTCTTCGAGTGCTATAAATAGCCGTTTGGCTGAATTCGAGGCATCCGGTTCATCCATTTAATGTAAATTCATTGCACGGAATTCGGAGGGCCATCCACTTGGCGCGTGGGTTTGATCTGCCCGGCCTATAAATAGTGGCATGGAGAGAAGATTTGCTTCTCATTCCCTCACGTACTTCCAATATGAATTTGAACATACGGGTGCATTCTGCTGACGAAGTGCTCCCGAGGGTGAAGATGAGACGCTGTGTTATCTTTGATGCACTTGAAGGTGACTGTTACATCCAAAAGACGGAGTCGAGGGCTTCTGAGGCAGGCGGAAGGTGCCTGTTGCATCCAAAGATAAGGATGCTCGAGCCTCGTCTCCGTTATTCCGGAAGAGCCGTAGATCGGAATGGCGGTGCAAGGCTCTCTCTTCCTGCAAAGTGGGGTTTCCCCACTTTGATCGTGTCGAAAGCTGCTCCTTTAGCCATGGTTTCGATCACGGTCTTCCTTCGGCTTTGGAGGATCTTTCGAAGCCTCCCCTGGCCACAGCATTTGCGGTGCTCTTCTCTTCCTTAGTTCCAGCCAGAGGGTTAAATGCTTTGTGTCGAAGCATTTATCGGGCGAGCCTGGTTGGAAGAATTTGGCTGAAGGGATGCACATAACTGAGGTGCTGAAGAGATGATGGGATGCGCCTGGATGGAGGCGTATGATATCTGCTGCGCCTTATTGGTGGCGCATAGTGATGCTGCGCCTATCTGGTGGTGCATGGTGGTTGCTGCACTTATCTGAAGGCGCATGATGGCCGCTGGCTGTAGACTTAGGCTCTTTCCTTTGTAGGAATTCTCCTTTGTACAGCCTTTTCTAGACATGTAATAGACTTTTATATATAAATAAAAAGTCCTTCTTCAAATGTCTATAGTTATTGACTTTGCTGTGAAGTTCTTCATCTGAGTTCTGGCGCATGTAGTGTCTGGCGCATGGGCTTTCTGGTTGTGAAATTCCATGCTTCTACAAGACCCCCTTCAAAGTTTTCAAAACTTTTGAGTAAGTTTTGGAATACTTTGAATAAGAAGCATGGAGGTCAGGGCGCATGATTTCTGGGCGCATGCCTGTTCGGGCGCATGCTCTTCTCAGTTAATGATGATGGTGCCTCGGTAACCGAAAAGATTAATGATGATCTTTTGGTTTTATTTGCTGCTATCCTTGCACAGAACCCGAGGCGACGGCTGAGATCACACGTCATCTGTTCACGCGTGCGACCATGCCCTATAAATAGGTAAGAGTCGGAGAGAGAAAGAGTTCTTCTTCTCTGTGCCTCTGCTTCTTTAGAGTTTCTTCTTCAAAACCCTAACTTCTCCTTCTTCGAGAGAATGGCTCCCAAGACTCCTCGCGGCGCTGCCGGCAAGGGGAAGGAGAAAGCGAAAGAGTCCGCGGATGTTGCGGCGGCGGTCGTTCCCCGTCGGCCTGTCGAAGTTCGGCCGGAGGTGGTTGGTAAGTCTCATTGTCCCGCCAACGCACATAGGCCTTGAGTCTTTAATGATGTGCCGTGGTCTTTGTCCGCCAACGCGTATGGGTTTAAACCTTGGATGCGCCGAGGCTATTCCGCTGACGCGCATGGGTTCAAAACCCTGAAGATGCGCCAAGGCTATTCCGCTGACGCGCATGGGTTCAAACCCTGAAGATGCGCCGAGGCATACTGCTGACGCGCATGGGTTCAAACCCTGAAGATGTGCCGAGGCATACTGCTGACGCGCATGGGTTCAAACCTTGATGATGCGCCACAGTTTTCTCCTTTAGACACGTTTGTGTGTTCTCTTCTGACTTTTTCTGATCTTTTACTAGTGTCGATGGCAATCCCGCTTTTGAGTGAAGTTTTCTCGGAGGCTGCCTTCAACCAAATGGGAGTAGAGCATAACGAGGAGGTGATGAACCCTGCTCAAGATGTTCTTATGCTGGATCAGCCTCCTGAGAGAATGACCCTAATCCGTGAACAGCCGTATTAGTTCCTCAAACGGATAATGGAGCGTGGAGTCATTAAACCCTCCACATCTGATAAAGTGACCTTTCTGAAGCCTGAGTTCCTGTTTGGAGACCGTCTCACTTCTACTGACTCGTCAGTACTGAAGGTCAAGGAGGACTGGTTCTTTACTGCGAATGGAGTGCATATGACTGTTAAGCAACTTGAACGTCAGTGGCCTTTGACGTCCTTCTGTCGCCTCGTTTCCCAGAGGAGAATGTCTTGGGAGCTTACCCCTTCTCAGGGGGGAGCGATGACTGGTGTCATCCAAATTGATTCTACTTTCGACCAAAGGGATGCTTTGACCGTTGTACGGTCTGGGTCTTCTTACACTTGGCGGACTTTACGTCCTGGGAGCCTCTTCAGTGATGTACCCATTGATATGTTTGCTTATAGTGCTTCGACTTTTACACATCGTATGTTTTTGATGGAACGTTCCTACCCGACAGGAGAGTTTCGGGTGGAGGGTTGGTGCCATTACGTCTCCAAATGGGATAAACTGACGCTCTGGATCTTGTCGTGGTTTCAGACTGAGCTCCGAGAGATCGGGTTGACTGCCGCGATCCGTGCTACCCAGGCAGGTGTTGACCTTAATAGGCACATGTTCCTCGCACTCCTGGAGATGTTTGATATCCATACCGGGACCTTCTTTACCCCGGTGGGGGAATTAGGGTTCGCACTTCATGAGATGTACGAGGTGTCAAAACTCCCTTGGGGGTCGGAACCCTATGAAGAGTACTTTCCAACCAATGAGGAATTTCAAGTCCTGGGGGACAGGGCTGAGGAGATGACGGCCGTCTTCAAGGAAGTGGCGAGTCATCATTACTATATGCAGAGACGGGATAGGAACGGGACGCAGCCTCATGTGACCGCTTGGAGAGATCATGTCTTTAGACAAGACAAGGAGGATCCCTCACAATTTTCTACTCCACCGGCGCTCTCTCGTAGCGAAGTGTTGTCCGAAATGAGCAGGTTAGGGGAGAAAAATCCCTGAGGAAGTGAGGACCAGCAGTCAGATGCACGCTCCTACAGCTGCTTCTGGCATCTTGCTTATCGGATGTCACCCAAGGCGGTGTTGGCATGCTACCTGATGATATGGCTCCGGGATTGCGTATTTGCGGGCGGATCCGGTGCCGTAGAGAGGGTAACCCGAAACTTAATCCTGCCAGCCGTGAAGCTGGTTTTCGGTCGACGTTTGGCTCTTCTCCCCGCAATGGTATGTAACCTGCAGCGAGGTTTGAGAGAGTTTGCTGGAAATGTGATTCATGACCGAGGCCGAAACAATAACTTCCCGCGCGCCGAACTGCCGTTTCACTATTTGATGGGATGGCTGATTTTGCATCATCCCAGTGTGATGAGCCCAGGCTCGGAAGGAGATTATAGGGCTGGAGATGCATTCCTTCGTCGTTTCCATTGGAGGAGCTGGTCGCATACTGGTGTCCCGGTTTGTAGAAAGGTTTTATTCCGTCTTCAGGGTTGGGAGATCACCAAAGTTGGTCCCATCTATTTGGGTTTTGAGGCCAACGAGGATTTAAGGGACCTGGGCGAAGGTACCACCACTCTGCCTCAATGGGGATTCTGCTGGTTGCAAAGTATCCGGCCGTCCCATCTGGTGTACCGGAACAGGAATCAGTGCTACCTGTAATCCTACTTGCCGAGCCGCTTTGCGCGGCAATTTGGTTTATGCTCAGATGATGTTGGATAACCCCAGTAATACCCTAGGGTATGTTGGAAGTTTGTTGGATGGTGCACGAGCTTGGCATTACTATAATGCCGGATGTACCGGAGCTCGTTTTACGTTGCCCGTCCCCGATCCGCGGCCGCCCATTCTTTACTCGGCCGCCAAAT